>CP054670.1:15484072-15823215 GCA_013348765.1 Carpinus viminea | reverse complement strand
GAGGAAATCAATTTTATCAAAGTGGCTCAATTTGAGTCGTTAGATATCATCAATGGCCAGCATTAGAGAATTCGAGGGCCTCGAATTTTATACTAATTTGAGGGGATCCTGGTCCGATATTATTTATATTATTATTTAATTAGTCTATATTAATTAATTAGATTAGATATTTAATTTTTTCTAAATGAGATTAGATATTTAATTAGGTCATAATTAATTAGATTAGATATTTAATGAGATGAGATTAGATTTTTTTTTTTTGAAATGAGATTAGATATTTTAGGAGAAATAACAAAAAAAAAAAAACAAAAATTGGAAATTTTTTTGCTAACGTGTGGCTGCATGCCACGTTAGTATTTTCCTAACGTGCAATGCAGCCACACGTTAGGATTCCATTTTTTTTTTTTTTGGTTTGATATAGGGTTATCATAATTTTAAGGAAAAAAAAAAAAAATACAAGTTCTAACGTGGCACAAAAGCACACGTTGGAAAATTTTTTTGCTATTCCTAACGTGTCTAAAGTTCAAACGTTAGTAAATAGTTTTTTTTTTTTTTTGGTTTGATATGGGGTTATATGTGTTTATGATATTATTTTTTACGTTTTTATTTGTTTTTATTTTTTAAAATTTTTATTGAACCAAAAGATAACGTTTGAATGTTCAAACGTTACTGATGGGTGTTTTGCACGTAGATCTAGACCTGCAGGGGCATTATTCTATTTTGATTTTTTTCTCTTCCCCCTCTTTTTTCTCTCATCCCGCCAGACCTCTCCTCCTCTCCCTCTCTTTATTTATTTAATTTTCCCCCTCTTTTTTCTCTCATCCCGCCCGACCTCTCATCCTCTCCCTCTCTTTATTTATTTAATTTTTTTCTTCTCAACCACATGCAACTTTTTTTCTTCTCTTTTTTTTCTCCCCAGCTTTTTTTCTTCTCAGCTTTTATTTTCTTCTCTTTTTTTTCTCCTCAACGTTAACGCTGACCCACTGCTGCCGGCGTTACCCACTCTCGCCGGAGATCCAAACGCTCGACCCAACCCCACCGGAGCACCAGGCACGCTGATCTGTTCCGCCGTTCACCGCTAGCTGAACTTGCAGACCCGCGACACCGCCCAAGGCAACGACCCATTACCGGAGACGTCTCTGGTTTTACTTCCCCTGTTTTTGTCTCTGGTTTTTAAGTTTTCATTAATTGTTTGTCTTATTTCTGTTACTAATTTTTTTTTGTTGATTGTACGTGTTGGGTCTGTTAACAGACCGTTGGTTCGGTTAGACCCACTGCCGGCGACGCCAGAGATCAAGCCCTAGGAAGAAATGTTAGGGGAAAAAAATGGGGGAAGAAAGGTGTATGGATGGGGAAAAAAAGGCTGCTGCGTGCTGGGTGGGAGAAAGAAAAGAGAGGAAAGGAAAACAAAACAAAACAAAAGAAAAAGCTGGCCGGCTGCTCGTGGTTGGGTGGGGGAGAAAGAAAAGAGAGAGAGAGAAAAAAAAAAAAAAAAGAAAAAAAGGGCCTGCTGTGTACGTGGCTGGGTGGGAGAAAGAAAAGGAGGACGAAAAAAAAAAACCCAATTTAATGGAATGAATGGCTTTTAAAAAAAAACTAACGTGGCAAGAAATGCCACGTTAGTAACTAATAAAAAAAATATATATATATATATATACACTAATGGCTGTATTAAAAAAAAAATTACTAACGTGGCAAGAAATGCCACGTTAGTAACTGTAAAATAAAAAATATATATATACTAATGGCTGTATAAAAGTATATATATATATACCAATGGCTGTATAAAAAAAAAAAAAATTTACTAACGTGGCAATAAATGCCACGTTAGTAACTGTAAAAAAAAAAAAACAAAAGCTAATGTGGGAAAACATTACACGTTAGCTTTTGTTTTTTTTTTTTTTTTCATTTACTAACGTGTGAATAGTAACACGTTAGTAAATGGTAACGTTCTACATATATAACACGTTAGGAAATTTCCATTTCTAACTGCCACTTTACCAACGTGTTTAACACGTTAGAAACAGTATGTACGGCCCATTTACTAACGTGTCAGATACCTTAAAACGTTAGTAAATGAGCGTTACTAAATATTATGTTTTTTGTAGTGAATGCATTGTGGTCCGGCCACAACCAAACAAGGTTCCAAGTATATATTATAAGAAGTGAGAAGTTTGAGTGCTTATAAGGGCCAAAAGACCACCATTGGACCGTTTTCTTGGGTGGCCAGCAATATATATATATATATATATATAGTATCTGTACGTAGGAGTAACATAGTGAAGAATGGCTACTCCCATTTCCTCCTTCCTTGGGTTTTTCCTCGTGAGCACTACTCTTCTTGTATTTCTTTCTTATTCAAAGATGGGATTTGGCTTTGAAGAAAGAGAGACGTCAATAGCAATAACCATCTCCTTCATCATCATCATACTCATACCGTTGAAGTCAGCTCTCTACTACCATCAACTACTTGCAGCCCTTCTATCAAAGGTATTTAATTTATCACTACTTTGAAAAATTGCATGCTTTGTTAATCCCGTTAAAAATGCATGTAAAATCACGTATTGATTGGGAAAGGCATCATTGAAAGTGGTACACAAATATGGTCCATGCTCCCAACTTTACCAAGACAAAGCAAAAACCCACTCACGCTGAAATCCTGCTACAAGACAAGTTGAGGGTGAAGTCAATCCACTCCAAGCTCTGCAAAAAGTTGGCTGCAGGCAGCGGCGGTGATTTGAGAGACTTAAAGGCCTCCACGAATATCCCAACCAAGTCCGGTAGCACGTCGGCACAGGCAACTACGTTGTGACCATCGGACTCGGCGCACCCAAAAAAGACTTGATGCTCATATTTGATACCGGCAGCGACCTCACTTGGACCCAATGTGAGCCTTGCGCCGGAAGTTGCTACAATCAAACGGAAACAATCTTTGACCCATCACTAGACTGGCAAAGCAGGTGACCGGCACCCGTTTAGGACCCGGATGACCATGACCTTTAACATAGACCCGCATACGACCGTTTAAATAATGGGTCTAACGGTAGACCGTGAAAATTCACGGGTCACCCGACCTAATGAACCGTTTAGCTAATCTAACTCCACACGACCACCCATCGAATACTAAACAGAATCCCACCCTTTAGGTTTTGTTTTGTGCCAATGAGAAACAAAAACGAAAACAAAGGTTCGGAAAAATCAAGATTAAGGAAACAATGCAAAGTGTAGCCAAGCACTCACAAAGCGTAAGTATTTGTTTAATTTAATTCTCCTATGAAAGCTTGATGAATATTCTCAAAATTTTGTTCTTACGGCATTAGTCAACCGAACAAATTTAATGGTTATAATTTCAAGCGTGAAGAATAAAGGCTTACGATTACGTAAGTTGAGTCAAAACTTCTTCTTGCACGACTCATATGCAGTGGGACTGTGGGAGAGAGAGCAGCTGACCAGCGGGAGAGAGTGGCATGGCCGGAGAAAGCAGCGGGAGAGAAGGCTGACTAGCGGCGGGAGAGAAGCGGCAGCAAGCGGAGAAGAACATCCGGTGAGTAGGAGAGAGAGTGGCGGCTGGTGAGAGGCGGCGGCAAGGCAAGCAAAAGAGGCGAGGCTGAGCAGCGAATGGGCTCTGGATACGGAGAGAATGAGGGAAAGAAAAAATTAGGTTTTTCACTTTTCTTTTTCACACTTTATTAGTTTATTCACTTTAGACGGATCGAGACTTTTGTCTTTAGTGTTTCACTTTAGTCTTTAGCCTTTAGGTGTAAAAAAAAACATAAAAACATAACGGGTCTAGCGGGTCACCCGCGGTGACCCGTGACATTCCGTTTATTCAAGATAACGGGTCATAAATGAGTTGACCGTTATACCCAAACCCGTTCTGATAAACCCAAACCCGCTAATTTTGTGTCGTGTTCGTGTCGGGTTCACGGGTCGTGTCAAAATTGCCGGCCCTACCATCAGCATCCAACACTCACACAAATATTACTTGTAGTTCAAATTTGTGCTCTATGCTCAGATTACGCCACATGTATTTCTAATTAAATTTAAAAAAGAGGTGTTTTCAAAAATCATATTTATTTGTTGTCAGTAAATTATTAAAATATTGTACTAGATAGAAAAATTCTAATTGCATGCACGTAATAGAATCATTAATTTGGGAAATTTTATAATTATGCCAAATACGAGTTTATATATAATGCAGGAAACCCACCGCATTGCTCTTCCTCCACATCATGCATGTACACCGCAAACTATGACGACAATTTGTTTTCCGTTGGATTCTTCGGCAAAGAGAGGCTAACCCTCGCGCCAGCAGACGTGTTCGACAACTTCCTATTCGGCTGCGGTCTGAACAACCAAGGCCTCTTCAGCGGCTTTGCCGGGCTGCTCGGCCTTGGCCGTGACCCGCTCTCCATCGTCCAACAAACCGCACCAAAGTATGGCTGCTTCTTCTCCTACTGCATCCCTTCAAGCGCCAGCTCCACTGGCCACCTCACCTTTGGGAGAGGCACATACAACGCTTCCAAAGCTGTTAGATTTGGAAACAACTGAGCAAAGAATAAGACTTAATTTTATCATTCGATGCAATACACTGATAGCTTTTGGAGTTATATACATAGCATGTACGTGATGTACAAGTAAATAATAAATTGTATAAAATTAATTATATAAAATCTTTTCCTTTTAGTACGTAGCAATAGACTTTGGGCAGTAGCAAACTTTATTCCCTTTACGTAGGTGTGGGCCTCACGATTTCCTTATGAGGTGATGTGATCTTCATGTTTTCGCCTGCCAGTGGATATTGGCACGTTTGATTGACTTGGTTAACAGCCCCCTTCAAGCACATGGGAGGAGAGCGAACTATGAGCTTGTTGGAGCTTGTTGTGAGTGCACTTTTGAATATTGTGTCTAGGGCTGGCAATTTAACCCATGACACGCGATCCCGACATGCGAAATCTAGGTTATGGTTGGGCATAATCGGGTTTAGGTCATAAACGAGTTATGACACTTTTATGCTCAGGTCGTGTTGGGTTAACCCGTCGGGTTGCGGGTTGGCACATTTGTGGTCGGGTCGGGTCAACTCTCTACCAGGCGGGTTGACTCCTTTTTTTTTTTTTCGCTATCTCACTCTCATACAGATTCGCACCACACTTCACAAATTCAGGTTTTACAAAGGGGGAGAGTAAAGAGGAAAGAAAGACAAGTAAAACAGAAAAAGCAAGAGAAAAAAACTGAAAAAGGTCGCTATCAAACAGGCAAATTTGGCTTTTCTTAATGCTTACAACCAAGAGGGGTGTCCTTTTCCTGGCTAGTTCAAAAAACAAAATTTCTGTGCTAATCTTTGCTTCGCAGCTTTAAGAGTGAGATAAGAATATCTTTAAGAGTGAGATAAGAATATAATTCTTTTGGTAAATAAATATCCATCAAGCTCTTCTTATTCCTAAACCACAAATAAATTGATCAAGATCTTTTTATATTTTTTGTATTATATTTGTAACTGCTTTCATCTATTAGAATGTGTTATTAGAGAAAATAACATTATATTTGTCATTTTGTTGTTTTGGTTGCTAAAATTTTACTATTAAAAAGTTAAAAATAAATAAATAAATAAATAAATTTATATTTAGATTGTAAACGAGTCATGTTAGGCCATGTTCACGTGTCATGACACGACACGTTTATATAAATGGGTTCATGTTATGTTACACGTTTATTAATCGTGTCATGTTCGGGTCAGGGGGGTCGACACGTTTAATTAATCGTGTCGTGTCGTGTTGGGTCATAATTGAGTCGGACCTGAACCCGATACGGCAACCCGAATTGCCAGCCCTAGAACTTGTGTCCCGCATTAAAAAAATATAAAAGAAAATAGTGTTTAATATACCTAAGTGAACCTTAGCCCATTAGCTTAAGCTTTTAAGCTAGAGTTGTGTTTAATTATGTATATTAATATACTCTTGGCAAAAACTCCATGACCATTTTATCTCTTAGCAAAGCTTACTGCATGATCTGTCACTATGGCCAGCAGACAAGGGATCCAAACAGCTCGGCTTGGAGAGAGGCTTGCTATGTAGCTGCCAAAGTGAGGCAGCCACACATAGGCCATGTCTCTTTTTTTTTAACAAATTTTTTATGTTTTTTGCATTCTATATATTTGATGAAATGTTTTAAATTGTATTTTAAGATATTTGAGTAATATTAGCTAAATTTTCATGAGCTAATATTTGAGTTATAATGCCTAAAAACTCATTTCTTGATTTAAAACTAAAACCTAAGGATGAAAGGTTAATCCTTTAGGGATTGTATAACCTTAAAGGAATTCAGTTATCCCTAAATTTGGTGCTAATGCTTCAAAACTCATTTATTAATTTAAAACTAAAACTTAGGGATGGAAAATTAACCCTTTAGAGATGGTATGACCCTAAAAGAATTTGGTTGTCCTAAATTTGGTGTTAATGCTCTAAAATGCTATCTCAATTTTATATAGTTTTGCTGATACTAATTTCTGATAAGTAATTCATGAAGGCCAACGAATTTGATATATAATTTAATCAATTTTTGATAAATGATTCTCAATTTTAAATTTAACAGACACTTCCCCCCTTTAACCTCTTTCTTATTTAATTTTAAAAAAAACAAAAAAAACAAACAAAAACAAAACAAAAAAATGAAAATGAAAAAAAAAAAAAACAAACAAACATGGCAGACGTAGAGCCGAAAAGCTCTGCTCGCTTGGAGATACATTGAGCAGCAATTCCTTGTCCCACGTGGTCACGTACAAGAAAGCCCAATCCAGTCCTCCCTTCATTGTGATTAAGAGCTGCATCCCAATTTGTCTTTGACACTCATTCGGTTGGGCTGTCCATGTGGCTTTCTCTCCTTCATGTATGCTGACAATGACGATTTTATACCAGAACACTTAATTCTTTGATCTTATCAATGTTAAAGATACATCGGAGCTAACTTTGAAGAATGAAATATTTATTTTTCTTTCTCATTATTAGTGGCAAAGCCAAATAATTTACGTTGGGGATGCTGTTGAAATTTTTTTAGGGCATCGAAGATACTTGTGTACATAGAAATTTTTTTTTTTTTCCTTTTTTTTTGGGGGTGCCGTGTCAAACTTGGGTAAGAAAACAGCATTAAAAATAAAAATAAATAAAAGCTTTTGGAGTGCCATGGCACCCCCAAAGCCACTGCTCATCATTGTCTCATATTCAAAATATTTGTTGACAATGGTATGATGTACTAGCAATATGCATGGTCCTGCAGAATAAGATGGCGTTCGTTTCAAAGCCAGATTGGTAGCCAAGGGTTACGCTCAGAAGGAAGGTATTGATTACAATGAGGTATTTTCTCCAGTTGTTAAACACTCTTCCATACGTGTTTTATTGGCTTTGGTTGCTCAGTTTGATCTAGAGCTAGTGCAGCTAGATGTGAAAACTGCTTTCTTGCATGGGGACTTAGAAGAAGATATTTATATGACTCAGCCAAATATGTTCAAAGTTGCTGGTAAGGAAAATTTGGTATGCAAACTGAATAGATTGCTGTATGGTTTGAAGCAATCTCCTAGACAATGGTATAAGCGATTTGATCAGTTCATTATGAGGCAAAAGTACACAAGAAGCCAATTTGATCACTGTGTGTATTTTCGCAAGCTACAAGATGGTAGTTTCATTTATTTACTTTTTTATGTTGATGATATGTTAATTGCATGTAAAAGTATTGTGGAAATTGATAGGTTAAAAACTCAGTTGAAAAATGAGTTTGAAATGAAAGACCTTGGTGAAGCTAAGAAGATTCTTGGCATGGAGATTACTCGAGAGAGGGCAAAAGGTATTGTTTGCTTAACTCAAAAACAATACATGAAGAAGGTGTTGAAGCGTTTTGGTATGGATCATAATACCAAACCTACAACTATCCTGTTGGCGCCGCACTTTAAGCTTAGTGCAGCTATGTCTCCGAGTACAGATGAGGAACGTGATCACATGGCTCATGTTCCGTATGCAAATTTGGTGGGTAGCTTGATGTATGGTATGGTGTGTACAAGGCCTGAGATTTCGCAAGCAGTCAATATGATGAGCAGATATATGCATGCTCCAAGAAAAGGGCACTGGCAAGCAGCGAAGTGGATTCTACGGTATATTCTGGGTACTGTAGATGTTGGTTTAAAATTTGAATGAGTTGACAGTGGACTTGATCAAATTTTAGTTGTTTATGAAATTATGGAAGGAGGAGACATTCTTCTTCAGAAGATTAGAACTGCAGATAATCCTACAGATATGCTAACCAAAGTGGTTACGGGAGCTAAGTTCAAACATTGTTTGGGCTTAGCCAATATTGTGAAAATTTGAAGCAAATTGGAAGTGCAACGATAAAGTAGAGAATATTCGTCAAGGTGAGGAATTGTTGAAAAGTTGGCTCATATTAATGAACAAGGAAAGATTTTTTCTTGCCAAAGGTGTCATGCTCCTTAGGCCACCGAATGAAGCTTCTATGATATTCCTTTGGTCAAACTTTGGTATTCATGTAGTCAACAATTGAAGAAAAAAAGTGTGAATGGTTTTGCAAGTGGGCAGCCGTCATTTCCTCCAACAAAAATCTGCACCCAATATATGAGCTGTCATCCTATTTGTCCTTATCTCCATTACACCGTATGAAGACATATGAGCTGCCAACCCTTTGCATTAACTCCTTAGCCTTCTCTTTGTCAACAAAAGAAACTCTCAAAATTAACGCAGCCACCATTGACAGCCGTAAGGAGAGAAAAAGTGTGCAGCAATTAAAAGTGGCAGCAGCTTTCTTCAAAGAGAAGTTCCTTAACCATGAAGTAACTCTTCTATATATATGGTACAAGGCAGGGGAAGAAGAGAGAGCTGGACAGAGCTGGAGCTGCAGTGTTGTAGCCCGTGTAGTAGCTCCACTTTGTGAAAAAAAAAAAAAAAGAGAGAGGGGAGAGAGAAAGAAAGGCTCATTAGAAAATATGGAGCTTTTGAGTGAGGGAAATTGGGTGTATTTAGGAATTGGGTTTGTGAGTGATTATATACTTTTGTATTCTCTCCTTTTGAATTAGTGAAGTCTCTCTTTATCGTTGCACCGTAAACGTAGGCAAATTGTCGAACCACGTAAATCTTGTTGTCATTTGTTTATTTTTCTTTAAACACTATTATCGCACAACAGCATCCACAACCACAGCCAAAGCTCGTTGATTCAGAGCTTCAGAACTCTGCAGAAAACAAATTTAAGCATATCAAGAATTTTGATGAGGATTATCAAAAAGTAATAAAATATTATAATTTTGAAGAAAATGACATACTCAACACATTCTCTCTCCTGGGATAATTGGGAACATCAGTTAACCACAGCCAACCATTTTCATATATCCATCCTCTTCCCTTTCTCTCCCTCTTGGTATCCATTCTCTCTGTTTCAGAGAAGTCTAGCAACCACTAATAATCTCCCTCCATCTCTATTTTTCTCCAACTCTCTTGCTCCCTCCATCCCTCCCCCCCTCCCTCAAGCAGAAAAAATAAAAGGACAAGAAAAAGAAATACATAAGAATTATCTACACAACCTGCTGCGTATTTATGTCTACTCCAGAGAGAGAGCCAACATCCAAACCCAGGATGCGAATGGTACCATCCTACAACCATCTCTGGTCTGCAATACCAAACAAAAGAAAATCAAAATAAGGCAGAAAAAAGAATCAGATAAGTGAACCAAAGAAAGGATATCATCATTGTATGCTTGTTAAACTTGGAAGCTTTGATATCAGAACCTAAATTCTAAAGCAAAAACCTCATTCTGGGATCATAATCTTCGGCATTGATTTGGGTCCCCATAATTATGCAAACATGATCGAGCAATTGAAATCAGTGCCAAAATAGAGGGATGGCAGACAATACACATTCAGCAACTTAACAAACTTAATCTCCCAGACTTTTCCTTCAATTACTCTTATTAAAGTGATAAAAACCTCTTCTTGGATTGTTTCAAAGGTGGAGGAAGCCTACGAACAGCAAATTCTAACTATCCGAGTTGGAGTTTTTACATAAAGCATAAGTCATTTGGATATTCTTAATTGAGTTTTAAAATAGTTATTCCCAAATTAACTATCAATCACAATTCATTTAACCTTCTAACCCAATGCATTCCTCATAAAACTAGTTTCTAAAGTCTCCTGCGGAGAATCAAAAGAGAAGGCACAGGAGAAGACTTTCTGGGTTTGAAGGGAGTAATCAGAAAGCAGACTTACAAACAGACAAGAAATCATAAACTTCCCAGTAATAGACAAAATAAGTATGCAGCCAGTGTTTTTACTCTGCAAGATAACCTGAACATTTACAAGCTTCTGTCATGGCAATCTCACTCACCATAAGACTCTGAGTTTTGGCTGTAGCTCTTACAACAATCCTTGACAGGGAGGGCAGATGAGGAAGTGCCTCAAACAGTATGATCCTCCTCAAATTACTGCCAAAGCATTGCTATGTTTCAATAATAAATATGCAAGCAATATCTGTGACACCCACTCAATACTAAAACTTGTTCCATTTCAACAAAAAGGCAGATTTACAATAATTGTGAAGAATCCTATACATTGTCTAAGACAGGAGACCTCAAACTGAATGCTGTAACATCAGCGTCCAAAATTTAGATGTCCTTGGTTGAGTTTTATCAAGTTTAGATGCCATTTCCAGTAATGAATAGCTATTATTGACGTTGAATCAATTTTTTGTTAATTTTTCTCATTATGCTTGAATACAAATTGTCAATTATTTTCATCTTATGATTTTCCAACTGTAACAATTTTAATAATAAAGAATTACTCGGCATGTCAACAAGTTTGTGAAGTTCTTATTTTCTTTGGCTTTCCCTTTTTGTGAAGTCCAAACATGGAAGAGAATGAGTTGGTTATAAAGGCCTTTAGTTCATGTATTAAGAACATGAGTGGTTGATATATATTAGACTGACTAGCTATGCTGTTTTTGCAGGGAAATATACATGTGATTACTCAATTGATTTCTTTTAGCATGTTTGTCATAGTGGGGACTCAAGTAATTGGATGTCTACAAAAAAAATATATATATATTTTAAAACTTATTTCACCTTAATTGTAAATTATTATTGAAGGTATTAGCAATTTTAATCTTCAATTGATTGAATAAATACTAGAATATGAGTTCGATTCTCACAATAAAAAAACCTCATGTCTATTGGTGTAAATTGGCTTAAGTCTCACTGGCCCCCTGTTGGAACTAGGTCAAGTTATGGCTCACCTAATTAGTTTTGAAAAGCACCTGCAATTTCATGCTTTGGAGCCCGTTTAGTTCTTATCTTCTTTCTCAGTCAATAACAAAATATAAGTCAAACCAAGCACAAAATGTAATCTGAATCCCATCAAGTTCACATAGCAAATGGATAAAAGCAAAACTTGCCCCAAAACATTCACGATAACTTGTCCATGCCCAGAATTCTTTTTTATATAATATTTACAACAAATGAGAATTGTATGTATGCTAGTCTTGTTATTCAAGTCCAGAAAGGTAGTACTTAGGATCAAATGGTCCAAAATCAAAATCTCTGTGTCTGACAGGCAAGGGGGCAGGGCCGGATTGACTCGGATGCTGCAGCTGCTCACTTGA
Organism: Carpinus viminea; assembly: GCA_013348765.1. Classification (NCBI taxonomy): domain Eukaryota; kingdom Viridiplantae; phylum Streptophyta; class Magnoliopsida; order Fagales; family Betulaceae; genus Carpinus; species Carpinus viminea. Next base: position 15,811,573 of record CP054670.1, on the reverse strand, counting down.
ACTAACATCTTCATTGGGTTGAGAGGAGACAACAGGCACACTGGTGGGATGCTGCTGCTGCTGCTCACTTGAACCAAAATCTTGATTCCCATCAGGGGAGACAACAGGCACACGGGTGGGATGTTGCTCCTCACTACCACCAGCTGCCTACAATATGCATTATATATATAAGACCAACGTCTGCTACAATGCAAAGAAACATGTAACAAATTATACCAGTAATACAAAGTATATACCTCAAAATCCTTGGCCTTTATGTGATCCGTTTTCTTCTTTTTATCCTTTGATTTTCCTTTGTTAGTGTTCTTGTCGTCAGGAGGTTCTGCTAACAAAGCTTTTGATGCCGCATTAGATATTTCTGCAGCATCTTTGTTGGCCAGATCCTTCAGCTGCGCCTAGAAAGGAAAGATTTATATATCCCCAAAATAAAATAATATAAATAGTTGCCAATAAAAAGCTGGTAAGAACATTCAAGAAAACACCAATACAAACCTTCATGAATGACTTCAACTGGGGCACCAAAGCAAACCGGTAGTCAAAAGTAGTTACCATCCTAGCTTTCAGCCTCGTCTGCTCCATGGCAGGAAGAGTCGCCGAGATTATAGCATCAAGTTGGTAAACCTGCAACACTTGACATGGTGAGAGACCATAATTAAGGAACAAGAATATATAGATTCCATATGCATAAATTTAATTTACCTCTTGATACAGGCGATTTTTCTGCCTCTGGATTGCCATTTGAATATCAAAATTTGCTTCTGATTCCTTCATAATACTCCATATGATATCCAACTCAGCAGCAGCACCCTCATCATCCTCACTCATACTCTCGAGCTCTTTCCACCGTTTGAACAAGAGGGACACATGACCCCTTTTCCTATTTTCATCAACACTACATAACCTATCAACAGTCCTCAATAGCATAACATATCTCAAATACTTGCCTTTTCCTTCACACATTCGGTGCACACGGCGAGATTCATCTTCAACGATCTTGTACAACTTCATTCCCTGAGCTTGGCTAGCTCTTCTCAGACTTGCCCATTTCTTTATTTGCTCCCCAATTGTAGGACCTTCCGTCCATAGCCAAGAAACAAAAGCATCACTATCACAATCAGCAACACAAAAATCTTCAGCATTAATTGAAGTTAACACTGCAATTCCATTAATGTCCGGCTCAACTGTCTCTTTTCTCAACAACCGATCATTGAGAAGGAGAGCTGATAAGTCGCTGCTGAAAAAAACACTCTCTCGAATGTTGCTCCAAAACCACTTATTGCCTCTAACGTCTTCCTCCGAAATGACATCACCAAGAAATTGCAAATCGCAAGCATTTACCAGATTTATCAACAACTGATGAACAATATTGAGCTCCGGAGCTTCCAAAGAGCATATCAATTGAAGTTTGTGGTGAAGCCAAAGATCCGTAATCACCAATTTAGGAATATTATGCTTTTTTTGCAGCAATTCGATTATCAAGTTCTGCTGCGCAACCACAGTGCCCCAAGCAAGACATTTTCTACTCGTAAACAATTGCAGTTTGGCACGAATTCTCTTTATGATTTCTGCCCGCTCACTGTCTTCAACGTAACGCCAATCTGCAGTAGCGGTGGTGGCGGAAATCGATTCCACAGGCTTCCAAACTCCGTTTTCAACCATATCAACGGCCCATTCAGGAACTCGAAGCGGCAAAAGATATTTACAACTCTGCGACATGGATATAGTAGGTATATGACCCTTAAGATGCTTGTCGATATCTGGATCCAAAACCCTGTCTCCGCAGTAAGAGCACGCCCAAAACCTCCATGTATTCTCTGCCTTAGCAAAATCAATAGCTTCCGTCAAAACGTTCTTTGCCTTTCGAAACTTGTTCTTATTCAAATACACTTTGAGATCTTCGATCTCGATTCGCAACAACTCCCTCTTTTTTTCCACACTCATCTTGTCGTTCTAGAACGCCCTGACTCTACTAATTGTAGCGACGTCGTTGGACTCGACTTCCTTGTGTTTCTTGATCTTCTTTTTCTTTGGCAACTGATCAAAATCCTGAGGCACCCTCCACCCTGGGATCCCACTCTTTTTCAGTAGGGCACCCTCGAACTCGGCCTTTACCTTCGCCAGGGAATTATCCTCTACGAGCCGTTTCCAGTTGCCCCTCCTGTTCCCACCTCCAAGAACGATGATCTGCCACTTGGATTTCTCTGTCAGCTCCCCTATAACCTCTCTGATCTTCTTGAGCCGCGAAGCCTGGACCGGGACTTCGTACCCTGGCTCCGTCGGGTTCTCGATCAGCAACGCGTGATCGCATTCTTGGACCACGGCGTCGTACGAACCGGCGTCGTTCAGGGCGAGTTGGAAGAGCAAGATGGCGTGGAAGAGTGCGAAGGAGATGGAGTTCGGGGAAAGAGCTAGAGCTTGGCGTGAGGACTCAATGGCGTCGTTGAGGCATTCGAGTCTGCTGGTGGTAGAGTCGCAGAGCAACGCCGTTTTGTAGTGGAGGAGGCTTTGGCTGCTGAGCATAATCTCCGGGCGGTGGCAAAGGATGGCCTCCACGGCTTCGGTGCTAGACACATCAAACGGTGGGGGATCAGTGGATGACGAGGGTGCAGGGGATGGCAAAGCAGAGGAAGTTGTTTTACGGTCCATTTTCTTGGAGGGAGTCATATGGCAGAGACTTCGATTTAAAAGAATGGGCGAGGGTGGTGTGGTGGGGTTAAGTAGGTAATTTACTAATTAACTGATTCTGGCTTCAGTTGGTTTCTTTCGCGGGTTTTTCTTTCCTTCATTTTTCGTTAACTCAGCTATGTTTTTCTTTCTTTTTTTATTAATTAATTAATTTAATTAGCATCAATTTAGATGCTCCCGTAGAGAAATATAAATTAATTAAAAACTTTGTTTATTGCATTTTTTTTCCTCTCATTTAATTAGCTATATATATGGTTTGTTTCATCATAAATTATTGACGCTTTCATGATTTTAAGGATATAAGCACATATATTACCAATTCATCATCAAGGGTAATGATTCAGTAGTCTTAAGTTCGATTCCTGCAATAAAAGTCCTCATAACCATTAGTGTAAATCGGCTTAAGTCTCACATGCATATGCCTTGTTGGGGCTAGATCAACCTATGGGTCACTTTGATTTGAGGGAATATTGTTTGCAATCTCGTCCCGGTAAATAAACCACTTTGGTCACCCCCCGTCTCCCCTCTTTTAATATATATAAAATAAATTTAAAAAATTAAAAAAAGAAAAGAAAAGAAAAGAAAAGAAAGCACAATGCATTAAGTTCATAGGTAAGCATACATAGTTTGTAATCAGAACAGTATGAGCTATTTTTTCCAAGTTATAGGGAAGTTGAGACCCTCCTATGATGTCGAAGGGAAATGATGGGTTTTCCTAAATAAAAGCCTCTTTCTGAGATAATATAGAGTTTTCTTGCTGTAGAGTGTTCGGAAACCGGGTGAAGCTCTTTCTTTCAACTTGAGAATGGCAAAGAAGAGAAGTCATTTAGATATGAGAATATATAGCTACAATTTCACCCAAGTCCCGCCACTTTGAATGATCCAGTTCAACACCCAGAATGCTTGTGAGGATAATTTCTCCTTTTATTTTTGGGCCTCGAGGCTCCAGGTACAGAACAATCAAACTGATCAAGGCCAATCATATCATTTTTCAGTATAAACATGCTGAATCCAATGCCTATGATTATTAATGCCTTCATATGATCTCTATGTTATAAGGTTCTGGAATTAATATTGCTGCATTTTTTGTACATTGCTTCAAACATAACTTTCCATATATATGGTTGCATCTTCAATCTAAGATTTTTTAGTAAGTTATTCATTGAGCTGAATATAGCCTGCTCTAATCTTGCGTATGTGCCTGGAAAATGAATCCTAAGATTCATACCAATTGATGTTCGAGATCTGCACTTGTTAAAAGAATTTTTTACTTGTAAGGTTGAAGATATGAAACATTTAATTTAGTTAAACTACCCATATGTCTTAAAATTAGTTTATATATATATATATATACACGTGAAGGATGGTTGAAAAAAAATGTGGTTATGTTCTTCCATTTTTCCCCCCTTAAATTTTCTACTAATTTATATATTATTTATATAATTGATTTTTTTTTTCCACATTGAATTAAGAGAAATGATAGTGAAAGAGTTTCTTATCATTATTTTTGGTACAATGTATGATGCTTTTTTTAGATTACATTAATGTTCATTGAGTAGATTTTTTTTTTTGTCTTTTTTTTCATGTATGTCTTAAAATTAGTTTCTTTTACTTTTATATATGTGAATATAGGCTGGTTATCCCGTAAGTTCCTCCCCATGTCCTCTCTTTCCTGGGCCCGTCGATAATCCTCTACAGCTTGCGTTGCTCTCTGGGCCAACGAAATTGGATGGGCAAAACTTCCCCCATGCAATGCCTCATTTTGCGTCAACCAAATTCGCCTAGCAACACAGCTGAATATTTCCAGTTCCTCGCTTGTACATTTGTTAAGCAGGCCCTCCAAGACCTCCAAAAAATCAGGACCTGCAAATGAGCATTTTTGAATTCTTGGACACCCCCCACTCCAAACAATCATGGAAGAAAGACACTGCCACAGAATATGAAACACAGACTCCACCTCCCTTCCACAAATAAAGCACATAGGGTCCTTTAGAATCTTTTTTTTTTTTCCACAAGTTCTCCTTGGTTGGCAGAATATCATTACAAGCTCTCCAGAGAAATTTTTTTTCACTGTTGGGAATCGACAAAGACAAAATTCGTTTCCATACCAGGGCCCATTTCCCACTTTCCAAACAAGCCGCTTCATTTCAGGAAGCCATCTCCATCTGTATGTAATAAGCACTTCTAACTGATGGGTATTTTTTGTATCACCTGCACCTCATCGGCAGAGAATATAGTACTCAAGAGATCATTATTCCACCATCTTGAGTTACCATCTATTAACTAGTCCACCGTGGCATTTGGGTTTAATAAAGTGGGTGGTGAGACAACTTTGAAGCCCGGACTCGGCAGCCATCTATCTTTCCAGATTCTTACCTTGCCCCCATTTCCCAGCCTCCACACTAAGCCCTCTTTTACCAACTCTTGTGCACTCAAAATGCTCCTCCATGCAAAAGAGACTCTTCTCCCCATTTTCGCCTCCAACACCGAACTTGTTGGGAAATATTTTGCTTACATAATTTGGCCCACCAAACTGTTTGGACTTTCCCACAATCGCCACATCTGTTTTGCAAGAAGGGCTTTATTAAATTATGGAAGTCCCGAAAACCCATACCTCCACTGGCTTTGGATTGTCCCATTCGCCCCTAGCTCATCCAATTGATCTTTGAAGTATTCTCCTTGGTGCCCCACCAAAATTTCCTCATAAGCAAATTTTGAACACAATGTCTGAGGTAATAGGAATACACTCATGAAATATGTGGGATCAACTTAAATTACCGCTTTAAGGAGAATTTCTCTTCCCGCCTGCGATAAGAACTTTAGCTTCCAATCCTGAAGTTTCTTCCACACCCTATCAACAATGTGTCTGAAAGCTACAGTACGTGATTTTCCTACCAAGGCGGGAAGCCCCAAATAAATATCGTACCTCTTTGTCGCAGGTAATTGTGACAGTGCTAGAACATCCTCTCTATCTTTCACAGAAGTATTTCTACTGAAAAAAAATAGAGGTCTTATTTTTATTAAGCCTTTGCCTCAACGCCTCTTCATATGTTCTGCGCACATTTGTCATTTGAACCCATTGAGCAATATTAGCTCTACAAAAAAGCAGGCTATCATCTGCAAAAAAGAGATGACTTAACCGAGGACCCCTTTTTGATGTAGGTACCCCCGATAAAATCCCCTCATTATTTGCAGTCCCCAACATTGCACTCAGTGCCTTTGCGCATAATAAAAATAAATATGGAGAAATTGGGTCTCCTTGTCACAACCCTCTCTCTGGATAAATTTGACCACACAGCTTACCATTTATCATGATTGCATATTGAACTAAAGTGACGCACATCATAATTAATTGGATCCACCGATGAGCAAAACCCATTCGATCCATAACAGTCTCTAGGAACCGCCATTCAATCCGGTCATAAGCTTTACTCATGTCCCATTTTACAGCCATATACCCCTTCTTGCCCCCCATCCATGATTGCATGGTATGAAGGGTTTCATATGCCGCCAATACATTATCCGTTATCAACCTACCCGGAATAAAAGCACTTTGTCCCTTAATGTAGTGGTGAAAATCATCCACTTTTAATATGTGAGAATCATATTTCTTAAAAAATAATATTCACCTAAAACTATAAGCACATGGAGAGCATATAAAAGCTAATTTTCACTTTGCATGTTCTTTCTCAAATACAAATATCCTCAACGTTGCTGTGTCTCCCATTTATAATTTACCCAGATGAAGTGAAATAATTCCCAAGACACTAACCATTTACAGTCTTAACTCAATATGATGCCTGATAAAAAAAACGACAGACAAAACAACGAATTGAGGACAATTGTCAAATGGGGTTGTTCCAAAATTCAAACTGATTCAAATAAACACAAACTAGGAATAAAAATCAAATATTAGAAAATACATAATTTGAAACTAAAAACTAAAACCAGTAGTAGCAATTAATGTAGCATCGACCGAAAAACTAGCAGCTTCATCAACCAAAAAACCGGTAGCATCCAACTTGTAAAATCCAGCAGTGTCATCAAACTGAACAATACCACAAGTGAAAATATACCCGCAAGTCAAACACATGATGAGTCAAATAAATTCACCTCATATTCCATAATTTTACCGCTAAAAATAAAATAATTACCTAGAAATAAAACAAAAGCAACAACCTAATTTTATATGATGAAAGGAACGTAAGTATGTTTCAACAAACAAAAGGGGCAACGTATATATGTATGTTTCAGACAATAAGCATACAACCATTAAGAACCCCAAACTCCAAATGAACAATATTCTTCAATAGCTATGCATTAACAAAATGTTTAAATAAATTTTTTCGTTGATGAAGCAGCATTAACTGAAAAACTAGTAGCTACATCAACCAAAAAACTGGTAGCATGTAACTTGTAAAATCCAGCTGAACAGCAAATAACCACCAATTAAGCTCCTAGACCTTCAAGAGTGTTCCTTCAATCATGAGATCCCTGCAAGAATTTAAAACATTTGACTCTTAAAAATATATAAATCAATAAGAACAAAACATGTTGAGAAATTACATTAGGAATAAAACACGGTGAGTAATTACATTTTTTTTTTTTTTTGGCATATCCACACAAAAGGGGGGAGGGGGATTTGAATTAGTGATATACCCTTTTTTAATATATATATAAAAAAATAAAATAAAATAAAATAAAGCACAATGCATTAATTAAGTTCATAGGTAAACATACAAAGTTTGTAATCAGAACAATATGAACTGTTTTTTCTAAGTTATAGGGGAGTTGAAATGATGGATTTTCCTGAATGAATTCCTCTTTTTGAGATAATATAGAGTTCTCATAGTGTAGAGTTTGAAAACCGGGTGAAGCTCTTTCCTTCAACTTGAGAATGGCAAAGAAGAGAAGTCCTATATATATATGAGAATAGCTACAATTGCACCCAAGTCCCGCCACTTTGAATGATCCAGTTCAACACCCAGAATGCTTGTGACGATAATTTCCCTTTTATTTTTGGGCCTCCAGGTACAGAAGAATCAAACTGATAAAGGCCAATCATATCATTTTTCAGTATAAACATGCTGAATCCAATGCCTATGATTATTAATGCCTTCATATGATCTCTATGTTATAAGGTTCTGGAACTAATATTGCTGCATTTTTTTGTACATTGCTTCAATATAACTTTCCGTATATGTGGTTGCATCTTCAATCTAAGATTTTTGAATAAGTTATTCATTGAGCTGAATATAGCAAGCTCTAATCTTGCGTATGTGCCTGGAAAATGAATCCTAAGAGTCATACCAATTGGTGTTCCAGACCTGCACTTGTTAAAAGAAGTTTTACTTGTGAGGTTGAAGATATGAAACATGTAATTTAGTTAAACTACCTGTATGTCTTAAAATTAGTTTCTTTTACTTTATGTATGTGATGGATGGTTGAAAAAATGTGGTTATGTTCTTCCATTTTTTTTCCCCTTAAATTTTCTGCTAATTTATATATTATTTATTCAAATTGATTATTTATCTTTTGTAAATTTCACATTTTATTAAGGGAAATGATAGTGAAAGAGTTTTTTATCATTATTTTTGGTGCAATGTATGATGTTTTTTAGATTATATTAATGTTCATTGAGTAGATTTTTTTGTTTTTGTTTTCATGTATGTTTTAAAATTAGTTTCTTTTACTTTTATATATGTGAAGGATGGTCAAAAAAAAAAAAAAAAATCTATTTGACAATACATATTTTTTTATATTTGTGGATAGGGGTGAAAATACAATTACTTGATTAACGTTATTGGCTAAAATCACTAACCGTAATCGCTAAAATTATTGATCATTAATGCCTCATAATCGCTAGGCAATTAATCACAGATTAGCGATTATTTAAACGATTAGCGGTTAACCGCTTAAAAAAAATTGAAAATTATAAGGCTTGGCTTATCAAGGAGAACTCAAGCCAAGCTGCTTGCCGTGCAAGCTAAGCACCTCAAAGCTAGGCTTGCCCAGCATGACTAACACAATATTTTAGAAAGGAAGGGATTGGCATGTGCTTTATATAGATGAGTGAAGGTGGAATTAGTTGACATGGGACAACCAAGAGATGGGTTTAACTTTACTCGGATCAGGCTTACATGCGGTAAACCAACCAAAAACCGCATAACATGCTCAAAAACTAGTGGTCTACCACCCATCTCTCTCTTTGTTTTCTTCACCATCTCTCTCTAGTTATTCCTTAATTTACAAACACAACAATTTTTACTTGGTGAAGTTTATCTCTAAACAGAGCATGGAAACTCGAGGATCGTAATGGGGACAAGATATGATTTTCCTCCCAAGTGAAACCCTTCCATTCAAACAACTTCATCTTGTCTTGTTCAACGAATTAAACCGTCAATGATTTAAGGCTTCGGTGGAACTGATTATGCATTTGATTTAAAGAACTGCCATCACTACAAAAACAAAAAAAAAACAAAAAGCAGCGGTTTTATTCACTTGCATTTGGTGGCGTGTCTAGGGTCAAATAGGTCACTAATGGGATGGTGACGTGTCATTGGTGATATGGGTCACAGGGCACTAATCTACCGGTCTAGAATTGAATTTGATGACCTAGAATTTTGAACATGTCACCAATTGGTGACTTGCACAAAGTCACACGTCACACTCCAATACGATGATGTATGCAAGTTTGGCAGGTCACCAACTGGGGTGAAATATCAACCTTGCCATGTCACCGAAGATGGTGTCGTGGGTCACGCCAGCCATGTCACCATCTTTGGTGACGTGGCAAAGTTGCCAGGTCACCAAACTTGGTGACATGACATTATAATGGCATGTAACTAAATTTGGTATTTTCAAAATTTCTGCTTTTCCTTCCCATATTTAGTTTTTGAATTTTTTTGGATTTTTTACCCAAATTATACAGGGCGTTTTACCTAATAATCCATTACAAATAATCAAAAATATCCATCAACTAAACATCAAATATAATCCATTACAAAAACTATCCATCAACAATATATCAAAACTAATTTATATATTACATTATATAACACAAAAACAATATATTTATATTATAGATTAAATAAATTATATAGAATTAATATATATTCACTAATGTTACTTGTTATATATGTATATATATATTAAAAAAGCGGTTAGTGGTTGGCGGTTAGTAGTTATGACGGTTAGCAGTTAACGGGCGATTATTAACCGCCCGTCTTTTAACCCCTATTTATGGATTTCATTGGAACTGGGAAAAATATACCAAAAAGATAGTTCTTTTTTATTATATTAGTATTTTTCATTTGTTTACATTTTTTTTTTGTCCTTAATTTCTATTCTAATTTATATATTATTTTTCATTCAAATTTTCATAATTATATTTAATACAAGTTACAAATTTTCTTTTGTAAATTTAATTGACTTTTGTTGTTCATTTTTGTTTTTTGGTGTTCCAATATTTCTGCCACTATTTTTTACCTTTCTTTTTTAAAAGAAAAATTAAACTACCAACATTCTTTTGTTTACAATAGTAAACATAACTGTAATCAGATATCAATATACTCATATATTTTAGAATATTTCTTTATTTTTATCAGTATAATTGAAAAATTTTCTCAAAAAAAAAAAATATTTATAAGGAGAAAGTTCAACTCCTAAAAACAAAAGTTTATCGTAATGAATTGTATAGTGGAGAAGAAGTGGTATTATTGTTGAAATATAATTATTAATCAATCATTTTTTTAATTGATTAATTTAAGTTTTTATTTTGAATTTTTTTTCCTTTATATTGTGTTTTAAACTACATATATGGAAACAAATATTTAACATGTTTCAATTTATAAGAACTAAAATTTATTGAATATGTGAGTTTTTGTTATTGAGTAAAAATTATGGTTTAAAATAATATTTGTTGTTAATAATCTTGTAAAAACTTTTTGTAAAATATATATATAATAAAAATAAAAATAAAACCCAGCGGATAGCACAGACTCTAAGTTAGTTATTATTAAACACAAGTTTTAATTAAAGGAGGGCTCACGTCAAAGCTGCTACAAAACAATTTCTTCAACTGTTCCATCCATCCTTCACTAAAGATATAAAAATTTTAAGCTTCCATCATTTAAATTAATTACCTCTCATTAATTAATTTCTTGCAATTATTTGACAAATTAAGCCCATTTAATTAAGAAAAAAATGGGTTCAGGCAAGATAGTGGCATTCATTGGCAGAGCCATATCCCCCCTTCAACCCCTAAAAATTATCCCTACCTAGGTATAATTTTTTCTTATGCCTTTTATCTACAATTGGTATGCTCCCATCTTGACAACTCTAGAGGAAAAATAGCCATGATTATGTACCAAGATCAGTCATGAAATCAAAGGATTTTAGAGAAATGCAGAGAAATAAAAGGTTGAAAAAAATGAATTGTTTTACTAAATCGAACACACCGTTTCATTAACATAAAATTTCACATGATTTTGCCCAGACTTCACGTGTACGGCCTAAATAGTAAATAATTAATAATGTATAATTAAAATAATACAATTAACAACATAAGACAAGTTAAGGCATGAAAGATAAAAATAATAAATAAATAAATAAATAAAGTGGGATACAGGTGTCAGGCATGCAACCATGTTTAGCCTTTTTTTTGGACTTACAAGCAAAGCCAAAAAATAGAAAAATAATCAATTTTTTATATTTAATTATTTTTTAATATTTTTAATTAATTTTATTTTTTTTATTCATTAAAAAAATGCATACGCCAATTTTCTGGCTCTGTCACTGGTGGCATTAGTTTTGATGATGTGCATCAATGGTGGTCGGAGATGAAGACCACGAGAATTGCCACCGGATGTCTTCAACGAAAAGGCTGGTCGACGAGGTGCCGCTTTCTTTGCAACATTGAAGTCGCTGTGCATGCGACCCTACTCAAATCGCATCACAAAAAAATCCGATAGCACCGGGCGGTGGTTCCGGATGTCTTCAACAAGTTTTCTGTTTGCAAAGCATTTTGCTAAAGTTTATATTGAACTCTATTGTCATTTACCAAAGTCTAGTGGGCTTGGTGGTGGACTCGTGGGCCCAAACTAATCAAACCATATGTGTTATAAAAACTTGAAAAAAAACTAAGTTTTTAAATAATTTATGAAACACGTGTACCAGTTAATAACCAATAATCGCCGGTTGCAGAAAATAATTGCAGGTGCAATCAGTTGTTCATGGCGGTTAATGCCCCCAAACTATCAATTATGTCAATATACCATTTAAAGGAACATGATCCTTTCCATAATTCATATTTTAGTGGTTGACGTGAATAATTGGCACGTCAATTTATAAACATGGGCGGTTACATGACGAGCAATGTTACTCTTTCATACCTATTTATTACACCCATATTATACAGGCTAACATGACAAATTTGAATTAAGTTACACTTTTATTTCGGTGTATGATGTTGCCAGAGGGAGGGTTGGGCTCGGTCCTGGGCTTGGGCCTGGTAGTTGTAGCTGATTAACAAATTAATGTCTTTAGGAAAGAAATGTTATGAAAAAAGCTATATAAGAAAGAACGGTTTATAAAAAGAAATATTTTTAGCAATGTGAATTAATTTTATGCTTTCAATAAAAAGACAAAGGTATAGAAAGAAATGAAAAATTTAATCTAAACTATAAAATGGATCCTCTTCATTTTGAGTCTCTCTATTTTATTTGAAATGAAGATCTTATCCGTATAGTTTCCAACATAGCCTATGAATCGCAATTTCTCTACATAGATATATTTTTCAATTAGATCATTTGAAAAAAGACTACATAATTTGACTTATGTGAAGATGAATGTAGATATATATCATAAAATAAAATGATGAGTGGCTATAAATGTAGTTATATTGTATTGAATGTGATTCTCACATGCATTTTTAGAATTAATATAATTCTTAAAATGTATGTGAGAATATATGTTCAAAGGACAAATGTTTTTTTTTTTTTTTTTTGACATGTCCACGCAATGGTAGAAGAATAGGGGATTCGAACTTGTGACCTCTGCTTTATAAGGCGTGGTTCATAGCCAATTGAGCTACCTCTTGAAAACTAAAAGACAAATGTTAATTTAACAAACTCATTCCTTCAATCCTATTATTAAAAAATAACCATAAAAAATAAAAAATAAAAAAATAAACCTTGGTCCCTCACAAAAATCAATGATCATTCTCTTGCTTAGAAGTTTTTCCAAGGAAAGGAATCGGTTGTTCCCTCTAATATATATGCGAAAACTAAATCTCTAAACGTACATTTTTGTCCATATCAATCTATGAGACCTAGTTGTACGATATAACTCTAAAATCAATTGGATGATGCATGCTATTTGTAATAGTATCAACACATAGACATACACAAGTTCGGGAAAATACATATTGAGGTTAAAGTTTCGACTTTGAAAAATACAAAATTATATGAATCAAAAGATTTGCAATGCCCAAATTCTGCCACCTTTTTAGGTAGGTGGTAAGGTATAATATTCTGCCGCCTTTTTGACTTAAAAACAAAAGATTTGAAATGCCCAAAATCTTTCTTACTATTTTAATAATTTACTTTCATTATTCTACATTTTTTTATTCTTTTTTTAACTATTAAAGGAGGAAAGAGAAGCAAAAAAGAAAAAAGGGGAGAGAGAAACTATTTTTTTAATGGACGAAGTTTTCCTCCAAATTGGGTTAAAGGAATTTCCTTCAACCTAGTCAATAAATGAAGTAACACGTGTCCCTTTTTTTAATAATATGTGAGATGCATATGAGCTTTTAATAAAATTTATTCCAATTTTATCCATACTATTAAAAAAATATGTGCATCTCACATGTTCAAGAGATACATGTCACTTTTATAGACTAGGTTGAATGAAATTCCTCCAATCTAGTTTGGAGGAAAACTTTGTCATTTTTTTATTTAATTGGTGAGTGAATAGTACTTAATAGTGAGTACTGTTCACTCACTATTTTTTTTTTTTGGAAATATTATGTGCTCTTTTAGTGTTCTCCTAAATGTTATGTGCTCTTTGAGATTGTTATTATTGACTTTTGATCAATTAGTGATTTTAAAAGTCACATCACAATTAGGAGGACACCAAAAAAATATTAGAAGAGCACCTAGTATTTTCCTCTTCTTTTTTTCCATCTAAGTGGTGATACTGAAAAGAAGACTTTTTAAGCATTTTCACCAAATTGCCTCACCAAAATAACCAAAACGTAATTTTGGTGAGGCTGCAAATAATGTACTTTTGATTATAAAGCATTCCCAACGGCCCCACTTTTTTAGAGCATTTTAATTTTGATGAATTACTTCCTCCTTTTCATAGTTTTAACAAAAAATAAAATAAAAAGAAAGAAATAACTTATATATGAAGTTAGTAATAAATTCTAACTTTTAACTTGTAAGCTAAGTAAACATATTGTGTGAGGAGGTGATAGAATATTCTAATTTTGATTAATTACTTCTTTCTTTTCATGGTTCTAAAATTTTCTTTGTCGAGTTGAAAAGAAAAGGAAAAAAAGAGAAGGAAATAACTTGCATATAAAGTTAGTGACAAATTCTAACTTCTAACTAAACATAATCATTGAGGAGGTGAAAATATATTCTAATTCTGATTGTTGATTTCTTTTCACAATACTAAATTTTAGTTTTGTTAAGATATTAAATTAGTATTTTTTTTTTTAATTCACCTCACATTTTAAATCAATATTTTACATATTAGTTTCATTCATTGAGGTGGAATTTGAGCCACACTTTTGGGAAGTACTAATGTATTAATTAAATGAAAAAAATTACCGACTACATTGGACCAGGAATGACAACAGCTCACGATCAAGTTTTTGGACACGTAGTTGTGTACGTGGCTGTAGCACGTTGTTGTTGCTGTTGCTGGACATGTGTATGTGTTTCTAGCAAACGGTTGGTTTTGTTTTGGTTTGTAACAATATTCGTAATGATCGTAGAAGAAAATAATAATAATAAGGAATCCCAATCTTTTATAATACAAATTAAGGACATTTTTGGCTCCATATCTAAGAGTCCAATCTTTTACTTTTTGAATCACAAATAAAAATGATAATAAAATAGAGATGGGTTTAAATTATTATTATTTATATATTTTTAAAAAAGAAGAAGATAAACTTTAGCTTAAACAAGTATTCAAAGGTGTAAATCGTCATTGACCTGTGACGAGTACTATTTTGAAGCAACATTGATGATGAACAAGAGAAACAACCTTCCCATTAATATCATATGCATTAACAAACTCTGTATGCATAAACACAATATACAAATACAAATTGGCAACTTATTCACCAGTTTCTTTTTTACATATAACAAATCCTCTCAAGAGAGAGATAAAGGTACATGATAGATATATAATAAGCTCCGAAATCGTTGTGGCTTTCTCCAATCATCATTTCTAAGTGACGTTCTCACCAATATTTCACCTTTTTACCTACCTAGTCTCACGAGACACGAATGACAGAAGTTCCAATTGGATTCGCATTGAGTGCATTTTATTCCAATGCCGTCGGAAATCGTCTCATCACACTCGTCACATGGAAGAGAAGACTCGGTCTTTGAGAAAATATGAGAGGGTGCTTGGTGATCATCTTGATGTGAAACACTTCAAACTTAATGTATGGATATATCCCTAAAACACATTGGGAATGAGCTGAGAAGTCGCATTCTGCACAATAATAGAACCATTGTTTGGGATCTCTTTCTTTTTCACAAATTAGACAATAGTATTCTTCACAATGAACTTCAACACTGTAGGTGACCTCAAGGAGATGATCATCATCTTTGTGCCTAGCTACAAGTGGAAGAGTTGCACATTCAAACCCAAGGCAAAATCGCAATTAGTGCATACAAATGTGCCAAGTTTCTTGTTAGAAGTGCAATTACAAACATGACATCTTCTATTAGAATTAACAGCAAGGAAGAGGGAGTGTTCGTGACCTTCATGTGTATCGAGTTTCGAATTGAACAACATTGAAGGTCAAGGTAGAAATCACACATGTGCATCTATAGTTGAAGCTACCATTGGGACGTTTCAAGCATAACAAGAGAACAATTTACCAAGGAAGGGTCCTTGTGAGGTGAGGGTGAGCTGGTGTTGGTGAAGTAGGTGTCGCTTGTTTCTTGGTAGTTGAGCACATCTACCATGAGAAAGAAATTGCATCGTGTACAACTATAAAATGGGGTGGAGATTAATTCCATACAACCATCACAAAGCTCATCCTTCATGAGCTCCTTGTTGCTAAGAATTAAATCATGTTGATGGCTAAAATGTTGTATTTGCTAGCCCTTCAACCTCCATAACATTAGTTGCTAAATCTTGATTCCTCGGTAGCCACTTGAGATATAAATTTTCTTCATATTTAAATGCACATGCCAAGTGGGCCACGAATGCATTCTTACAATAATAGGCTCCATAATTCAGCCTTCACCTTTTGATAGCAGATTACAAAAATATTGTTGTGCTTTTGACTTGACGAAGAGAGTAGGTGAGAGTGAGGGAGTGATCATGACTTGTAATTCTAATCATGCGTGAAAATTCAGTACATTTGGTATGAATCAAGAGTTGACAAAATACTACATTGGGAGGCTAACTCCTTGCCTTCCTCGCCACAAACTTCACAAGTGAATTGGACCGGCTTAGAGAAAGAGATGAATGTGTGTTGGCAGTCATCACTATTGATATTAATTTGCGGGCGGGTGGTTGCACATGCGAAATCAAGATTGAAATCACACTCACGACAATGATAGAAGGGGTATGCATTGCAGCTTTTACCGCAAGCATTACAATATTTTTTTTGTGGCTTCACAAGAGCAAGGGCATGGTTTGGGTGGTGGAAGGGGTGTTGTTCTATAGAGAGAGGCAGGTCAAGGCATGATTTGTGGAGGAGTAAATTGCATTGGGAGGTAGAGCATTTGTATCGGGCACCAGATACTGGCCTCTCACACCCGAAGCAAACAACGTTAACGTCCTCCTTGCCATCATTTTTCACTTCTTCTGTGAAGATGAAGGGACCATGCCTCATTCGCCAGCCAAAGTGTAACAAAAGGGATTTGTGATTTGTGGGTACATTATTGAGGCATGGTATGTGAAAGTACATACCTCTATCTGTGAATCTAAAAGCGAGACCCAATAATATCGGTTTCCGGCACGTCCAACAAACAATTTTCTCATCATTGTCGTCCACCCATGTTGCCCACAGCTCCGCATCCCAATAATATCTTCTTTCTAGAAACTCTTCGACGACGTTGCGCTTCATGATATATATATATATATATATATGGATGAGTGTAGTGTAGTGTAGGAAGAAAGAATGATGGAGGATGGGAGTAGTAGTAGTAGTGAAGTAGTATAGATTTGAAGATGGAAGTGGTTGGTTATAATTATTACTATTATTTCTTCGAATTAATGGAGGAAAGGCTACCTGCTCTTTGGTTTGCTGTTTGGTTTAGCCCTGACTCTTGAGGGAATTCAATTGCTCCATCAACGTACATTTATTTATTTCTACTTTTATATGTTTCAACACAATGTTATTTACAGAAAACATTATTATATGTATGACTATATAATATGGGTAAATGGAATGAGTTTGGGGTTGTATATTGTAAAATGTTATGAAAAATGAATAATGAATCACCGAAAGACGTTTATGTGAAGGTGTAACACCTCAATGTAGATGCCTTCACCAGCTATATTAAGGGT
This sequence comes from Carpinus viminea, assembly GCA_013348765.1. Taxonomy (NCBI): domain Eukaryota; kingdom Viridiplantae; phylum Streptophyta; class Magnoliopsida; order Fagales; family Betulaceae; genus Carpinus; species Carpinus viminea. Next base: position 15,794,125 of record CP054670.1, on the reverse strand, counting down.
AATGAGGTCAATAAAATTTGAGAGTAGATATATAAAGCTAGTCTTACACTAATAGGAGGAGATAACTAGAACGATAGTGATGAATAAAAGATGGTAAAAAAATTAAAGAAACGATAACATATTGCATAGCGATAAAAAATGATTTCCAAGAAATGACAGTATATACGAAAGAAATGTCATGAAAAAAAATCGTAAATGGAATAAAGGTTTAAAAATTAAAATCACACTACATATGATTTTCGCTCATCATTCAGGCTCTAGACGACTTTCCTTCTCTCTTTCTAGATGACTCTCCTTCTCTCTTTAATTATTCATTATTTTAATCCTAAAATAAAGAATAAGGTGTAGAGTGTTTTTTTTTAAATAAATAATAATAAATAAATAAAGGTTAAGGGTTATTCCTCAAAATTTGAAGAAATTTTTTTAAAGGATTAAATGTGGATGCTTCCACAAACTAACATGATATTTATCACTTTAGTCACTAAATAATTAAATTTATTTATTAAATTTTATTGCTTATTTTTCTTACTATAAAAATATTGCTAGTAAATTTGTTAGGAATGAAAAAATTGTAATAAAAGCAATAAAATAAAACCAATTATTTTATAAAAAGTAAATAATTGTTGAAAGTGTATAAAAGGAGGCAGATAACCCATCAAAATCTCTCATTCTCTCACAATCATGGTCGTGGGACAGATTCTAGCTTTCTTCCACCACCCGCTGGAAGTGGAGTCCGGCCTAGCTAGTGCAATCTTTTTCTCTGTTTGGCTCTTTCTGTCTACCCTCTATAAGAATCCAGCTATTTTATACCCACCAAAAATGCATTATGGCCCACAACCAAACAAGGTCTCAAGCAGTATGAGAACTACAAATGAGTGCTTGTAAGGCTCACAAGACCACCACATGACCCATTTTCTTAGTGGCCAGCCATGTATATAATTTTTTATTTATTTTATTTATTTTTTAATTTCTTGGTTGGCCATGACAATGATGTCTTGACCTTTAAGTTTCACAAAAATGAATGCAACCAAGTTCATCAATTAAGTTCTTGCACGTGGAAACAACTTTATAGTTTGGAATTTTCCCATAATAGTTGTTGCAATTATACATAGTAACAGAATGCTTAAAGATTTCTCGCCGTGTCAAAAAAATGTTTTCTGCCGAAAATACTTTCCTCAAATGAAATTGGTTATTTTCACCATTTGTTTGCAATTTTTTCAATGGTTTGATTTTTTTATTTATTCATATGCATGGAAAATCATCAAATATTGATTATATTTTATTATATTGTCCGGAGTTGCAAGGAAAAGAGAGAGACAACGATGAGAAGCTACGAAGGAAAAAAGTGTGAAAATGAAAAGCCTTTGGGGGGCGAGATCGATTGAGATCCAGTGTAATTGTCTATTCATATTGCTTGTAATTTGGGCAAATAATTATGAGAGGGCCCTTATAGGTCTACCTATCCAAACAAGTGTGTGTACAACTCAAGATCTTCTCGGGCAAATAAGCTGACAATTGCCTATCTAGCGGTACAGAACAGTAAAAAATAATTTACGCGTAAACTATTTTATGTTTTGTAAATGTTTTTTATTTTTATTTTTTAGTTTTAGTTAACTAAAAGTATTTTAAATTAACCATTATTTACGCATCGCTACACACTCAAAAGTAAAAATAATATGTTTTTTTGGGGGAAAAATTCACTTTTAACCTATGAAGTTTCAGCGATTTTGCAATGTTAACCCCAAAATTTAAAAATTTGCAATCCACCCCCATGAAGTTTCAAAAACTTGCAATGTTAACCCCCGACGTCAATTTGGCCGTCAAATTGGATGGTTTCCGTCCCACGTGCGCCTCACATGACTCTTTAGGGTTCTTTAGGGTTTAAATTTCTAGTTTTGCCCTCCAATTTGGCTGCTTCTTTTTTTTAAAACTCCAAGGCTTTTGACTACCCACACACGCACACACTGCTCACTCTAACACCCACAGCTTGTGAGACGCATCCCAAAGCTACATAGAAGGATGTTGAGGATCTCGATGGCGGAGTCCAGGGAGGTGGACATGCCAGAGATGGCGAGGACATTGGAGTAGTTGATGGAGCGGGCGTTGATGGCTTCCTCTGGGGTTAGGCAAGTGGCGGCGAAGACGCACGGAAACTTGTTGGCGAAGATGGAGACCTCGACGCCAGTTTTACTGCTGCTGTTGTTGTTGAAGTAGACATTGTTGTTGAAGTTGAAATTGTTGTTGTTGGTGAGTGAGGTAGTCAGGTAGAGGTGGTCTTGATTTGAGGGTGTAGAGGTGTTCTTTGGGTGCAAAGGCGGAATCATTGACCACTTCCTTCCGAGTAATGGTCCATCTCTCTTTCTTCAGCATCGCCGCAGCGATAATCAGTGTTGAGGGCCCTTATTAACCTCGCGAACACCTCCCGAGATGAAAGGGGGGTCTCCGTCTCAAAAGGTCGGGACTTGGGAGGGATGGTGCTCGCAAGCGATGTGGTTGCCAAAAAGTGAGCTTGATTTTGTAAGGACCAACGAGACGTGGCAAAAAGTGAATGTCGATTAAATTTTAAACACGTGGTGTTTATCCATATTGCATATCACCCACCGTTGGATTGGATCCACTGTAAACTCCGTGACTTGAGTGGTTGATGAGTCATTAGCCGATTGAACGTTGTCGTTTTCACGGTGACCTTTTCTCCTTAACGGCGAAGCTATAGGGATCGCCTCCTTGAACAACAGACCTTATCTCTAGCTCGTTTTGATTGGAGGAGACACGTTTGCCGACCTCGCGGCAATGGTAGTAGGAGGAGGTGCCCGGATCTCGGCGTCTATGCCAAGGAGCGTGGGAGACGAGCTGCCCTTAAGGGCGCGAAGGAGTCCGCCTCGCTATGATTTTGTGGGGCGGGTCGCGGAGGTGGGCGCGACCATGGTGGTAGCGTAAGGATAGTGTCAAGCAAAGCCCGCTCGGTTGAAGCAGTCGTGAAAAACAGAGTAAAGAGCAAAAGAGAAAGAAGAAGAAAGGAAGAAGAAGAAGATTGAACAAGTTGGGAGGGAGAGAATTGTAATATTGTAATGTTCAATCTTAACAGAACCGGAGGTTTTGGGACTTACAGAGCATGGACCCATCGGAGAGGGACCTCGAGGGACGCAATGACGACGAGATCCGCTTCCACGTCGAGCCTGACAAGCGATCTGATCATCACGCGTGTGGCCACGTAAAACTCGTACCTTCCAACAGAAACGTCAGGAACCCATGCACTTGAGGGCAAAATTCAATAGCTGGGAGGACAAAACTGGAAATTTAAACCCTAAAGAACCCTAAAGAGTCACATGAGGCGTACGTGGGACGGAAACCATCCAATTTGACGGCTAAATTGACGTCGGGGTTAACATTGCAAGTTTTTGAAACTTCATGGGGGTGGGTTGCAAATTTTTAAACTTTAGGGTTAACATTGCAAAATCGCTGAAACTTTATGGGTTAAAAGTGAATTTTTCCCTTTTTTTTCAACATAAGTGGGCAGCAAGTACATAATTTTTCAAGCAAAGTAGACTTTTGATTACAAGCCATGACTTAATTGTGGTCGAGTGGTGATCAGTGTCAAATTGTGTATATTTGACTCCTTTAACTTATATTTGTTAGGCCTTTAGCTTTGTTAATTTCTAATTATTTTTAGTGTTTTCAGTGTTTTGAGTTGTGCAGGTCTTTACAACAAAAGTTGGCCATAAGAGAGCAAAAAGACACTAAGTGAAGAATTGAATCCCTGCCAAGTGCGTTCGACCGCACTTGGTGCGTTCGACCGCACTTGGTGCGTTCGAACGCACTGACGGTCAAACGCAGGGACACGGTTGAACGCAGTTCCCGTCATCCCGCATCTCGTGCGGGTGCCCTAGGAGTCCATCGCTTCCGTTGCGCCATTACAGTTTTCTACGATCGAACGCACAACTCAGCAGTACGTTCGAACGCACCTCATGCGTTCGAACACACTCGTAGGATTTTGTAGTCTATAAATAGGACCCTAGGTCCATTTGGTCGAATACACTTTCTTTGGGGCGTTTTAGAGCATTTTGCGCTGCCTTGCTCCACCCTTTTATTTGTAAGCTTTTCCTTTTATTTTAATTTTAATGCATTCTTTTACTTTAATTATTCTTTGTTATTCAATGGGTGGCTAAAATCTTCAACTTAGGTTGAAGATGAAGCCTCACCCTTAGTTTATATTTCTTGCTTTTACATTTTATGCTTTATTTTCCGTTATTTAATTCCATTACTCGTCATTTAATTTCTGTGACAAATAATTGAATGGTTGTGTGTTGTTGATACATTGATAGTCATCACCGTGATGTGTTCCAAGTGCACAACGAGTTTTTGGTTGTGATTCAATATCTACCGTGATCCAAGGATACAAAGTGGATGATTTTATCCATAATCAAGACTCATTGTCGCCCTTAACGGTAAACACATTATTCGGTTTGACTTGTGTCAATAATCACAATAGAGTGTGTTGAAGGGTTTAAAGTTTAAAACGGAAAATTGGTGTTTAATGTATTAAGTTTATCTTTATTGGGTGAGGTTCATCTTTAACTTTAGTTATTTTATCCCTACATTTTCACTTTAATTTAATTTCGCGTTTCATGTTCGACATCAATTCTCTTTGGGACTAGGTTAAGATACATTTAATTTAAGAGTCATGTTAATTTTTAATTACAAAACTCCGTCGTGGTTTGATCTCGGTACTTGTTAACGCTATACGACCTAACGGTTCGTTCTCTTGCGAGTACCCAAATTTGGTACGATCAAGTGGAAGTAGTACATGGACTCCCAATTAGTCTCAATTCCTTGAATGTTTGCTCTTTACAAAGTGGATCAACATCACCTTTTTTTTTTTAATTTTGAAAATACATTTTACTCGAGTATCCACGATTTGCACTTTTATCAAAGTTTAAAATGTGACATTTTATCTCAAACTTTCAAATTGTGGCAATTCAACCAATTTGGCCTTTTTATTCTCAAAATGCCCTCATCATAAATTATATTTAAAAAAAAATCCAAAAAAGAAAAAACCAAAAAACAAATTGCTGGGGTGGCCGGCCACCCCGTTTGGCCTAGGGGTGGTTCGGCCACCCCCATCAATTTTTTTTTTTTTTGGACTTTTTTTTAAATAAAATTTATGATGAGGGCATTTTGGGAATAAAAAGGTCAAAGGTTGAATTGCTACAATTTGAAAGTTTGAAGGAGTAAAATGTCACATTTTAAACTTTGGAGGCAAAAATGTAAATCGGTGGATACTTTAAGGGGGTAAAATGTATTTTTCCCCTTTTTTTTAATAATTTCATCAGTATCAATTTTTTTTTTTAGGGTTTGGCCCTAGGGGGTTGGCTAAACTACCCCCTTGGCCCAAGGGGGTGGCCAACCACCCCTGTAGTTCTTTTTTTTTTTAGATTTAAATTTTAAAATTAAATTTTAAAAATAATATTTTAATAAGATAAAACGATACGTTTTAACCTAAAGCAACGGCTGTTAAAAAATTTTGACGGTAGAGATTTTATTGTTATTTCGATTGATGTATGGAGTAAATTGTCAAAAAAAAAAAAAAAACATAAAGATTTTAAAATTTTAGCGTGCTTACCTAAAGTGTTTAGATAGAAATTTTCTAATAATAATAACAATAATAAGAAAATGAGAAAAGGACCAGAAAAAAGAAAAATTGCATTTTCCTTTGAACTCAGACACACAATGACAAGCATGTTAAATAACACCTTTTTTTTTTTTTTTAAAGTTGGAAACTTAATAATTTCATCAGATTGATTATGTTTTCAACCCAATTCCTATAGTTAATAAGAATGGTAAATATTGGGAGAAACTTCACTTATCCTCCCTGAACTTTTGAAATTTTTGCAAACATCCCTTAATGTTCAAAAATTCTCATTTAGGTGTATCAAACTTTGGTTTTCTCTCACTTAGGTATATCAAAGTTTGGTTTTCTCTCATTTTGTCTCTTCCGTACAGAAAAATACTAATTTTACCCTTGACTACAAAACTACACCCTTTCAGTCAGGGGTAAAATTGACATTTTTTATACGGAAGAGACAAAGTGAGAGAAAACTAAAGTTTGATACACCTAAATGAGAATTTTTTGAACATTGAGATAGTGTCTGCAAAAACCTCGAAAGTTCAATGGGGGTAAGTGAAGTTTCCCCTAAATATTGTCTATGGAATTTGCAAGGAATAAATGTCTCCCGTCCACCAACCGCTGGACATCTCCTTTATCGGATATCAAAATAGAAGTCTTGTTTGGTAAAGGCTTTGAGCCTTTTTGTTTTTGTTTTGTTTTGTTTTGTTTTTTTTTTTTTTTGACATGTCCACACAAGAAGGGAGAGGGAGACTCGAACTAGTGACCTCCACTTTATTTGGCATAGTCCCAGCCGATTGAACTAACTCTTTGAGACGCTTTGGACCTTTTTACTGTAGTAGAAAGTGATTGATGTGAAAAAAAAAAAAAAAAAGGTAAGAATGGTTGGTACAAAAAAGTGAAAAATTTTGTTTGTAAACTTCACTTATCTCACATGAACTTATGTATTTTTTGCAAATACCCCTCAAATATTCAAAATATTTTACTTTGATGTATCGAACTTTCGTTTCGTTTCAAATATCTCTCTATCGTTAAATATTGCAATTAAATTAAATAGAAAATTGATTAAGGGTATTTAGTAATTTCACACATCTCCATTATGATTTAACAAAAAATACTAACGAAAAGGGGAAAGTAGAAGGAAATCAAAATTTGATACATCGAAGTGAGAGATTTTAAATATTGAGAAGGTGTTTGCAAAAGACGCATAAATTCATGGGAGGTAAATGAAGTTTTTCCTTTTTTATTTAAACAAAAGTAAAAAGTAATTGATATAATATAAAAAATAAGAATGTTGAAAGTTAAATTTTGAATAATAGTATCAGGCTTGTACGTGAGGTCTTTTGCCAAAGAAGGCCATAGTTTCTTTGCATCTAGCTTATATAGTTGATCTCACACTACCTCTTGCTGCCACCAAAGGTGTATATAGCTACCATCAACCAATATTTTGGTTTGCCACAAAAATTGACTAGTTTTTTAGGCACTTAGTTAGTGGACCAAGAATTAATTATTGGACCAAATCATTTAATTAACTTATTTCCAATGTTATTATTATTATTATTATTATTATAGTAACATTTTTTCTATTGCTTCCTTAAACATTAAGAATGTTGCTATAGGGTAGCACTTTAACTTCTATATCCATTATTTTAGTACAAAATATTTTTCTCTTTTCTCTCATCTCTCATTTTTTGGTCTTTTATTGAAAAAATGTGTTAAAATTTTGTAAAAAAAAATGAGTGAAGTTAGAGAATTTATATTTTGTAAATAAATTATATTTTAATTAAATATATATATAATAGATATTATGAAGGAGTAATGCTACAAGTCCTTCTTGTATCCATCTTAAGTCCATCTAAGAATGATGTGCCTATTAAAATCACCATTATTGGATTGTGATTGATCATTATTGGATTTTGATCGAATGGTCATTTTAATAGCCACATCATTCTTTAATGGATTTAAGATGGACACAAGATAGATTTATAGAATTACTCATTATGAAGTGTATTTGAATAATGAAGTAAAAAATACGAGTAATTCTAAATATCTATCTTGTGTCTCTCTAAAAATGAGATGGCTTTTAAAATTATCATTTGATTAAAATCCAATAATGATTAATCACAAGTCTAATAGTGATTTTAAGAGTCACATCACTCTTAAAGGGACACAAGATGGACACAAGAGGGACTTGTAACATTACTAAAAAAATACCTCATATTTTGGCAGAAAATTATCATTTCTCTCCCCTTTGCACTTATCTATTTGGCTGATCACAGTGGAAGAGAGATTCGGAATCTTTTCCTAGCTTTTCTGTGTAATCTTACTTATATAAAATATATATATCGAGTTAGTGGGTTGTTTGATATATTATATTATACGCAATTTTGTATTGAGAAACTTTTCCAATAGTCATATTGTTTTTTTACAAGTGGCATATATGTATTGCTCTAGATGAGTGATGATTCTTCTACAACCGGCATACACGAACAGTCACTCACGCCGGTTTAAAAAAATATAAAATATTATTAAAAAATAAATAAATAGTAATTTTAAAAAAATAATAATAATTTTTTTTTAAACCAATATAAATAACTATTCACTCACACTAATCATAGAAGAATCATTGCTCGTCTAGATAACCTTCAACTTGTTATAATGGTATTGGAGAGACTTAATCAATGCACCCCAAAAATTGTACTTCTATCAAATCATCTAATCATCTAATAAGTACATTTTGTACTAATTTGTGAAATGAAACTTGGGGCCAATCCCATTGAGAACTAGGCTTAGCCCTTTCTACATATTGTAGCCCTATAAAAAATTTATGGTTTGGAAAAAACCATAAGGGTTGGAAGGAATAGAAGCCTCTCAATTTCAAATGAACTAAAAAAATATTCAGTTAGTTATACTTTAAAGGTATTTTTGTCAAATATCCTTCTACTATAAATAACTGAATATTCTCCAATTCAAATTAACTAGAAAGAATTCTAAGTCGTTTGGATGAGCTTTGCCCACCACTAGTGAGATAAATGCTCAACTAATTATTTAGGGTAACTAACTACCTTTTTTTTTTTTTTTTAACTCCTACTTTGAACCTTTTCAAATTGTTATTTTTTAATAACTAAATTTTAGGGAGAAAAATGACAACAACCAAAAAAAATGCCTAATTTGACTATCAGTAGTATTGGAAGCTCCAATGGTACTTTTTAAAGTTTAGAGATGTAAGTGCAAAATAAGTGATAGTTCAGAAGACTAAACTATATTTTTTCTCCGAAATGTTTTATTTAATGGGCCGGTTTGACTAGGCCAAAACCCTTGGACCATTTAATATGGTCGGACCCAAAAATGATATGACCCGGGTCTAACCCAGTGAACCTGGTTGACTATTTGGACCAAGTTGTAAGAATTGACCTAGTTGGACCAATTTAGAACCCAATGACCCGGTTACAATCAGTTTTGGATCGGGTTGGAGTTGCCTTGGATGGATTCGGAATTGACCTGCTTGGACCAATTTAGAACCTGATGACTCGGTTAGCATCAGTTTTGGATTGGGTTGGAGATGCCTTGGGATGGATTCGAAATTGACCTGGTTGGACAGGTTTAGAACCCGATGACCCAGTTAGAACCGGTTTTGGATCAGGTTGGAAATGGATCTAGGGCTGATGTGGCGTGATAAGATGATGACACGTGTCTACAGGAGAAAAGAGAAGCCGCTTGGTTCGTGTGGTGTATGCGGGGACTACCGAAGACGCATGGGACTGCTGATGGAGGCGGATCTTCCATAGATCTATAAATCTGTACCTTAAAAACATGAATATTGTATAAATTTTGCCATGAGGATCGAGGATGCATGAAGGTTGTTTGACAAATGCTTTTGGGCGTGGGGTTTTGTTTTTGTACTGTTCATGATAATACAACTGCCAATAAAAGCTCAGACGTGTAAATGAAGCCTACAGTCAAAAATTCTTGAAAATTAGTGCCAAGTTGAACGTGACTCTGCCTTTTCCAATAATGCCCCTCTGCTCTTATCTTTTGACATCTTTTTTTGTTTGTTTTATTCTTCTTCCTCTTGCAGTCAAAAGATAAGAGAAAAAGAGCAAAGGGGCATTATTGGAAAAGGCAGAGTCACGTTCAACTTGGTGCTAATTTTCAAGAATTTTTTACTGCAGGCTTCATTTACACGTCTTAGCTTTTACTTGCAGTTGTATTATCATGAACGGTACAAAAACAAAACCCCACGCCCAAAAGCATTTGTCAAACAAGGCCGAAAGAGGAGCATATGACATGCACGTGACCGGAAAAGTGAGCTAGAGAGAACGCCAAGAAATATATTGTTGAATATATTATGGAGAGCAGAAGAAGGAAAGAGAGTAAAAGAGAATAATGGACTACATTATATTGAGTCTGATTATTAACTTATTATATGAATATAGAGACCTCTATTTATAAAGAGGCTATGAGTAATAGGTAAGTAACCTAGTAGATTAAGGAAAGGTAAACATAGTAGACCTAAAATACCTAAGGAGGTTTTTATCAAAAAAAAAAAAAACCTAAGGAGGTAATTAAATAACCCAACATAATATATTTTTTCTCTGAAATGTTATATTCCTCAAGTAAATAGGATTCTTAGAGTAGTGGGTGACGTGTAAGATTTGGTAATCTATTAATGTATCTCCAACTAGCTTTATATAAAGCCAACAAACACATGTAGGAGCAACATAGTGATCACCAAGAGAGCTAGAGAAAGCTAAACAATGGCCATTAATCCTCTTTCCTCCTCCTTCCTTAGCTTTTACCTCTTGAGCACTACTCTTGTATTTATTTCTTCTTCTTCTTCAAATAAGCTGGGATTTGCCTTTGAAGGAAGAGAGACAATAGAAAGCAATAATCATCTTCTTCATCACCACACTCATACTGTGCAAGTCAGCTCTCTACTACCATCAACTACTTGCAGCCCCTCTACCAAAGGTATTATTTATCACCTTGAAAATCTCTCTCATATGTATTATTATTTCTTTATTGTAATTGTTTTAACTTCATAGTGAAAACATCTTAAGTAATATAAAATGGATTTTTATTTATTTATTTTTGTTTATATTGTGACACACATAGTTTGAATCTTTGTGACTGGGAGTCTCAAAACACACACACATATATATATATATCGTATATATATCGTAAAAACATACGTATAGACTTGAGATTTGATTTTTTAAAATTTTAGAATAAGGTTATCAAATATAAAATAAGTAGTCCATTTCATGATGAAGAAAATATTATATTGATTCATTACAAATACAAGATTAGTGAAGTCACTTTTTATAAGTTTACAAAAACAAAAATTATTGGTGTGAATGATTATATTAATTTTTTGTGTTTTAGCTTAGGTGTCTGCTTCCTATTCGAGAGTGCAAAACACATAGTTTATACTATGACCTAATTTCATTTATTCTCATTTAATTAATTAACTCAAATGATAAAATATATATTAACAATAATTAAATAATTAATGATTAGCTTGTATTTATGAAAAAATATAAACAAAATAATAAATAAGCTGATTAAGCAGCTTGTGAACAAGATAAAGTTCATTTGAAAATAAAAAAATTAACTCGGCAATAAACGAGCTCAAAGTTGGAGATATAAGAACTACTCAACCAAAGAAATTGGGTTACCTGCTAATGGAAGTTATAATTAAGTATGAATATATAGGCAGGTCCAATTCATTTGGCGAAGAGTATAGATTGTTTGGACAGCTCTAGCTGGCCCTACAAATAGATTGTGACCATTGCATTTATGGTTTTAAGCAGGGATTGGTCAATATTTGAAATAAAATAATCTCATTCTTTGAAATAATCTCATTTTTTGGTTTTTTCTTTTTTTTCATATTCAACTTAGGTTCAATTTTAGTTGGAACCAGACCAATTAAGGACATAAATATCCTTCAAACCGGTTTGGAGGAAATTTCATCCAACCCACATAAAATAAGGAAAAGGATCCTCTCCATTTCAAAATCCCTCCATTTTCTCCATTTAGTGCATTTTGAAAGGTAGTGCATTAAATGCAATACCATCATTAAAATTTTTGGACAACACTACCCTTCAAAATGCACTAAATAGAGGAAATGGAGGATTTTGAAATGGAGAGGATGCTAATTCCATAAAAATGGTGCCAAGTGTTTAAACATTTAATATACACATTAAATATTAGATGGTCATTAATAGCATATTACTAAGGTTAGGTTAACTTCTTTTTTTTTTTTTTGTTAAATGCTAGACTAATTTTTACCAAGGTTAAAACTAACCTTGAAAAGGGAATATCTAAGTATCTAACGGCATATTTTATTAAAAACCCAAACAAATCACATCTAAACATATTAAATCACATCTAAGCATATTTTATTAGAATGGAAAAAAAAAAACCAAAAAAAATGGCGTTAGGTTAGAACTAAAGAAGCTAACATTTTTTTTTATAAGAAAAAAAAAAACATACCTTTCTCTCCATTATCTGTTTCTTAAGTTATCTGCATATGTGATTGAAAGTTATCTACATATGCTTTAGAAGAAAAAAGTCATTTATTTTTCCGACACTGTGACATCCCAAGGAAATCAAGGCTCCACAACAGATCTCTTTTTACTACACATACATCATACTTGGTCTACAAATTTGTATTAGCACAAAAACATATCAATTTTAAGAAAAAAGAGAAAGAAAGAAAAAAGAACAAGCGGGTCCTTTCATTTTTTTTATTTTTTTTTTCCCTTCTAATAAAATATGCTTAGATGTGATTCAATATGTTTAGATGTGATTTTTTATGGGTTTTTAATAAAATATGCCGTTAGATATTCCCCTTTTAAGGTTAGTTTAAACATTGGTAAAAATTAGTCTAACATTTAACCAAAAGAGGAAAAAAACCTTATCTTAGTTAGTAATATGCTATTAATGACTATATAATATTTAATGTACATATTAAATACTTAGACACTTGACATCATTTTAGGTGGGTTAGACGAAATTTTCTCTACACCGATTTGGAAGAAATTTCTATGAGACACATGCATTGAGATTGAAACCGTTGCTTGTGTCTTACTATGAAACACATGCATCATGCATGTTTCACTCTAGCTAACGGATCAAGTTCCAACTAAAACTAAACTAATACTGGCAAAACCCTATTAATTACTTTTATGGAAGTCTTTTGGTTTTTATTTGCAAAACGACAACTTGCCATAATATATATTTCAAAAAAAAAATAATAAAAAAACAAAAAATCTCTACAGAAAATTCAAATATAAAACAAAAGTTGTTAAAACTATCGTTTTGGCTTTTGAACATATATATCAACAGTCTCTTTTTGTGAGGTGTCGATACATCATAATATGAGGGTATATATATATATCCAAAATTAAACTTAAATCAATGTTTGGTCCCTTACACAATACACTGTAAAATGAGATACAAACAATATATTGTCTACTTTTCAAATCAAGTAACTTGTGGGCAGTTTAGCTATGATTTGGCTGGTCTTGAAGGTATGTTTGTAGTTTTCACTGTCTAGGTCCTTTCAAAGCAGTCTCTCACAGATTGATGCTACTATGGTCACACTCAAGTAGAATAGGCACAATTAATTTCTCCCTCCAACGATTTTTTTTTTTTTTTTGAGAAAAAAAAAAATTGGGTTGAAAGAAATTATTTCTTCTCAATTTATTATACCATCATGTGTTCTTTTTATGACCAAGTGGTTCCATTTGAACTTCGTCAAATTGATAATTGTAATTGACTTTTTTTTCTTTTTTTGTAATTCACAATTTAATGACATAATTTATTAAATTGACATATGTTTATAGACCACATATATTTTAAAAAATGTAAGTAAAAACTGTATGTTTTGTTAATCCTATTAAAAACGTATGTAAAAATCACATATTGATTGTGAATTGAAAACACAGATCGAGATAGAAAGGCATCCTTGAAAGTGATACACAAATATGGTCCATGCTCCCAAGTCCAGCAAGAAAATGCAAAAATCCCTACACACGCTGAAATCTTGAAACAAGACGAGTTAAGAGTGAAGTCAATTCACTCCAGGCTCTCCAACAAGTTGGCTGACGGTGGCGGTGGTGATTTGAGAGACTTAGAGGCCTCCACGAATATCCCAGCCAAGTTCAGACAGTAGCTCGCTGGTCTGGTCTCGGTACACCCAAAAAGGAGTTAACGCTCATATTTGATACTGGGAGCGACCTCACTTGGACCCAATGTGAGCCTTGCTCCAAAAGTTGCTACGATCAAGCGGAAACAATCTTCGAACCAAGAGCATCCAAGACATACTCAAATATTACTTGTACCTCAAATTTGTGCTATGAGCTCAGTTCTGCCACAGGTAATATTTATTATTTATATATACGAAAAACTTTACTTACCTCCACGAATTTACACTCTTTTCGCAGACACTTCCTTATTGTTCAAAATCTCTCACTTTGATATATCGAACTTTCATTTCGTTTTAAATACCTTATACTGTTAAATATTGCAGTTAAACTGAATGAAAAAATAAAAAATAAATGACTAAGAGTATTTTAATAATTTCACATATTTCCGTTAGGATTTTCTGTTAAATATTAATAGAAGGGGGAAAGTGAAAAGAAATCAAAATTCAATATACTAAAGTGAGAGATTTTGAGTAATAGGGAGTGTCTGCAAAAGTGTGTAAGTTCGTGAGTGGGTAAGTGAAGTTTTAAATACCTCATACCGTTAAATATTGCAGTTGAATTAAACGAAAAAATAAGAAAAATGACTAATAGTATTTTAATAATTTCACACATTTCCATTAGGATTTTCTGTTAAATCCTAATGGAATGAGAAAAGTAAAAAATAAATAAATAAATAAAAGTTTGATACACTAAAATAAGAGATTTTGAACAATAAAAATTATCTACAAAAATGCATAAGTTCGTAGGGGTGAGTGAAGTTTTACCTTATATTTATTAATAATATGATCCGTTATATTTCAAAATTATATTTATCAGGGAATTATTACAATAGAATCATTAATTTGGGAAATTTTATAATTACCGCCAAATACTACTTTATATATATATACATGCAGAAACCGACCGAGTTGCATTACCAAAGACATGCGCTCACGGGATACAATACGGCGACGGTCGTTTTCCATTGGATTCTTCGGGAGAGGTTGACCTCACGCCAACAGACGTGTTCGATAAATTCGCCTTCGCCGTAACAACCAAGGCTTCTTCGCAGCTCCGGCAGGATGCTCGGCCTCGGCGCAACTCCGCTCTCCTCGTCCAACAAACCGCACCTACGGGCGGCTTCTTCTCCTATTGTCTCCCTCGTGCAGCTTCACCGCCACCTCACCTTCGAAAAGCCGCGCGGAGCTTAAGCCGTCAAATTTACGCCTTGTCGAAGCCTCGGATGGCACGTCATTTCTACTCGACACCACGAATAAGCGTCGGGGAAGAAGGTTAGCAATCAAGGCGTCGGTTTTCGGCCTCGGGACCATCATCGACTCGGAGCTCATCACGCTGCCGCCCTCGGCTGAGGAGTGCGTTGAAGGCGTTGAAAGCATATCCTCTAACGGACCCGCTCTCAATACTCGACACGTGCTTTCGATTTCAGCAATTACGGCGAGATTACGGTCCCAACAATAGCGTTCTCGTTCGCGGTGGGTCACCGTGGAGCCGAGGCGGTGGGGTGTTCTACATTCCAAGAATCTCAGCTTGTTTGGCTTTTGCCGAATGGTAATGCGAGTGACGTGGCGATATTTGGGAATATTCAGCAGAGAACGTTGGAGGTGGTGTACGATGTCGCCGAGAGAGGATTGGGTTTGGGCCTAGTTGTAGCCGATTAATTAAGAAATGATTAAGTTGGGCTAATCGGGGGCCTCAACATCTCACTAGCTAGAAACCATTGGGAAAATCAATGGAAATAATATTAGACCGAAAAGGGTGATGATCAAATAAAAGTTTGCAAGTTATGTGCGTATATAAACAAGTTTTTTTTTTTTTTTCTTCTCTTCAATATATATGTGCATTTTTATAAGAGAAATGCTTCTAAACACTGATAATTAATGGACATAGTTAGGGGAGTACAAGTGAAGTGGTGAGATATATATATATATATATATATATATGTAGCGTGATTTAGTAGGCTGCAACGAAAAATAACAAATACATAGCGGATAACTAATTATAGATCTTGATTCTTTTAAAGATCTAAAAACTCTTTTTGAAAATCTAGATACTCTCTAGTATTTTGAAGAAAATATTAGAGAAATAAACTCAATTCCAAGTATTCTCATTCATAAACATCAATAATCAACATTAACAGGGCTCTAAACATTTATTTATTTACATTAAGTGGCTATTAACCACTAACTACATAATTGCAAATACACTCAACTAGATAACCACAAAACCTCAACCAGCCGAATAAGCGCATAACCGCCTAAGCTCATTGCGGTTATTGGTTATAATTATTGGGTAAAGTGGTTAATAACAGGATAATCACCTAATCGGTAACCATAAATGTATGAAATAGTTCTACGATCAAAATTGTGATGTGAATTGACTTTAAAGTTTTATTTTAAAATAATGTATGATATGTTTCAACGACCGTTTTATAATGCTATTTAGAGAAACAAATAAGGAGAAAATATCTTTAACCCTCCAAAGTATATCAATTATAGCATATGTATTTATAAAGTGTGATAGATATATTTTTTGTTATACACATTGTATTATAATTTCTAATAATTTGAATTGTTTTGATGACTGCTTTACTATATTATAATGAAAATAGAGTATATAAAGACATTTTTAAAAAATAATCATATCATTACATTTTATTATTTTAATTTTGCCACTTCTCAACCGCAAAGATTTTAGAAATATTCTATTCGCTTAATTAAAACTAATTCCGTTTCCTAAAACCTTAAAGTTATATGTATATATGAAATTTACAAGCGCAATTTTTACGAAAACAATACTTGTTATAAGCCCATTTAATTAAGAAAAAAAAAATTAGTGGGTTCAGGCAAGATAGTGGCATTGGTTTTGATGATGAGCATGATTGCATCCATGGTGGTCGGAGATGAAGACCACAGAATTGCTACCGGATGTCTTCAACGAGCGTCATTACCAGGTGCCGCTCTTTCGACGAATGCAACATTGAAGCTGCTCAGGCATGCGACCCTATGCCCGTTTGCTGTGGCAACCCGGATCGCATCAACAACTGACTGCATATATACTAACCTCTGAAGTTGGAAGAACTAATCTGCAGGATTTGCTATCTATCTAAATTTAATTTCTACACTAAGAAAAACTTATTATTATATATATATAACTCAATGTACGTACCTTTTCAATTTTATTTATATATTATTGGGTTGTATAATTTTTATTTACTTTTATTTTTTAAGGGAAAATCATGCTAGTCTCATTAATTGATGAATGATCACGAGCATAAAACTTTGAGAAAATTATAGTTGAAGCTATAATGTTAGAAGTTATAAATACATACATAACAATCTAATATTCAAGACTTATCTATGACATCAAAATTTGTTAACCCATGACTAATTTTCAGTTATGACAACAGGTCTAATTCAGATAGATCGACTCATTTCCATACATATGTAGTAACATCCACCTGGCAAAACTCATCCTCATCGACTTGCAAGCCAATAAATTATTCACATCCTCAACCCAACAGTTAGGACAATGTAATAAAGGAAAACGAAAAATACAGAAAAATAAAAGAAAAGGCACAAAGCTCACAAAATACCATCGGAAGGAAGGTTGCCATATGATTCTAATCAGAGAGCGAAAAAATCATGCGCAGGCACGTGCGAGTCACAATCTATCACGGGGTTGCGATTCATAAGCGGTAGGTGCCGTTGGAATTAAGCAAGTGGGGCGGTCAGCGGTAGAGGGTGTATGTCGAGGTGAGTCTAACAAAGGGCGTAAATGGAGCTTTGAACAGTCCGATTCAAGAGCCCCATCAACCCCTAAAGATACGCCATAAATGGTGAACAATACACCCTACAAGACACCCAACGCAGTAGTGCTTGAGCCAATAACAAAAGAAAAATAAACGACAAGAAAAGGGGGAAAAGAGTAGGGAAGGGAGGTGGAGCCTGTATAAATTTTGACTTGTGATTAATGCTGTTGTGTGTTATTGGAAAAGGAAAAAATAAATAAAAAGTTGAAGTGATATGTGTTTGCATTTTCATGTAGTGGCAGTCAATTATCACTCATTTCAGTAAGATAAAAAGGTTAAATAACAATGTACTGTAATTGTTCATTGCTTTAACAAAAAACAAAAAAAAAACAAAAATGAAAAAAAAAAAAAAGAGAGAAATGCTAACAAACGGCCGAGCCAAAGTTTTTCTCTATGTCAAAGAAAACCCTGCCTATTATCCGCTGTCAATGTCTTCCAACCAATAGATATTAATTGACCAAAGTAATATTAAAAGGCCCGTCTAATTACATGCAATAATTAATATATATTAACTTTTAGTACAAGTTTGGGTCTTTCTGTCTCTCCTCTAAGAATCCAGCTATTTTATACCCACCACAAATGCATTATGGTCCGGCCTCAACCAAATTAACAAGGTTCCAAGTATTATCAGAAGTGAGAAGTTTGAGTGCTTATAAGGGCCAAAAGACCACCATTGGACCGTTTTATTGGTGGCCTGCACTACATACATGTATATATATATATAGGAGCAACATAGTGAAGAATGGCTACTCCCCATTTCCTCCTTCCTTGGGTTTTTCCTCGTGAGCACTACTCTTCTTGTATTTCTTTCTTATTCAAAGATGGGATTTGGCTTTGAAGAAAGGGAGACGTCAATAGCAATAAGCATCTCCTTCATCATCATACTCATACCGTTGAAGTCAGCTCTCTACTACCATCAACTACTTGCAGCCCTTCTACCAAAGGTATTTAATTTATCACTACTTTGAAAAATTGCATGCTCTGATAATCCCATAAAAATGCATGTAAAATCACGTATTGACTGGGAATTGAAAACACAGATCCTAATAGAAAGGCATGATTGAAAGTGGTACACAAATATGGTCCATGCTCCAAGCTTTACCAATACAAAGCAAAACTCCCACTCACGCTGAAATCCTGCTACAAGACAAGTTGAGGTGAAGTCAATCCACTCCAAGCTCTCCAACAAGTTGGCTGCAGGCAGCGGGCACTTAAAGGCCTCCCGAATATCCCAACCAAGTCCGTAGCATGTCGGCACAGTGCAACTACGTTGTGACCGTCGGCCTCGGCACACCCAAAAAAGACTTGATGCTCATATTTGATACCGGCAGCGACCTCACTTGGACCCAATGTGAGCCTTGCGCCGGAAGTTGCTACAATCAAACGGAAACAATCTTTGAACCATCATCATCCAACACTCACACAAATATTACTTGTAGTTCAAATTTGTGCTCTATGCTCCGTTCTGCCACATGTATTTCTAATTAAATTTAAAAAAGAGGTGTTTTCAAAAATCATATTTATTTTTTGTCAGTAAATTATTAAAATATTGTACTAGATGGAAAAATTCTAATTGCATGCACGTAATAGAATCATTAATTTGGGAAATTTTATAATTATGCCAAATACAGTTTATATAAAATGCAGAAACCCACCGCATTGCTCTTCCTCCTCCACATCATGCATGTACACCGCAAACTATGACGACAATTCGTTCCGTTGGATTCTTCGCAAAGAGAGGCTAACCTCATGCATGTACGTGTTCGACAACTTCCTATTCTAACAACCAAGGCCTCTTCAGCCTTGGTTTCGACAACTTCCTAACTCCCTCTTAAAGTTGTATGTATATATATATATATGAAATTTACACGTACTTTCAAGAAAATAGTACTTGTTATAAGTGTGTGGTTAAGTTATCATATATATTATATATATAAACAGAGAATACCTAGAATTGCGACATGTGTCAAAGACAGTAACATCAAACTCAGACTTATTCCAACATATCCAAATTTTGCCCAAGATATGCTTCTCATAGTTAACAACAAAGCCCCAATCTAGAACAATTGCATTTTTTATCAAATCAGCTTTAGTTTCCTTAACCTTAGTCTCAATCAAGCACACTAAACCAATCTTATGAAGTTTAATCATGTTTTTAACCTCCCTTTGTTTAGAGGGGTGATTTAAATTAAACTCCTCACATTCCAAATGAGAAGATTCATAAAGTAGGGAAAAACCCTCTCATCAGCACCTCCTCCTCTTCCCCCATTTTACTCTTTCCCTTATCCAAAGATGTAGGAAAAGTAGAGCTATCCAGATTTAAAGCCTTATCAATATCTTGTTGAAGAGAAGTAATATATAGCAGCTCCTAACCTTCTCACTTCTCCCAATTCATACTTTCCATCAGCTCGAGCTAATAAGTGAAAGGAATTAGTCCAATGCTTGTTACTATCTTTTGCAATAGCATTTTGAGTAGGAGTTCTCCTTGAAGACCTAACTTCACTCCAAGACTTCTGAGCTACCTCAGTAATAACCTTAGCTACATTCAAACCATTAGGTTTCACCCCAGTAAAACTTTCCTTCTTAGAGATAGGTTCAGTTTCCATAGGCATCCAAAGATCATATCATCTTTCCAATCTTGCATAAAACAATCCTATGGTCATGCTACCGTAAGAATGTCTTGATGAATTCAGATCTAATGGAGGACCAAGAAGCACAATGGTTACAGATCAATTACTTCACCTAAAATATAGCTTTCATTCTCCTCTAGCCACAGCCTCAATATGGAACTCTCCATCCATCTTGGGAAATAAAATATAAGTGCATCTGTCCTTTGTCATATAAGTGCCCCATCCAAACACAAAATTTAAGGTTACTTGCACCTTAACTTACCTGTACAATCTGCTCATTAGTTTTGGAATGGGTGTCAAATCGCTTAAGGGTCAAGCCATCAGTCCATTTCTTCTTGTGAAGGTTAAGCAACATCTTCTCCTCAACTTCATTCTTCCTGTAATTAATTGACATCAATCACAACCTTCTCTTTTACACTGAATTGGATACGAACCACAACCATAGCTCGTTGCTTCAAAACTCTGAAAACAGATTTAAGCATATCAAGAATTTTGATGAGGATTATAAAAAAGTAATAAAATATTATAGTTTTGAAGAAAATGACATGCTCAACTCATTCTCACTCCTGGGATTGGGAACATCAGTTAACCACAGCCAACCATTTTCATCTATCCATCCTCTTCCCATTCTCTCCCTCTTAGTATCCTTTCTCTCTGTTTCAGAGAAGCCTAGCAACCACTAATAATCTCCCTCCATCTCTATTTTTCTCTTACTCTCTTGCTCCCTCCATCCCTCCCTCAAGCAGAAAAAATAAAAGGAAAAGAAAAATAAATACATAAGAATTATCTACACAACCTGCTGCGTATTTATGTCTACTCCAGATGGCCAACATCCAAACCCAGGATGCAAATGGTACCATCCTACAACCATCTCTGGTCTGCAATACCAAACAAAAGAAAAATCAAAATAAGGCAGAAAAAAGAATCAGATAAGTGAACCAAAGAAAGGATACCATCAATGTATGCTTGTTAAACTTGGAAGCTTTGATATCAGAACCTAAATTCTAAAGCAAAAACCTCATTCCGGGATCATAATCTTCAACATTGATTTGGGTCCCCATAATTATGCAAACACGATCGAGCAATTGAAACTAGTGCCAACACAAGATGCTTAGATGTACTTCTTCCAAAATAGAGGGATGGCAGACAATACACATTCATCAACTTAACAAACTTAATCTCCCACACTTTTCCTTCAATTACTCTTATTGAAGTGATAAAAACCTCTTCTTGGATTGTTTCAAAGGTGGAGGAAGCCTACAAACAGCAAATTCTAACTATCCGAGTTGGAGTTTTTGTTGTGACAAATGCGGAATCCAAGGTCAACAAAAAATAGAAAATGCAGAATAGAAAAACAACACAACCACACAAAGACACCAAGATTTAAGTGGTTCGGCAAAATATGCCTACATCCACTGGCGGAGACAATCCAGGAGAAATACACAATCAAAAGGTGGAGTACAAAGTGTGGTACAACAATATCAAACCACTCTAACCCAAAAGCCCCTTATACACCCAATCTCACAAATATACTAAAGAAAATTAAATACAGAAGAGAATATATTCTCTAAAATTCTCTAAGCATAAAAGCACTACAAAAGTGAGATCAAACCAATGATAAAATGGGTGTACTGATTTCAGCAACACAAGTCTCTCTTCTTCTCACAAACGGAGCTGCTCTCTCTGTTCTGCGCTGCCTCTGTCTCTATTTTTCTCAAAATGGCCGAATGGCTGTTTTTTGTTCAAAGGCCAAACTTCTTCTTAAAACAAAGTCAAGCTGCTGCCTTGCTTTTCTTAATGGCCGAATGAATGTTTTCAACCAACAACCCATTTTGTCAAAGCTTCTAGAAAGGCAAACAAATGAGAGACAATATGCATGTGTGAGAGAGAAACACAATCAGCACAAATGTGGGGGCCCACGGTAAGACTTGTTGAAAAACAAGTCATAACACTACAAATCTCCACCTTGACTTGTATTTCAACAAGTCTCAAATCTCCTCTGGATGTCTCCTCCAACACCCCTAAGGGTAATTACAAGCTACAAATACCAATCAAGCCTAAGCAATGCTTGAACTTGAGTATCGGAAGTGGCTTAGTCAACATGTCTGCTGGATTTTCCGCCGTAACAACTTCACTGTGATATCACCTTGTGTCACGACCTCCTGAAGAAAATGATGTCCGACATCAATATGTTTGGTCCTCTCATGATACATTTGATTTTTGGTCAAATGAATTGCGCTCTGGCTATCACAAAATACAACAGTATCATCCGCGCAAACCCGGATCACTAACCAAACCTCTAAGCCAAATTGCTTCTTTCACGCCTCTGCTCACATCGCCATATACTCTCCTCCGTAGTAGACAAAGCAACCGTCATTGTAAAGTCGCTTCCAACTAATGGCACACCCCGAGAGTGAACACAAAACCTCAGAGATCTTCTCTTATCCAAATCACCAAAGATAATCTGAATCAACATAACCAATGACACGAATCGATACCCCTCTATCATAAACTAAGCCAACATCTCGTAGTGTCCCGTAAATAACGGAGTATCCATTTCATCGCTTGCCATGATCCTTGCCCGGATTAGCCATGTATCGACTAACAACACTGACTGCCTATGAAATATCTGGACGAGTGCACACCATAGCATACATGATGCTCCCAATCGCACTAGAGTTTCAATGTACTTTTTTTGTGACAAGTACAACTTTCCCGCTTTTCTATCCCTGTGAATCTCCATACCAAGGATTTTCTTCGCAGCACCCAAATCCTTCATTTCAAACTCATCACCCAACAAAGATTTCAATCTTTTAATTTCCAACATGCTTTTAGCAGCAATAAGCATGTCATCCACATAGAGTAGCAAATAAACAAAAGAACCATCAGCTAATTGCCTGTAATACACACAGCTGTCATAGCTACTTCTTGTGTAACCATGTCTAATCATAAAGCTGTCAAAGCGCTTGTACCACTGTCTTGGAGATTGTTTCAAACCATACAATGACCTCCTCAACTGACAAACATGATCTTCTTTGCCTTCAACAATGAACCCTCCGGTGATGCATGTAAATAGTTTCCTCAAGCTCACCATGCAAAATGCGCTTACATCAAGTTGCTCAAGCTCCAAATCATATAGAGCAACCATGGCAAGCAAAACACGAATAGAACTATGTCTAACAACAGGAGAGAAAACTTCATTGAAGTCCATACCTTCTCTCTGACTATAGCCCTTTGCAACCAATCGTGCCTTAAATCTTGCATCTTCAACACCTGGGATTCCTTCCTTTTTCTTGAAGATCCATTTGCAACCAACAGTTTTAGCGCCTTTAGGCAATTTCACCAATTCCCATGTTTGGTTCTTCTGAAGAGACTCAATCTCCTCATTCATGGCAACAACCCATTGAGCAGACTCACTACTTGTGACAGCTTCTGAGTAAGTGGAAGGCTCCTGGACTGCAGTGTCCTCGCCACAAGAAGTGCATATGCTACCAAATCTGCATAGCCATATCTCTGAGGTGGCCTAATCTGTCTCTTCTGTCTACCAGCAGCAATACTGGTCTCTTGCTCTTCTTGTGGATCATCATCATCAGAATTGGAATCATGAACATCTGTAACAGGCTGATCTTGAGTGCTATCTTGTACCTTCTGTGAAGCTCCACCGAAGCTCCACCTCCTTGCTAGAACCCTGCTCCTTTCTCGAAACAACAGACTCCTTTCTCGGTGAAGCATGGCGATTCATCAAATACAACATCTCTCGATTATAAACTTAGGTGATTTAGGATTAGAACACCACAATCTATATCCTTCACCCCATCCGCAGCCTAGAAATATACATTTCTTTGACCTAGGCTCAAGCTTACCATCATTCACATGACAATAAGCAGGACAACCAAAAGTTTTTAAAATTGAATAATCAGGAGTACCAGACCATACCTCATAAGGAGTTTTACAATCAATGGCTGTTGATGGAGAACGGTTGACCAAATAGCAAGATTGATGACCTCGGCCAAAAATCTCTAGACAACCCGGCATTTGAAAGTAAGCAACGCTCTCTCCAAGAGAGTCCTGTTCATCCGCTCAGTGACCCCATTTTGCTGTGGAGTATGACTAACTGTGCGATGTCTAGCGATGCCTTCATTCTTGCAGAATTTATTAAATTCACCACTACAAAATTCCATGCCGTTGTTTATTGGAAGTCGCTTGATTTTCTTCCCAGGTCGATTCTCAATTAATGTCTTCCATTGCTTGAAAGTGACAAACACATCACTTTTCTTCTTCAAAAATACAACTTTTCTGAATAATCATCAATAAATGAAACAAAATATCGAGCACCACCCTTTGATGGAACCTGAGAGGGACCCCATAGATCTGAATGGATATAATCCAATGTACCACCTGTGCTATGGATGCTCAGATCAACTTGACTCGCACCGCTTCCCAAACACACAATGCTCACAAAAGTCAAGAGATCCTGCTGTCACAAAGCAAACCCCGTTTGCTCAGGATTGTCATACCCTCTCACTCATATGGCCCAACCGCATATGCCATAAATGAGTAGTGTCTAAATCTGGATCATTTGAAGAAGATACAGCAGCTGAACGTTACTGCAACCTTGAAGAAAGTAGAGGCCATCAACCTTGTTACCTTTCATTATAACCAATGAGCCTTTGCTAACTCGAATGACTCCACCTTCACGGTATACTTGTATCCAAGGGAGTCCAAAGTGCCCAATGAAATAAGATTTTCTTCAAATCGTATATGTTTAACATTTGTCAAAGTCCTCACAATCCCATCATGCATCCTAATCGATTGTACCAATACCAACAATCTTGCAGGCAACATTATTTCCCATCAAGATCGAACCACCATTGAGAATCATAGGTAGTAAACCAATCCCTTTTAGGGGACATATGAAATGTACAAGCAATATCAAGGACCCACTTGTCGTTAGAACGATCATCAAGTGGAAATTGCAAGAACAAGGTCGAACCCTTAGAATTTTCTTTGACAACACTAGCCATGTAAGAGGAATTTTGCTTGTCACCTTCCTCTTTATTTTTCAACTTCGACACTGGATTTATAATGCCCATACTTTTTACAATAATAACACTTTACTTTCTTCTTGGACTTGGACTGTGATCGGCCTCTTGATTTACCTTTACCCGAATCCCTCTCATTGGATCGACCTCTAAAATTAGAAGAATTTTCTGAACGACCCTTAACAAATAAACCCTCTGACTGATTATCACTACCTTTACTATTCAATTTTGTCCTCAACTCCATAGAATTCAAAGCAGATTTAACATCAGCTAAGGAGATGGTATCTCTACCGTACAACATTGAATTAACAAAATTATCAAATGAATCCGGTAGTGAACATAACAAAATCAGTGCTTGATCCTCATCATCTACTTTAATATCAATATTTTTCATATCCAAAATAATTCTATTAAAGTAATCCAGATGATCACAAAGAGGCGTACCTTCCTACATCTGAGGGTATATAACCTGTTGCTTGTAAATAAACGGTTAGTGAGGGATTTCTTCATGTACAAGCTCTCCAGCTTCTTCCAAAGTCCAGCGGTAGTTTCTTCATCGGCAACTTCTCTCAAAACTCCATCTGAGAGAGACAACAAAATCATACTGTGGGCTTTTTCTTCAAGTTCTCCACGTTCCATAATTTCATCAATTGCTGAAATACCAATTTTCTCCTCTTGTGGTTCCAAAACCTTCGCCAATCCTTGTTGTGTGAATAACAAAGCTCAGATCTTAATGCGCCAAAGGCTGAAACTATTCGACCATCAAACTTCTATTTCAAATTTTGCAGAGCCATCCACAAAATAAAGATCTAGGCTCGATACCAGTTTGTTGTGACAAATGAAATTCCAAGATCAACAAAGAAATAGAAAATGCAGAATAAAAACAACACAACACAAGACACCAAGATTTAAGTGGTTCGCAAAATATGCCTACATCCACTGGAGACAATCCAGAGAAATTCACTATCAAAAGGTGGAGTACAAAGTGTGGTACAACAATATCAAACCACTCTAACCCAAAAGCCCAATACACCCAATCTCACAAATATACAAAGAGAATTAAATACAGAAGAGAATATATTCTCTAAAATTCTCTAAGCATAAAAGCACTACAAAAGTGAGATCAAACCAATGATAAAATGGGTGTACTGATTTCAGCAACACAAGTCTCTCTTCTTCTCACAAACGGAGCTTCTCTCTCTGTTCTGCGCTGCTCTCTCAAATGGCCGAATGGTTGTTTTGTTCAAAGGCCAAACTTCTTCTTAAAACAAGTCAAGCTGCTGCCTTGCTTTTCTTAATAACCGGATGAATCTCAACCAACAACCCATTTTGTCAAAGCTTCTAGAAAGGCAAATAAATGAGAGACAAAATGCATGCGTGAGAGAGAAACACAATCAGCACAAATGTGGGGGCCACGGTAAGACTTGTTGAAAAACAAGTCATAACACTACAGTTTTTACATAAAGCGTAAGTCTTTTGGATATTCTTAATTGAGTTTTAAAATAGTTATTCCCAAATTAACTATCAATCACAATTCATTTAACCTTCTAACCCAATGCATTCCTCATAAAACTAGTTTCTAAAGTCTCCTGCGGAGAACCAAAAGAGAAGGCACAGGAGAAGACTTTCTGGGTTTGAAGGGAGTAATCAGAAAGCAGACTTACAAACAGACAAGAAATCATAAACTTCCCAGTAATAGATAAAATAAGTATGCAGCTAGTGTTTTTACTCTGCAAGATAACCAGAACATTTACAAGCTTCTGTCATGGCAATCTCACTCACCATAAGACTCTTGAGTTTTGGCTGTAGCTCTTGCAGCAATCCTTGATAGGGAGGGCAGATGAGGAAGTGCCTCAAACAGTATGATCCTGCTCAAATTACTGCCAAAGCATTGCTACGTTTCAGTAATAAATATGTAAGCAATATCTGCGACACCCACTCAATACTGAAATTTGTTCCATTTCAACAAAAAGGATTTACAATAATTGTGAAGAATCCAATACGTTGTCTAAGAAAGGAGACGTCAAACTGAATATTGTCACATCAGCGTCCAAAATTTAGATGTCCTTGGTTGAGTTTAATCAAGTTTAGATGCCATTTCCAGTAATGAAGAGCTATTCACGTTGAATCAATTTTTTGTTAATTTTTCTCATTATGCTTGAAAACAAATTATCAATTATTTTCATGTTATGCTTTTCCAACTGTAACAATTTTAATAGTAAAGAATTACTCGACATGTCAGCAAGTTTATGAAGTTCTTATTTTCTTTAGCTTTCCCTTTTTGTGAAGTCCAAACATGGAAGAGAATGAGTTGGTTACAAAGACCTTTAGTTCATGTATTAAGAACATGAGTGGTTGATATATATTAGACTGACCAGCTAGGCTGTTTTTGCAGGGAAATATACATGTGATTACTCAATTGATTTCTTTTAGCATGTTTGTCATAGTGGGGACTCAAGTAATTGGATGTTTACAAAAAAATATATATATTATTATTTTAAAACTTACTTCACCTTAATTGTAAATTATTATTGAAGGTATTAGCAATTTTAATCTTCAATTGATTGAATAAATACTAGAATATGAGTTCGATTCTCACAATATGTCTATTGGTGTAAATTGGCTTAAGTTTCATTGGCCCCCTGCTGGAACTAGGTCAAGTTATGGCTCACCTAATTAGTTTTGAGAAGCGCCTGCAATTTCATGCTTTGGAGCCCGTATAGTTCTTACCTTCTTTCTCAGTCAATAACAATATATAAGTCAGACCAAGCACAAAATGTAGTCTGAATCCCATCAAGTTCACATAACAAATGGATAAAACAAAACTTGCCCCAAAACGCATTCACGATAACTTGTCCATGCCCAGAATTCTTTTTTATACAATATTTACAACAAATGAGAATTGTATGTATGCTAGTCTTGTTATTCAAGTTCACTACTTTTTGAAAGCTGACAGGCAGTACTAAGGAGCAAATGGTCCAAAATCTATGCGTCTGACAGGCAAGGGGGCTGGTCCGGATTGACTCGGATGCTGCTGCTCACTTGAACCAACATTTTCATTGGGTTGAGAGGAGACAAAAGGCACACTGGTGGGATGCTGCTGCACACTTGAACCAAAATCTTGATTCCCATCAGGGGAGACAACAGGCACACTAGTGGGACGTTGCTCCTCACTACCACCAGCTGCCTACAATACAGGAATTGTGCATTATATATACAAGACAACGTCTGCACAATGAAAAGAAACATATAACAAAACCAGTAATACAAAGTACCTCAAAATCCTTGGCCTTTATGTGATCCCTTTTCTTCTTTTTATCCTTTGATTTTCCTTTGTTAGTGTTCTTGTCATCAGGAAGTTCTGCTAACAAACCTTTTGCTGCCGCATTAGATATTTCTGCAATATCTTTGTTGGCCAGATCCTCCAACTGCGCCTAAAAAGGAAAGATTTATATATTCCAAAAAAAAAAATAGTTGCCAATAAAAAGCCGGTAAGAACATTCAAGAAAACACCAATACAAACCTTCATGAATGACTTCAACTGGGGCACCAAAGCAAACCGGTAGTCAAACGTAGTTATCATCCCAGCTTTCAGCTGTGTCTGCCCCATGGCAGCAAGAGTCGCCGCGATTATAGCTTCAAGTTGGTAAAGCTGCAACACTTGACATGGTGAGAGACCATAATTAAGGAACAAGAATATATAGATTCCATATGCATTAATTAATTTACCTCTTGAGCCAGGCGATTTTTCAGCCTCTGGATTGCCATTTGAATTTCAAAATCTGCTTCTGATTCCTTCATAATACTCCATATGATATCCAACTCAGCAGCAACACCCTCATCATCCTCACTCATACTCTCGAGCTCTTTCCACCGTTTGAACAAGAGGGATATATGACCCCTTTTCCTATTTTCATCAACACTACATAACCTATCGACGGTCCTCAATAGCATATCATATCTCAAATACTCGCCTTTTCTTTCACACCTTCGGCGCAAATGGAAAGATTCATCTTCAACGATCTTGTACAACTCCATTCCCTGAGCTTGGCTAGCTCTTCTAAGACTTGCCCATTTCTTTATTTGCTCCCCAATTGTAGGACCTTCCGTCCATGCCAAGAAACAAAAGCATCACTATCACAATCAGCAACACAAAAATCTTCAGCATTAATTGAAGTTGACACTGCAATTCCATTGTCCTGCTCAACAGTCTCTCCTCGCAACAACCGGGCATCGAAAAGGAGAGCTGAGAAGTCGCTGCTTAAAAAAACACTCTCTCGAATGTTGCCCCAAAACCACTTATTGCCTCTAACGTCTTCCTCCGAAATGACATCACCAAGAAAATGCAAAGCGCAAGCATTTACCAGATTTATCAACAACAGATTAACAAGATTGAGCTCCGGAGATTCCAAAGAGCATATCAATTGGAGCGTGTGGTGAAGCCAAAGATCCGTAATCACCGATTCAGGAATATTATGCTTTTTTTGCAGCAATTTGATTATCAAGTTCTGCAGCGCAACCAGAGTGCTCCAAGCAAGACATTTTCTACTCGTAAACAATTGCAGTTTGGTACGAACTCTCTTTATGATTTCTGCCCGCTCACTGTCTTCAACATAAGGCCAATCAGCAGTAGCGGTGGCGGCAGAGGAGGCGAAAATCAATTCCACGGGCTTCCAAACGCCGTTTTCGACCATATCAACGGCCCATTCGGGAACTCCAACCTGTAAAAGAGATTTACAACTCTCCGACATGGATAGAGTAGGTATATGACCCTTAAGATGCTTGTCATTATATGGATCCAAAACCCTGTCTCCGCAGTAACAGCACGCCCAAAACCTACATGTATTTTCTACCTTAGCGTAATCAATAGCTTCCGTCAAAACGTTCTTTGCCTTTCGAAACTTGTTCTTATTCAAATACAATTTGAGATCTTCGATCCTGATTCGCAACAACTCCCTCTTTTTTTCCACACTTATTTTGTCGTTCCAGAACGCCTTTACTCTACTAATCGTAGCGACGTCGTTGGACTCGACTTCCTTGTGTTTCTTGATCTTCTTTTTCTTTGGCAACCGATCAAAATCCCGAGGCGCCCTCCACCCTGGGATCCCACTCTTTTTCAGTAGGGCACCCTCGTACTCGGCCTTTACCTTCGCCAGGGAATTATCCTCTACGAGCAGTTTCCAGTTGCCCCTCCTGTTCCCACCTCCAAGAACGATGATCTACCATTTGGATTTCTCTGTCAACTCCCCGATAACCTCCCTGATCTTCTTGAGTCGCAAAGCCTGGACCGGGACTTCGTACCCTGGCTCCGTCGGGTTCTCGATCAGCAACGCGTGATCGGATTCTTGGACCACGGCGTCGTACGAACCGGCGTCGTTTCGGGCGAGTTGGAAGAGCAAGATGTCGTGGAAGAGTGCGAAGGAGATGGAGTTCGAGAAAAGAGCTAGAGCTTGGCGTGAGGACTCAATGGCGTGGTTGAGGCATTCGAGTCTGTTGGTGGTAGAGTCGCAGAGCAACGCCGTTTTGTAGTGGAGGAGGCTTTGGCTGCTGAGCATAATCTCCGGGCGGTGGCAAAGGATGGCCTCAACGGCTTCTGTGCTAGACACATCAAACGGTAGGGGATCAGTGGATGGCGAGGGTGCAGGGGATGGCAAGGTAGAGGAAGAAGATGTTGTAGGGTCCATTTTCTTGGAGGGAATCATATGGCAGAGACTTCGATTTAAAAGAATGGGCGAGGGTGGTGTGGTGGGGTTAAATAGGTAATTTACTAATTAACTGATTCTGGTTCAGTTGGTTTCTTTCGCGGGTTTTTCTTTCTTTCATTTTTCGTTAACTCAGCTGTGTTTTTCTTTCTTTTTTTATTAATTAATTAATTTAATTAGCATTGATTTGGATGCTGCCTGTAGAGAAATAGGAATTAATTAAAAACTTTGTTTATTGCGGTTTTCTTTTTTTTTTTCCTCTCATTTAATTAGCTATATATATGGCTTGTTTCATCATAAATTATTGACGCTTTCATGATTTTAAGGATATAAGCACATATATTACCAATTCATCATCATAAATTTAGAAGAAAAAAAAAATTCATCATCATAAAGAAATATAAGCACATATATTTCTGCAATAAAAATCCTTATAACTATTAGTGTAAACCGGCTTAAGTCCGACATGCATATGCCTTATTGGGGCTAGATCAACTTATGGGTCACTTTGATTTGAGGGAATATTGTTTGCAATCTCAACCCGGTAGTCCCTTTTTTAATATAATATAATATTAAAAAAAAAAAAAAGCACAATGCATTAATTATGTTCATAGGTAAACATACAAAGTTTGTAATCAGAACAATATGAACTGTTTTTTCTAAGTTATAGGGGAGTTGAAATGATGGATTTCCTGAATGAATTCCTCTTTTTGAGATAATATAGAGTTCTCATAGTGTAGAGTTTGAAAACCGGGTGAAGCTCTTTCCTTCAACTTGAGAATGGCAAAGAAGAGGAAGTCTTATATATATATATGAGAATAGCTACAATTGCACCCAAGTCCCGCCACTTTGGATGATCCAGTTCAACACCCAGAATGCTTGTGACGATAATTTCCCCTTTTATTTTTGGGGCTCCAGGTACAGAAGAATCAAACTGATAAAGGCCAATCATATCATTTCTCAGTATAAACATGCTGAATCCAATGCCTATGATTATTAATGCCTTCATATGATCTCTATGTTATAAGGTTCTGGAATTAATATTGCTGCACTTTTTGTACATTGCTTCAAACATAACTTTCCGTATATATGGTTGCATCTTCAATTTAAGATTTTTTAATAAGTTATTCATTGAGCTGAATATATATATATAGCATGCTCTAATCTTGCGTATGTGCCTGGAAAATCAATCCTAAGAGTCATACCAATTGGCGTTCTAGATCTGCACTTGGTATTATTGTTGGAATATAATGATTAATCAATCATTTTCTATAATTGATAAATTTAAGTTTTTATTTTGAATTTTTTTTCCTTTATATTGTGTTTTAAACTACATATATAGAAACAAATATTTAACACATTTCAATTTATAAGAACTAAAATTTATTGAATGTGTGAGTTTCTGCTACTGAGTAAAAATTATGGTGTAAAATAATATTTGTTGTTAATAATCTTGTAAAAACTTTTTCTAAAAAAAATATATATATATATATAATAAAAATAAAAATAAAACCCAGCTGATAGCAGAGACTCTAAGTTAGTTGTTATTAAACACGAGTTTAAATTAAAGGAGGGGCTCGTCAGCCCGCAAAGCTACAAAAACAATTTCTTCAACTGTTCCATCCATCCTTCACTAAAGATATAAAAATTTTAAGCTTCCATCATTTAAATTAATTACCTCTCATTAATTAATTTCTTGCAATTAATTGACAAATTAAGCCCATTTAATTAAGAAAAAAATTGGGTTCAGGCAAGATAGTGGCATTCTGGCATTGGTTTTGATGATGTGCATCAATGGTGGTCGGAGATGAAGACCACGAGAATCGCTACCGGGAAGTCTTCAACGAGTGCGTCGGTCGACGAGGTGCCGCTCTTTCCGATAAATGCAACATTGAAGCTGCTCAGGCATGCGACCCTACTCAAATCGCATCAGCAAAAAAATCCGATAGCACTGGGCGGTGGTTCCGGGATGTCTTCAATAAGTTTTCTGTTTGCAAAGCATTTTGCTAAAGTTTATATTGAACTCTATTGTCATTTACCAAAGTCTAGTGGGCTTGGTGGTGGACTCGTGGGCCCAAACTAATCAAACCATATGTGTTAAAAAAACTTGAAAAAAAAACTAAGTTTTTAAATAATTTATGAAACACATTTACCGGTTAATAACCAATAATCGCCGGTTGCAGAAAATAATTGCAGGTGCAATCAGTTGTTCATGGCTGTTAATGCCCCCAAACTATCAATTATGTCAATATACCATTTAAAGGAACATGAACCTTTCCATAATTCATATTTTAGTTGTTGACGTGAATAATTAGCACGTCAATTTATAAACATGGCGTTACATGACGAGCAATGTTACTCTTTCATACCTATTTATTACACCCATATTATACAGGCTAACATGACAAATTTGAAGTAAGTTACACTTTTATTCCGGTGTATGATGTTGCCAAAGGGAGGGTTGGGCTTGGGCCTGGGCCTGGGCCTGGTAGTTGTAGCTGATTAACAAATTAATGTATTTAGGGAAGAAATGTTATGAAAAAAACTATATACGAAAGAACGGTTTATAAAAAGAAATATTTTTAGCAATGTGAATTAATTTTATGCTTTCAGTAAAAAGACAAAGGTATAGAAAGAAACAAAAAATTTAATCTAAACCATAAAATGGATCCTCTTCATTTTGACTCTCTCTATTTCATTTGAAATGAAGATCTTATCGATATAGTTTCCAACATAGCCTAACTATTTGTAATAGTATCAACACACTCAACACATAGACATATAGAAGTTCGAAAATACATATTGAGGTTAAAGTTTCGACTTTGAAAAAACAAAATTATATGAATCAAAAGATTTGCAATGCCCAAATTCTGCCACCTCTTTAAGGTAGGTGGTATAATATTCTACCACCTCTTTGACTTAAAAGCAAAAGATTTGAAATGCCCAAATTCCAATCATTTGTGATAAGTAAAGAGAAAAAGAAAAAAGACAAAGTTTTCTCTAAAGAAGATTAGATGAATTTTCTTCAACCTCTAGCCCAAAAGGGTTAGGTTTGTTAATCATCTTTCTTACTTGCAAAGATTCCATAAGGTTTATCAATTAAATAAGACTATCATAAAATAATACATGAAACTCTAGAATATCATATCCAAAAAAACTAAAATCTTCACCTTAATAAAATATGTCTCCCAAACAATATAAGTGTTCCTTATTAAAATAAATTCACAATCTCTAGAAGAACTGTGCAAACGCACTTATTAGTTTGACCAATGTCAAATCATAAGAAAATTCCTAATTATGCCCGCCCCAATTCCGGCCTCCTAAATCAACCTGATCATCACCTGAAACAAGAAATAAAACTGATGAGCCCAAAGGAGGCCCAGTAAATGAAATCCACAACCATAGGCAGTTTTACTTCTTGTCCCGTTTTGAAACATGGGACTCATAACTATATATATTCCTAGTATATTTTTGAATAATAAAATAGCATAAGAAACATAAAGCAGAATAAAAACATTATCATCAATAAAATTAATCATAATCTTTATCTCATACTAGGGCCCGTGTATCTGTACCCGCATACTAGGGTTGCGGTCTTTGCGACACAGGGCCGAGATATCTGGCCACAACCCCATCCCTAGCCAGCCGATTAACTCTGCACTCAACATGGCAAAATAAAAGCGTGATGGAACCACCTTACGGATAGCCTCTTTCGGTGGTTGCGCTTCCATCCTTAGCATCGATACCGAGCTTCTTTCTTGTTTCTCTTGGGCCAAAAATACTATCCTCCACATGTGCCCTCATTGTAAAACTTTTCTCATTTCTTGTACTTCTCTTAATACTTCTAGATACATCGAGGGCATCATGTAGGAGGGTTTATCATCATTTCTCAAATTTCTTAAAGACATCACTATTTTCTCAACATTACTCTTTCTCAAATTTATCATGCATGTAACATAATTTGATAATAAGCAAAATGATCATTTGCAATTTAAAACAAAACATGGCATGATAATTTTTGGAAGGGATAGTAAATTCACTTACCTCTTAACCAGTAAAAATTTCCCTTTGACTGCTAACTAATCTCCAAGGAAATATGACAACATTACTACCCTCATACACGTCATACTAATGCATTCTATTACTTCTATGAGTTGGCTTGCTAATTAATTGAGAATGAACTTCTTAAGTATTTGGGTATACTTTTCTCACAAAATTCAGATTTTGGTTCATAACATATTTACATAAAATCTTAATGTACTTTAATTTATTTTATTTATAAGAATCTCTCATTTATTCTATATTCATTATATATAGATAAGTAAGTAAACTTTATATATATATATATATATCATAAACTTAACTATATATATATATATATATATATTTATGAATACTTTAAATCATTATATATATATATATATTTTGAAACAATTTAGATGTAAATATGTTTATAATATCTCATGCATCCTATATATATATATATATATAAATAAATATATATATCTATATTTATTCAATTCTTCATATATATATAATATATATATATGTCATTCAAAACATTATATATATAACTATATATTTTATAAATGTTATCTATTCAAGTGTTCTCCCTAGAAGGCTTGGTGTCAATATGTAGATGAATTTGAGATTTTTGTCATTATTAATCTATTTCATAAAAGACAAAATGGGTAGGAAACATATATATGTTGAACATGAGGAGTAAAAGCAGAACTCAATTCTCTTCTTCCCACTACAAGACAAACTAATCTGAATATGAATTGGAAAATGACATCAACTTTTTCCCACAAGAGGCAAGGGTAACAAGCAAAGTATTCTATTTGACTAGTCTTCTTATTTAATTAATTACTTATTTATTAACTATTATTATTATATTATATACCAACATATATATCTATACAGATATAATTACATATACTTTTATATTAATATATATATATATTTTAAATGGTCCATTCTCAATATTAACTTAAGTCAACTCTTTTTTGTTTTTTTTTTTTTTTAAACCTATGAGTTCATTAAAAATACCCTAAAAAGATTTAGGATTGTCACATGACATGTGTCCTTTTTTTAATAACATGTGAGATACACATAAGTTTTTAATAAAATTTATTCCAACTTTGTCCATGCTATTAAAAAAATATGTGCATCTCATATGTTCAAGGGACACGTGTCATTTTTATAAATTAGGTTGAAGGAAATTTTTCCATTCCAATTTAAAAGAAAACTTCGTCTTTTTTTTTTTATTCAATTGGTGAGTGAATAGTACTTAATAGTGAGTATTGATCACTTGTCATTATTGACTTTTAATCTATTGGTGATTCTAAAAGTCACATCATAGTTTGAAAGACATAAAAAATACTAGAAGAACACCGGCATTTTCCTCTTCTTATTTTCCATTTAAGTGGTGAAACTAAAAAAGACTTTTAAGCATTTTCACCAAATTGCCTCACCAAAATTAACAAAAGTGATTTTGATGAGGCTGCAAATAATGTACTTTTGATTATAAAGCATTAACAGCCCCTACTTTTTTAGAGCATTTTAATTTTGATCAATTACTTCATTCTTTCATAGTTCTAACAAGAAAAGAAAAGGAAAGAAATAACTTATATATGAAGTTAGTGATAAATTCTAATTTTTAACTTGTAAGCTAAGTAAACATATTGTGTGAGGAGGTGATAGAATATTCTAATTTTGATTAATTACTTTTCTTTTCATGGTTCTAAAATTTTCTTTGTGAAGTTGAAAAGAAAAAAGAAAGAAATAACTTGCATATAAAGTTAGTGACAAATTCTAACTTCCAACATAATCATTGAGGAGGTGAAAATATATTCTAATTCTGATGGTTGATTCTTTTCACAATACTAAATTTTAGTTTTGTTAAGATATTAAATTAGTATTTTTTTTAATTCACCTCACATTTTAAATCAATATTTTACATATTAGTTTCATTCATTGAGGTGGAATTTGAGCCCACACTTTTGGGAAGTACTAATGTATTAATTAAATGAAAAAATTACTACATTGGACCAGGAATGACAACAGCTCACGATCAAGTTTTGGACACGTAGCTGTGTACGTGGCTGTAGCACGTTGTTGTTGCTGTTGCTGGACATGTGTATGTGTTTCTAACAAACGGTTGGTTTTGTTTTTGGTTTGTAACAATATTCGTAATGATCGTAGAAGAATAATAATAATAAGGAATCACAATCTTTTATAATACAAATTAAGGACATTTTTGGCTCCATATCTAAGAGTCGAATCTTTTACTTTTTGAATCACAAATAAAAATGATAATCAAATAGAGACGGGTTTAAATTATTATTATTTATATATTTTTTAAAAAAGAAGAAGATAAACTTTAGCTTAAACAAGTATTCAAAGGTGTAAATCGTCATTGACCTGTGACGAGTACTATTTTGAAGCAACATTGATGATGAACAAGAGAAACACCCTTCCCATTAATATCATATGCATTAACAAACTCTGTATGCATAAACACAATATACAAATACAAATTGGCAAGTTATTCACCAGTTTCTTTTTTACATATAACAAATCCTCTCAAGAGAGAGATAAAGGTACATGATAGATATATAATAAGCTCCGAAATCTTTGTCGCTTTCTCCAATCATCACTTCTAAGTGACGTTCTCACCAATATTTCACCTTTTTACCTACCTCTTTTATGAGACACGAATGACAGATGTTCCTATTGAATTCGCATTGAGTGCATTTGACGCCAATGCCGTCGGAAGTCGTCTTATCACAATAGTAACATGGAAGAGAAGACTCGGTCTTTGAGAAAAATATGAGAGGGTGTTGGTGATATTTGTATGTGAAAGCACTTCCAAACTTAATGCATGGATATTTTCCTAAAACACAATGAGAATGAGCAGAAGTCGCATTCTACACAATAATAGAACCATTGTTTGGGATCTCTTTCTTTTTCGCAAATTAGACAATAGTATTC
The DNA here is from genome assembly GCA_013348765.1 of Carpinus viminea. NCBI lineage: Eukaryota > Viridiplantae > Streptophyta > Magnoliopsida > Fagales > Betulaceae > Carpinus > Carpinus viminea. The sequence continues at coordinate 15,756,114 of CP054670.1, read as the reverse complement.
TTCACAATGAGCTTCAGCACTGTAGGTGAGCTTGAGGAGATGATCGTCATCTTTGTGCCTAGCTACGAGTGGAAGAGTTGCACATTCGAAACCCAAGGCAAAATCGCAATTAGTGCATACAAATACGCCAAGTTTCTTGTTAGAAGTGCAATTGCAAACATGACATCTTCTATTAGAATTAACAGCAAGGAAGAGGGAGTGTTCGTGACCTTCATGTCTCAGAGTTTCCGGAATTGAACAACATTGAAGGTCAAGGTAGAAATCACACATGTCGCATCTATAGTTGAAGCTACCATTGGGACGTTCACAAGCATCACAAGAGAACAATTTACCATAGAAGGGTCCTTGTGAGGTGAGGGTGAGCTGGTGTTGGTGAAGTAGGTGTCGCTTGTTTCTTGGTAGTTGAGCACATCTAACGTGAAGAAAGAAATTGCAAATGGGGTGGAGATTAATTCCATACAGCCATCACAAAGCTCATCCTTCATGAGCTCCTCGTTGCTAAGAATTAAATCATGTTGATCGCTAAAATGTTTTATCTGCCTAGCCCCTTCAACCTCCATAACATTTGTTTCTAATTCCTCACGTAGCAACTTGAAATCTACATCTTCTTCATATTTAAATGCACATGCTAAGTGGGCCACGTAATTGCATTCCTTACAATAATAGGCTCCATACGTTGTCTTCACCTTTTGATAGCAAAGGTTACAAAATATATTGTTATGCTCTTTGACTTGATGAAGAGAGTAGGTGAGAGTGAGTAAGTGATCATGACTTGTAATTCTGATGATGCGTGAAAATTGAGCACAGTTACCATGAATCAAGAGTTGACATATGCTACATAGGGAGGCTAACTTGTTGCCTTCCTCACCACAAGCTTGGCAAGTGAATTGGATTTGGTTAAAGAAAGAGATGAATGCATGTTGGCAATTGTCAGTGTTATTAATTCGCAAGCGGGTAGCACACATGAAATCAAGATTGAAATCGCACTCATTGCAATGGTAGAAGGGGTATGAATTGCAGTTTCTCCCGCAAGCATTACAAAGTTTTTTCTGTGGCCCGACAAGAGAAAGGGTGTGGTTTGGGTGGTGGAAGGGGTGTTGTTCTATAGAGAGAGGCAGGTCAAGGCATGATTTGTGGAGGAGTAAATTGCAATGGGAGGTAGAGCATTTGTATCCGGCACCAGATACTGGCTTCTCACACCCGAAGCAAACAACGTTAACGTCCTCCTTGCCATCATTTTTCACTTCTTCTGTGAAGATGAAGGGACCATGCGGATCACGAGTCCACTGGCTGAAGTGTAACAAAAGAGCTTTGTGATTTGTGGGCACATTATTGAGGCATGATATGTGAAAGTACATGTCTATGTTATAAAAAAAATATCGGTTTCCGGCACGTCCTACAAACAGGTTTCCAATCCACCCATGTTGCGAACAGCTCTGCATCATAATAATATCTCTCTAGCAACTCTTCGACGACGTTGCGCTCCATGATAGGTATATATATATATATTGATGAGTGTAGTGTAGGGAGTGTGTAGTGTAGGAGGAAAGAATGATGGAGGATGGGGAGTAGTAGTAGTAGTGAAGTAGTATAGATTTGAAGATGGAAGTGGTTGGTTATAATTATTTCTTGGAATTAATGGAGGAAAGGCTACCTGCTCTTTGCTCTTTGCTCTTTGCTCTTTGTTGGTGTTGTAGTGGAGGCCCGGTCGAATTCAATATTTATTTATATTCCAACCTTTGGAATAAAAACAAGTATTTCGACTTGCCTACAATTAACGCAAGAATAGATTTCAATCTCCCCAATTCCAATTCCAATATTCCAGGTGATCGAATAAAGCGGAACATTTGCTTGGCCCACTCAAATCCACGCTTTTAATTTTGCAAACAATTAAGTACCTCTCTTTCCGGTTGAAGGACATAAAATTCTCAAAATACCTGTGTGCGCTTTTTTCTTTTTTTGGTTTTTTTTTAAATATATTAGATAATTTTTCAAAGATTTAGGCATGGGTATTTTTGCAAATTCTACCCAACGCCTAAATCCTTGCAATTTTTTCTAAAAAAAAATAAGAGTATTTTAGAAATTTGACACCCTCCATTAGAATTTAATAAAAATTATAACAGATGAGTGAAATTGAAAAATATATATATATATACAAAATTGAAAGTTTTAAAGTTTATGATGATAATTATAAATGTGATGAAAGTTTAGGCGTTAGGTCAAGTTTTTCCTTTTACTTTTCTAAAATATTCAATTTTAATTGCATATTAAATTCACAATTTTTTTTTATTATTATTACCTTACATTTCAAATGAATATTTCACATATGTATTGGACCTCATTCTACTTATACATGAAAGAGAATATTAAAGTATTAACTATATAAAAATAAAAATAATAATTTTTTTTTTTGCTTAAACTTTTGAATAATGGTAATTTAACACCTTTTAAGTTTTTTTTTTTTCCTTCAACTTATACTTTTAATTTCTCGGTTTATTTTTATTTTGTGTGATACAATGATGATGTTTGTTTATATATTCTGATCAGGAAAGAATACACGTTTTTCTTCAATTTCTATCAAATTGGTTTCATACAAATTAATATCACTCTGTAATATATATTTCTTACTAATATTCAGCAGATTGACCATTGATTAATAGATTAAACATTTAATTAATAGCTTCTTCTTTTCTTTTCTTAGAGTAAAAATATAATATCTTGTTATTGGATGGCCTTCAAATGGGACAATGACATTCGTTTTATGGGTTTCTTGAACTCAATTTGATGTTAATCGGTGTTCAAGTATAGATTAATTTTCATGTTCCTCTTAAAGTATTACCAAAATAATGTCAATATGGTTGATTTCAAAACAAAACAAACAAATGTCGATGTTCACCTCAAGGCCAGCATAAAGACAAATATAACCTTAAATTTTTTAAAATGTGGAGTGTCTAATTAATTTTCACGCAATTCATGGGGTTCAACAAACAACGATAATTAATGGAGATAATTCATTTTATAGTTTAGATTACTTTTACAAATTTAATGTATATGTTATTACATCATTAGAAACTTTAAACGACTTGACACTTGGCTTAAATAGATGCAACAAAATAAAATTTGGATCATGAAATAAATTCTCTAATGCTACTTGAGAGGATCCAAATCCATTCAACCAAGCCAACCCGGACTACGTAACATGACCCAAATTACTTAGGTTAATACACTCTCATACATGACCCCTTTTAAGTTCCTACATGTCCATCACATCAATTTATACATATGTTAGTTTAATAAACTTGTTCCTTCAAACCCAATTTGAAAAATAAAAAACTTAGTCTTCACAAAAATCAACAACCATTCTCTTGCTTGGAAATTTTTCCAAGGAAAGGAATGATCCGTTGTTCCTCTAATATATATATGAAAACTAAATCTCTAAACCTACATTTTTGTCCATATCAATCTATGAGACCTAGTTGTACAATATAACCCTAAAATCAATTCGCTCATGCTATTTGTAATATATAGTATCAACATACGATCTTAAAGTTTCGACTTTGACAAAAAAAACTATATGAATAAAAGGTAGCTTGGTATAATATGAATATGATCCAAACAAAGTCCAATCCTTTGTGCTAAGATATATTCAGCTGCCACCTCTTTTGATTTAAAAGCAAAAGATTGGCAATGCCCAAATTCCAATCTTTTATGCTAAGTAACTTCCCATGTGAGGAAAAGAAAAGAAAAGAAAAGAGTTGCATGGCCCACTCAAGAAAAGAAAGAAATATATACAGTAAGTAACAAATTTTAGCTTCTAACTTGTAAACTACAAAACATATCTTGTGAAGAGGTGCAAGTATATTCTAATTTTAATTACTTTTTTTTTTTTCAAAATTCTCAAATTTTCTTTTGTTAAGATATTAAATTCATCATTTCAATTAATTAAACCATGTCTTTATATTTCACTTCATATTTCAAATGAATATTTTCAGATCCACTTCAATGTTGTTATTGAAATAAGATATATGTTGTTATAAATTGAATGATCAAGATTTGTCAATAAATAATAGAAGTAATTGAAGAGTTTAGATTTATCATAATAAATATCAATAAATAAATGAAGTAATGAATGAGAGAGAAATTGATATTTATTATGATATCTGAACCTTCAATTATTTTAACTAAATCCTCACCATTCAATTTTTTAAGATACATCTTTATTTCAATAAGATCCATATTCTCATATTAGACCTCATTAATTGAGGTGGAGTTGGAGTCCACACTTGAAAGTCACGATTAAAAATAAGTAGTAACTTTGATAAACAATAAAATCCTCCTACACATTAATAACTTTTCGTGCAATTTGACAGATTTTCTTTTTATTGGCAATTTGCAACTTCAGTAATGCATGGACTCAACTGACATATCAAGACAATTGGACTCCCTACATTATCAAGACCAAAAATGTCACACTATAGGCCACTACAACTGAGCAACATTCACATTCACTTGTTCCAGAGAGACGATTCCCCGGGTTGTGAAAAGGGTTTCTAATATGATAGCTTTACCTAATCATCACTTCAATCATGTGAAATATCATTCTTGCGTATTTGAACAAAACAATATTTTTCTTCATCTTTCAATATTTTCAAATATAACTGTCAAATTATATATATAATTTGAAAAAGTATATATATATTCCTTCAAGCTACCACCCAATTATCTATGTTCACTCCAAACTACTAATTGTGTCAATGTCTCTCCTAAACTGCCAAAAAATATTCATGTGCTGCCAAAGCCAACATAAAATAAAACTGCAAGAGGAAGGTTCATTGGGTGTCAAAATAATGGGGCATCTTCACTCTCATACTTGATTTTTTACGTTTCTCCTAAATTCTTACTTCTAACTTCTAAGCTATCGATCTAAACATATCTTGTAAGGAGATGAAAGAATATTCTAATTTTGATTACTTCTTTCTTTTCATGGTTCTAAATTTTTCTTTGTCAAGTTGAAAAAGAAAAAGAAAAAGAAAGAAATAACTTGCATATGAAGTTAGTGATAAACTTCTAACTTGTAAGCTAGGTAAACATATCTTGTGAGGAGGTGAAAGTATATTCTAATTTTAATTGCTGATTTGTTTTCACAATACTAAATTTTACTTTTGTTAAGATATTAAATTAGTGTAACATTGTTTTATTATTATTATTGAGGTTGAATTTGAGCTAGCCCACACTTTATGATCAGAAGTAAGTATTAATTAAATGGAAAAAATTATCACGAATGACAACAACCCACGGTCGAGTTCGGGACCAAAAACATCACACTATGGGCCACTATAACCAGTTCTGTTGGCAATATTCACACCCATTGCTTCATCACAACGATTACCCCGGGTTTGTTGTGAAAAGGGCTTGCTTTGGATTGTTGTTAAAAAATAATATTTTCCATTTACTTATCAGTTTTGTGTTTGTTTCTTTGTTTCCTTGTAATTTTTCTTCTTTTGGTAATCTCTAATTTGCGTTGATCCCATCTGAAAAGCTCATAACCAACAAATATATACTGGGCTTTAAAAAAAAAAAAAGTTTTTTAATGGACAAGACCTGACTAGCCCAAAGGTGATATAAATTGTGTGGATTTGTTAAGTGGGCATGTAATGTTGTAATTGGGACATAGGGATCGAGCAAATTGACAATTGTTTTTCAAACTATCTAAACAAACCATTTAGGGGTGGTTTGCCCGCCTTAGGCCAGCCAAATAGGGTGTGCAAGTACTACAGGAAAATCAGTATTTAGCGACGACTAGAAGTCGTCACTAAAGGCCCATAAGTCGTCGTTAATTAACATCAGCGATGACTATGCCGTCGCTCCCCATGGTTGCAATTAATCCGTCGGTAAAGACTAAATAGCGACAACCTTTCATGTCGTCGTTGTTTATACTTATTAGCGACAACATATATCGTCGCAAATAACTACTAAAATTTGTTGCTGAAAATCTTTTAAAGCTAATGTCATCACTAATGATACACACATCAACAAGTTGATGACTCACATTTGCGACGATAAATGTCGTCGTTGATGATACACACATCCAATGACAACATTTGTTGTCGCTAATGACACATCAACAACAACAATTACACACCAACGACAACAAATGTCGTCACTAATGATACACATCTAGTAACGACAAATATCGTCACTAATGACATGCACATCTACGATGATTATGCAATCATCAACGACATTGATCATCATTTATGATCGTCGTTAATGATTGTCATCGTCAACATTAAATGCTTTTATTTTTGACTGATTAATGTTTTAAATTGTTTGGTATGAATGATCTAAACATAACAATATGTTAGAACTTATCGTAATTGTAATAAGTGAATAATTTTCAAAAATAGAATGAAAAAACTACATAATTGTCAAGTTTTTAAACAGGTGCCAAAAAAGGCATACATCAATAACAATGTTCCTTCACATGTAGCTAAGCAGCAAAAAAATGATTACAAAGTAACTACACGGAGAAGAACATATATTTAGACAAGAAATTTCCCCAAATAAAATAACAAAAACTAAATGATGCTATGGAAAGAGATAAACTTGGATTATAGAAGCTATAATTTCATATTCAAATAATACTTTTCATTCAAGAAATTAAATTGCTCTGTTCATTCTTCCAATACTTCTTATATATTGAAGCCCACCAACTATATATATATATATATATATATATATATATATTGGGCAGAATTTAATTAGTACAAATATATATGAAACGAAATAATAAATGCATGTTAATTAGATGTGCCTCCAAGGTCTTTCAGCGATGCCTACACATTCAGTGTACCTATAACAATCAACAAGATGATCGATTGTCAAACCAGCAGCTTGCATAAAGGAATACACAATCACAGGCCCCACCAGCCGGAATCCATGCTTTAGCAAATCCCTGCTAATGGCTTCTGCTTTTGGTGTCTTCAGAGGAACATTTCTTGGGTATCTGTACCTGTTGATCACTGGTTTGTGGTTCACATAACCCCACATGTAGCTACAAACGATCCAAACCCCTCACAATCTACACATTTAAGTTGGACAAAATTAAGTACAATGAGCAACCCTATTCATTGCATATTTGCATGTGACAGAAAGTGAGAAACTTGCCTTCAATATGCATTTGGCATTGTCTACTATACTCCTTACTCTGCTCTCTGCTAACATTATTGCTTTGTCTGATGCTATGTCTGTAATCTCTTTCTCCCCATTTTGGCCAAATATTAGGGTCGAATCCAGCAAAGCTTCTCCATTTTACAAATACAAACCCATATATAAGCTTCAACCACATCAATATTTCTCTAACAACTAGGCTATTTAATAAGTAAAACCAGTAGTTGTTGTAAGATTGTACATTTGGTTAGTAGAGATGGCACTGTAGAAGTATATAAGATATACAGAAGAGAGACAAAGAGGAAGATTGATGAAGACAGTTAGCTTGAATATATAACTGTGATCCATGAAGACAGTTAGGGTTTGAATTTATAACTGTGATACATAATATAAAAAAGTCTATTTATAAGAAAAAAGGTAAAAGTATGTTGTTAAATCACCATATATCCTAAAACTTAATCTACGGTTTAAACTCAGCACTTTTGCTCTCATATCATGCTATCACCTCTTAATAATCTAAAAGTTTAAACCGATAAAAATAGATAAATTTAAACATCTGAATAAAGAAGAGAATGGGTGAAAAATATGTAGAAAATATTCAAACAGGCCAGCATAAATAAACACTGTTACCTGAATAGTTCCTTCTTTTCAGGATTTCAGTCCAGTTGTAGTCCATCAACATACCAGAGATTTGTATTAACAAGCCAACAATTTGGGGAATTCTACATCAAACGCATCCATCTTAAAGGGATACTCCTGTTCTTATACAAATTATGAAACAAGTAAAAATATTAGAAAAAATTAACGAACGATCTCCCCTTGGCAACAAGCTCCATGCAATTTATGTTTGGAGAATGTAAAAGCAGAAAAGAAATAATTGGAATTTCTAAAAGAGACAGCATAAGAAACATTCATTAATAAAAGTTCAAAGCAAATCTGTGAAAACATACCCCACACGCATGCCTTCTTCTATGTCAGTCGGGGAACAACAAACTGCAGTTAAGAATGTAGAAATTATATCAGATCAAAATGTTACAGGCATGACATTATGAGTTAAACATGATAAAGATCACGTCTCTGTACTCTCAATAAAAAACCCATTGTAGCATGTTTGCAAGGCATAAAATATAAGATACTCGAGGCAATTTAAGAAAGGCCAGGCATCAAAAGACCAATTGATCCCAAAAATAAAAACGTAGTAAACTTAGTTTTTCAATTGTTCATATTACAACAAAACAGAGGAAAAGGCACTGACACAAATTCTTGGAAAATTTAAGGTTAGAAAAGAATTCAAATTATGAAAATAAAAAAGGACAGGACTTAAGAATGAAGGAAAGTTTTCTGGTGGGTTAAGGAAAACTTTATATTTAAAAAAATTAAAAATTAAAAAAAAAAGTACTACATAAAGTAAAGGAACATTAAGGCTAAAAGTTACCTTTGCAATTTGTTTAACATTTATGACATATTTGGCATCTTAGTGTTTGGATTGATGATCTTTGTGCATCTTGGGTCGAGGTTTGCTTGTCTATACCTTTGGTTGTTTAATTATAAACATTGGTCGGGGTTTGCTATCAAATCTGAATTTTAGCTTTCTTGGGTCTATATTCCAATATTGTTGTTGAGTCTCAATGGCGTGTCGATTGAGGTTCCGTATCATTTGGTATCAAAGCCTAGGCTCTAAAATCAGGTTTACCTATCTTTTTACCTTTTGTTTCTTGTTATCATCATATCTTGTTTCTTTTGTGTTCTTTATTCCTTGTCTTTGTTTTGTATTGTGCACCAAGTTAAAATCGTGCACCAAGTTCAAGACGTCACCAAAAAAAAGTATTTTTGGTGTCCTTTTCCTTTGATGTAGGCGATGATTCAAGGACGATTCTCATCAAAACCAGTTAATGCTTCTCAAATTAGACAAATAAAAAACTTTATTGCTAAACAGAACATCAAGCAAAATACACACCAGCAGAGGCTGCTCCTCCTGCATCATTTGCTTATCAGATACTAGATCCCACTGGCTTGGTGCAGCTAGGCCAGTGTCAGACTCCTTAATACCTATGGGTTAATGTAGACAAAGACTAGAACTTTTAAGTTTTAAGAAACTACAACAGCCAGCCCATGCAGTACAGAAATGGTTCAAAAGAAGACAACAACAAAGAATACACACATAGGAGCAAGTTGTAGCTGATGAAAGCCATTCATCAGGTAATTAAGAGATGAAATCGAAGCAGAGCATGCTGAAGAATACATGTAGAGAAAAAAATAACCATAGTGGGATTACAGTGCTACAATATTCCATACCTCTTTCACATATAGTTGTTTGACTTTATCAAATTGAAGTGCTTTTTGTAATGTGTACTTATAATCATCTCATGCATACTATCTTAAAGCATTAACTCTGTACAACTTAGACCAATCTCTTTACAAGTCAATTAACAAACAAGAGAAAGGGAAGCATACCACATAAATCGTTGACCTTCTTAGCCATTTCCTTAATTTCTTTCTCTACTTTCTTGATACTTGTAGAATAGGGACCCAAACCCTGCACAAAACATTAAGATTGTAAAATATCATCTCAAAACAAATAAATAAATATAGCAACTCGCACCCAATAATTGGAGAAGATAAGTTTAGAAGTAATGTAAATATTAAACCCATGCAAAATTCAAGGCATGTATATATTAGGAGGCAACAGAAGGAGGTGAACCCTGAACAGTCTTATAGTTGAAGAAATGTGAAGATGACATGCTCTCGAGCAGGGTCTTGTTCTGGGTCAAAATCATAGGATTTGTTTTGATAAGTAATCTAAATTTTATTAAAAATGAAAGGGTGCAAGCCAAGTACATAGAAAGTATACAAGAGAAAACAACTAATTAGAAAAAGGAAAAAAAAAATAAAGAAAATCATAATATCTAGTAATATGAAGAAAATCATTGGCAGTTTTCCACTGGTAAAGGATTTTGAAGAAAAAGCCTTTAGATCCACTGTCATTCTCTTGCAATCATCAAAGCTACAATAATTTCTCTCTCCAGATAAATCAAATCAAAGAAAACGGAATCATGTTCCACACTGCTACATTTTGAGAAGAACCTTGTTACCTCTCCATCATGCGAAGAGATCCACTACACTCATAGGCATAACCTACATTAACCATAAAGGTTGATAATAGATTTACAAAATGCAGGGATTTTCAGATCTCACCCTCAAATCCCCAAATCAACTGAATATTAGCTATAATAACCAATGGATATGCCGAAGGAGCATTAATTCATGAGAGATAGAGAAACTTACTACTCTGTAGCCATGGCTGAAAGTTAATCTCCTATACCCATCTCCATAGCAGGGTCTCCATGAATAGCCATCTTTTCTCAATTTGAGCACCAATACTCAGCAAAAAACTTCTATGGGAATATCAAAGAACTACAACTTTCGTGAAATCAACTCATTCTCAATCTTAAGAATTACCCTACACAAAGAAATCGAGAAAGAGAGCTAGAAACAATAACCTCACCTTTCCTTCGTTTCGCAGAGAAAGAGAGACGAGATAAAGAAAGAGAGAGAGACGTTTAGAGCAAAAATCTAATTTACCTTGTAGATTTTAGCTTGAATGCTGAGAAGCTAAGGCACCAAATCACGGACCACTGAAGCTGATTTCACAGGACCTAGGTCGCCAGAAATGATGTAGAGGATGAGAGAGGAGGAGGAGGAGAGAGAGAGAACGGCGTGACATTTAGGGCAAACGAATAGTTGAGTCAGAGGAAATGAGGAGAAAAGGATTTTTTTTTTTTTTTGAATAGGAGAAAAGGAATTCGTGCGAAACTAGAAGCGCCAAGAAATCCCGCCTAAAATTTTTAGTCAACCAGGGTCGTTTATATTCGTTTTAATGTTGCATTAGCGACAACTTTAACATCGCTAATGCATTTGCTCGATATTTATCTGCACTTCTAGCAACGACATTAATTGTGGTCGCTAATGTTTTATTATTAGCGACCACAATAGTGGTCACTAATAACTTTATTGTTTGTGATTATAATAGTCGTTGAAAATAAATGAACTTCGTTGCTAATGCATTTTGTGGCTTTTCAAATATGAAAAAAATTATACTTCAATATTAGTGATGACATATCAACAGCCACAAAATATCATCGCTAATAAATATCATTATAGCGACTTTTGGGTTGTCACTAAAAATTTGGTCACTAGAGGCCATTTTTTTTGTAAGCCACCTGCCCACCCTCACATGGTTTGTTTATGTAGTTTGATAAACAACAATATTTTATTAGTTTACTTATCGGGTGGGCCGATGAGCTTTGATATTCACCCCTTTTTCATAAAAGTCTTACATTTAATCAAATGAATTTGTTTAGAGAAGTTTTCTTTCGATCAAATCCTTAGATTTGACGCTCAATAGTAACCACTAGATTTGAAGCTCCAATTTTTTTTTATGATAACTCAACAACAAGCTTGGGAAAATAATCAATGATTAAATTTACCAATTTCAAGGAAAATCCTTTATACTAATAGCATATGAATCTCTACAGAAATTATTTAACCAACAACAACTCTTTTATCACGTGTCAAAAGTTTCTTTTGACCTTGTTAAGTAGATTGATACATTGGGGAATAATTTTTTATTTTTTTAGTAAGTTCATAATATAATATGTTGAGACACCACACAAGTCACAACACAAAAGTTTAAGTCTATCGGTTTTGATTCAACAATATTATATTAACCATTCACACTTTTTACATCTTTTCAATGTGGGACTTTATCTTCTTATACATATAGGTGGGTTCAAGTTTTTAAAACTATAGATGATACAACAACAAAATAATTCATATCTTTCAATTTAAAAGATTCATTTCACTCGATTGACACTCTAAAAAAACAAGATCTTGAAATAGTGAGTAAGTGCTGATGATGTAAATCCTTAGAAATTGGAAATGAATGATGATGAGAAACAAATGATGATGAGAGTCTTGATGAATCAACCCTAGTTTATATTCCAATAAGAGCTAATGACTCAACCCTATAAAATATTGAAATAGTTTGCACCATTATGTTATAGATAAAAAAAAAAAAAAACCAAAAAATTAATCCAAACTTTATATTTGAAAAGGTTTTAGATTTCTTTCAACAAATCTAAAAGGTTTAGGTTCCCTCAAAACCTAACAATCTATCACGCTACGTATATGTAAAAGCATTCATGGAACACATTTCGAGAAGCCCATAAATCTCCAAGGTTGATTTGAGAACAGTTAATCTCCAATAAGCTTTTTACTGAATAATCATTTTCATGCCTTATACAATTCTATTACAAATCTTATATAGAGTTAGCCCTAAACTCAAGCCTAACTATTTGGGCCTTACTCATCAAGGGCTTTGGCCCACTAACCTAATATGCCCATTACACTTAAAGATTCCCTACTATTATATCACTTACAATATGTTAAGAAGGTGCTTAATCAAGTAAATGTGGAGATTTTTGATGGGATTAGTTAGCAAGTACATCAAAACCAAGTTAGACTAGAAACTGTTATTGACTTACAGTTTAAAAATAATAATCATAATTGAAGACTATTATTGACTTATAGTTGACGAATGTCACTAAGTCACACTTGAAGATTATCATTGAAGTCTAGTTATAATTAAATATTATTACTTACCTAACCTAGCTAGAGTAGAAGTATATTTGTATTTAACATAATTCTCCTATAAAGAAGATCATGTTATATTGTAAGCATCACTCAAAAAAATAAGAGCTTAATGTAACTTTAAGGTTTTCTCTTGTTAATGTAGATCATAGACTGAATCACATAAATATTTTTGTCACTATCTTATTATTTCCACATTATTAGTTTTTTTAGAAACAGCTCAAAGATAATTTATGAGTTCACATGGTGATGCCAAGTGTCGATGTCACATGGTGATGCTAAGTGTTGATGTAGTTATCACTCCCGCCAACCTTCGACCCTAGATTCTACAAGGAAAATAAGTGTATCAGCAGTGGGTGCCACATAGAGTAGGGGAGGGTGGCAACACCACATCTGATGCCTAAGTTAGACCGAGAGAACTGTGAGATCAAAATAGCAAAAAATAGATAGAAAGTCATTAAGAACATAGTGAAGTGGGATGATAGAACTTGTCCTCCGCCGGTCCTCCTCCCTTGAGGTTTCATGGCATGCCCAATGCTTCAAGCAAGAAAAATTCCGATATGTGGGCCTCTGGATGACCCGTTCTACTAGTCTCTCATTCCCTTGGGTCATAGTTGTGACCCAATGAGAATTGGTCTTGTGGGCCACCGAAGGGCCCATTCCACCGATGGAGAAGTTTAAGAATATTAGAGCGGGAATTCTCACACGAGAATGTTTCTGTGAGTGAAGCTGAAGAAATGTTTTTGAAACAAAAGCTGAAGCTGAAGAAATTTGTTAAACATACTATATATAAGAAATTATTTGGTTCATATTTTCTGCAGTTTGATGAGTTGAAAAACAAGTTTGTGGGGAGCATTTGATTAAGAAAAGAGTCCCTACTCCATCATCTTCTGATATGTGTAGAGCATGTTGTCTTTTTGCTGGGAGACTCCAGCTGTTATCTTTTTGTGCTATTTAGTGTACATGTCTTTTGGGCTAATATTTTCATCCTGCCAAAAAAGATCATATGGCTCTTATGATAATGAGAAAATTTTACCACCTCCATGGTGGGAATTGTCCAAACACAATCATCAACAAGAAAAGAAAATGTCTAGCATCTTACAACCCAAAATAGGCAGGCAATGTTAGAATATATTAGAGAATTTGATTTCAAGTTAGATTTATTGAATTGATTATAATCTCCTATAATCATATTTGATAGTGATTGCCATACTTATCTATCACAATTCTCCTATAAATAGAAGTGTCTTGTATTGTATTAATATCAAGTGAATAAGAGTATAATGTAGCCTTTAAGGCATAATCATGTGAATGTCTAAATGATAATCTTTTATATCTTTATTTCTATTTATTTAGCTATTTGTTTATTTTTCTATTTCATTATTAATTTCTATAGGCAATACAACCTAACCATAAAAAAAAATATGAAGGAAATTGTCTTACATATTAAAAATATTTGTTTCACAATTGGTATGATGGTGTTAGTAATATGCATGGTCCGAGAAATATTTTGTTCACTTAAAATTAATTATATTTCCTAACTCCTCTTAAAGTTGTATGTATATATGAAATTTATGCAAATTTTCAAGAAAACAATACAGTTTTGTTAATTAAAGGAGTGGTGCATTAGTTTTTGCACCTCAAAACCATAAAAATAATTACTTCAACTGTTCCATCCATCCTTCACTAATGGATATAAAAATATAAGCTTCCATCATTTAAATTAATTACCTCTCATGAATTAATTTCTTGCAATTAATTGACAAATTAAGCCCATTTAATTAAGAAAAAAAAATTAATGGGTTCAGGCAATTAGATTGTGGCAATGGTTTTGATGATGAGCACGATTGCATCCATGGTGGTCGGAGATGAAGACCACGAGAATTGCTACCGGGAAGTCTTCAGCGAGTGCGTCGGTCGACGAGGTGCCGCTCTTTCCGATGAATGCAACATTGAAGATGCTCAGGCATGCGACCATATGCCCATTTGCTGTGCCTACTCAAATCGCATCAGCAAAAAAATCCGATAGCACTGGGCGGTGGTTCCGGGATGTCTTCAACAAGTTTTCTGCTTGCAAAGCATTTTGCTGAAGTTTATATTGAGCTCTATTGCCTTATCAAACAGAAAGAAAAAGGAAAAATAAAAATAAAAATAAAACCTTGACTGTCATTTACCAAACTCGGCCTATAATAATATATGACATGTCTAGTGGGCTTGGTCGTGAACTCGTGGGCCCAAACTAATCAAACCATATGTGTTAAAAAAACTTGAAAGAAACTGAGTTTTTAATTCACCAAAAACGTTTACCGGTTAATAACCAATAATCGCCAGTTGCAGAAAATAATCTCAGGTGCAATCGGTTATACACGGCCGTTAATGCCCTGAACTACCAATTATGTTAATATAAAGAATCATTTTCATAATTTATATTTTAGTGGTTGACGTGATAATAGACACGTCAGATTATAAATATGGGCGATTACGTGACGAGCAATGCTACTCTTTATGCCCATTTATCACACTCGTATCATATTGGCTAACATGACATATTTGAAGTAAGTTACACTTTTATTTTGATGTTGCGGGAGGGAGGAAGGGTTGGGCTTGGGCTGCTAGTTGTAGCCGATTAACAAATTAATGTTTTCCATGAAATAAAGTATTTTGGAAAGAAATGTTAAGAAAAAAAATGTATATGAAAGAACAGTTTAGAAAAAGAAATATTTTTAGCAATGTGAATTAATTTTATGGTTTCACTATGATATTGAAATAGTGGATTTCAATTGCTTTTTTTTTTTGATCAAATCAGCTTTAGTTTCCTTTACCCTAGTCTCAATCAAGCACACTAAACCAATCTTATGAAGCTTAATCATGTTTTTAACCTCCCTTTGTTTAGAGGGGTGATTTAAACCCCTCACATTCCAAATGAGAAGATTCATAAAGTATGGGAAAACCCTCTCATCAACACCTCCTCTTCTCCAATTTTACTCTTTCCCTTATCAAAAAATCTAGGAAAAGTAGAGTTATATATCCAGATTTAAAGCCTTATCAATATCTTGTTGAAGAGAAGTAATATATAGCAGCTCCTGACCTTCTCACTTCTCCCAATTCATACTTTCCATCAGCTCGAGCTAATAAGAGAAAGGAATTAGTCCAATGCTTATTACTATCTTTTGCAATAGCCTTTGTAGTAGGAATTCTCCTTGAAGACCTAACTTCACTCCAAGACTTCTGAGCTACCTCACAGTAAAAACCTTAGCTACATTCAAACCATTAGGTTTCACCCCAGTAAAACTGTCCTCCTTAGAGATAGGTTCAGTTTCCCTAGGCATCCAAAGATCATATCATCTTTCCAATCCTGCATAAAACAATTCCTATGGTCATGCTGCCAGAAGAATGCTGTGCTGATGAGTTGACAGATCTAATGGAGGACCAAGAAGCACAATGGTTACAGATCAATTACTTCACCTAAAATATTGCTTTCATTCTCCTCTAGTCACAGCCTCAATATATATGGAACTCTCCATCCAAAGCTCGTTGATTCAGAGCTTCAGAACTCTGCAGAAAACAGATTTAAGCATATCAAGAATTTTGGTGAGGATTATAAAAAAGTAATAGAATATTATAATTTTGAAGAAAATGACATGCTCAATACATTCTCTCTCCTGGGATAATTGGGAACATCAGTTAACCACAGCCAACCATTTTCATCTATCCATCCTCTTCCCTTTCTCTCCCTCTTGGTATCCTTTCTCTCTGTTTCAGAGAAGCCTAGCAACCACTAATAATCTCCCTCCATCTCT
This sequence comes from Carpinus viminea, assembly GCA_013348765.1. Classification (NCBI taxonomy): domain Eukaryota; kingdom Viridiplantae; phylum Streptophyta; class Magnoliopsida; order Fagales; family Betulaceae; genus Carpinus; species Carpinus viminea. The sequence goes on along the minus strand of CP054670.1, from coordinate 15,739,495 downwards.
CTTTTTCTCTTACTCTCTTGCTCCCTCCATCGTTCCCTCCCTCCCCCCCTGAAGCAGAAAAAATAAAAGGAAAAGAAAAAGAAATACATAAGAATTATCTACACAACCTGCTGCGCATTTATGTATACTCCAGAGAGCCAACATCCAAACCGAGGATGCGAATGGTACCATCCTACAACCATCTCTGGCCTGCGATACCAAACAAAAGAAAAATCAAAATAAGGCAGAAAAAAGAATCAGATAAGTGAACCAAAGAAAGGATATCATCAATGTATGCTTGTTAAACTTGGAAGCTTTGATGTCAGAATCTAAAATCTAAAGCAAAAACCTCATTCTGGGATCATAATCTTCAGCATTGATTTGGGTCCCCATAATTATGCAAACACGAGCAATTGAAATCAGTGCCAACACAAGATGCACTTCTTCCAAAATAGAGGGATGGCAGACAATACACATTCAGCAACTTAACAAACTTAATCTCCCAGACTTTTCCTTCAATTACTCTTATTGAAGTGATAAAAACCTCTTCTTGGATAGTTTCAAAGCCTACAAACAGCAAATTTCATGCTTTGGAGCCCGTATAGTTCTTACCTTCTTTCTCAGTCAATAACAATATATAAGTCAGACCAAGCACAAAATGTAGTCTGAATCCCATCAAGTTCACCTACCAAATGGATAAAACAAAACTTGCCCCAAAACGCATTCATGATAACTTGTCTATGCCCAGAATTCTTTTTTATACAATATTTACAACAAATGAGAATTGTATGTATGCTAGTCTTGTTATTCAAGTCCTGACAGGTAGTACTTAGGAGCAAATGGTCCAAAATCAAAATCTCTGTGTCTGACAGGCAAGGGGGCGGGGCTGGATTGACTCGGATGCTGCAGCTGCTCACTTGAACTAACATCTTCATTGGGTTGAGAGGAGACAACAGGCACACTGGTGGGATGCTGCTGCTGCTGCCCGAATCTTGATTCCCATCAGGAGACAACAGGCACACTGGTGGGATGTTGCTCCTCACTACCACCAGCTGCCTACAATATGCATTATATATATAAGACCAACGTCTGCTACAAGGCAAAGAAACATATAAAAAATTAAACCAGTAATACAAAGTATATACCTCAAAATCCTTGGCCTTTATGTGATCCGTTTTCTTCTTTTTATCCTTTGATTTTCCTTTGTTAGTGTTCTTGTCATCAGGAAGTTCTGCTAACAAAGCTTTTGATGCCGCATTAGATATTTCTGCAGCATCTTTGTTGGCCAGATCCTCCAGCTGCGCCTAGAAAGGAAAGATTTATATATCCCCAAAATAAAATAATATAAATAGTTGCCAATAAAAAGCAGGTAAGAACATTCAAGAAAACACCAATACAAACCTTCATGAATGACTTCAACTGGGGCACCAAAGCAAATCGGTAGTCAAACGTAGTTACCATCCCAGCTTTCAGCCGTGTCTGCCCCATGGCAGCAAGAGTTGCCATGATTATAGCATCAAGTTGGTAACGCTGCAACACTTGACATGGTGAGAGACCATAATTAAGGAACAAGAATATATAGATTCCATACGCATTAATTAATTTACCACTTTGGCCAGGCGATTTTTCAGCCTCTGGATTGCCATTTGAATATCAAAATCTGCTTCTGATTCCTTCATAATACTCCATATGATATCCAACTCAGCAGCAGCACCCTCATCATCCTCACTCTTACTCTCGAGCTCTTTCCACCGTTTGAACAAGAGGGATATATGACCCCTTTTCCTATTTTCATCAACACTACATAACCTATCAACAGTCCTCAATAGCATATCATATCTCAAATACTTGCCTTTTCCTTCACACGTTCGGTGCACACGGCGAGATTCATCTTCAACGATCTTGTACAACTTCATTCCCTGAGCTTGGCTAGCCATTCTCAGACTTGTCCATTTCTTTATTTGCTCCTCAATTGTAGGACCTTCCGTCCATAGCCAAGAAACAAAAGCATCACTATCACAATCAGCAACACAAAAATCTTCAGCAATATTTGAAGCTAACACTGCAATTCCATTAATGTCCGGCTCCACTGTCTCTCCTCGCAACAACCGGTCATCGAAAAGGAGAGCTGATAAGTCGCTGCTGAAAAAAACACTCTCTCGAATGTTGCCCCAAAACCACTTATTGCCTCGAACGTCTTCCTCCGAAATGACATCACCAAGAAAATGCAAAGCGAAAGCATTTACCAGATTTATCAACAACTGATGAACAAGATTGAGCTCCGGAGCTTCCAAAGAGCATATCAATTGGAGCTTGTGGTGAAGCCAAAGATCCGTCATCACCGATTTAGGAATATTATGCTTTTTTTGCAGCAATTCGATTATCAAGTTCTGCAGCGCAACCAGAGTGCTCCAAGCAAGACATTTTCTACTCGTAAACAATTGCAGTTTTGCACGAATTCTCTTTATGATTTCTGCCCGCTCACTGTCTTCAACGTAACGCCAATCTGCAGCAGCGGTGGTGGCGGAAATCGATTCCACAGGCTTCCAAACTCCGTTTTCAACCATATCAACGGCCCATTCGGGAACTCGAAGCGGCAAAAGATATTTACAACTCTGTGACATGGCTATAGTAGGTATATGACCCTTAAGATGCTTGTCGATATCTGGATCCAAAACCCTGTCTCCGCAGTAACAGCACGCCCAAAACCTCATGTATTCTCTGCCTTTAGCGTAATCAATAGCTTCCAAAACGTTCTTTGCCATTCAGAAACTTGTTCTTATTCAAATACACTTTGAGATCTTCGATCCCGATTCGCAACAACTCCCTCTTTTTTTCCACACTCATCTTGTTGTTCCAGAACGCCCTGACTCTACTAATCGTAGCGACGTCGTTGGACTCGACTTCCTTGTGTTTCTTGCTCTTCTTTTTCTTTGGCAACCGATCAAAATCCTAGGCGCCCTCCACCCTGGGATCCCACTCTTTTCAGTAGGGTACCCTCGAACTCGGCCATTTACCTTCTTCGCCAGGAATTATCCTCACGAGCCGTTTCCAGTTGCCCTCCTGTTCCCACCTCCAAGAACGATGATCTGCCACTTGATTTCTCTGTCAGCTCCCCGATAACTTCCCTGATCTTCTTGAGCCGCAAAGCCTGGACGGGGACTTCGTACCCTGGCTCCGTTGGGTTCTCGATCAGCAATGCGTGATCGCATTCTTGGACCACGGCCTCGTACGAACCGGCGTCGTTCGGGCGAGTTGGAAGAGCAAGATGGCGTGGAAGAGTGCGAAGGAGATGGAGTTCGGGGAAAGAGCTAGAGCTTGGCGTGAGGACTCAATGGCGTCGTTGAGGCATTCGAGTCTGCTGGTGGTAGAGTCGCAGAGCAACGCCGTTTTGTAATGGAGGAGGCTTTGGCTGCTGAGCATAATCTCCGGGCGGTGGCAAAGGATGGCCTCCACGGCTTCGGTGCTAGACACATCAAACGGTAGGGGATCAGTGGATGGCGAGGGTGCAGGGGCTGGCAAGGCAGAGGAAGAAGATGTTTTAGGGTCCATTTTCTTGGGAGGGAATCATATGGCAGAGACTTCGATTTAAAAGAATGGGCGAGGGTGGTGTGGTGGGGTTAAATAGGTAATTTACTAATTAACTGATTCTGGTTCAGTTGGTTTCTTTCGCGGGTTTTTCTTTCTTTCATTTTTCGTTAACTCAGCTATGTTTTTCTTTCTTTTTTTATTAATTAATTAATTTAATTAGCATCGATTTGGATGCTGCCTGTAGAGAAATAGGAATTAATTAAAAACTTTGTTTATTGCGGTTTTTTTTTTTTTCTCTCATTTAATTAGCTATACATATGGCTTGTTTCATCATAAATTATTGACGCTTTCATGATTTTAAGGATATAAGCACATATATTACCAATTCATCAGCAAGGGTAGTGATTCAGTAGTCTTAAGTTCAATTTCTATAATAAAAACCCTCATAACTATTAGTGTAAACCGGCTTAAGTCCCACATCAAAGTGACCCATAGGTTGATCTAGCCCCAACAAGGCACTATGGGTCACTTTGATTTGAGGGAATATTGTTTGCAATCTTGTCCCGGTAGTCCCTTTTTTTAATATAAAAAGAAAAAAGAAAAAGAAAAAGAAAGCACAATGCATTAAGTTCATAGGTAAACATACAAAGTTTGTAATCAGAACAATATGAGCTGTTTTTTCTAAGTTATAGGGGAGTTGAAATGATGGATTTTCCTGAATGAATTCCTCTTTTTGAGATAATATAGAGTTCTCATAGTGTAGAGTTTGAAAACCGGGTGAAGCTCTTTCCTTCAACTTGAGAATGGCAAAGAAGAGAAGTCTTATATATATGAGAATAGCTACAATTGCACCCAAGTCCCGCCACTTTGAATGATCCAGTTCAACACCCAGAATGCTTGTGACGATAATTTCCCCTTTTTATTTTTGGGCCTCCAGGCACAGAAGAATCAAACTGATAAAGGCCAATCATATCATTTTTCAGTATAAACATGCTGAATCCAATGCCTATGATTATTAATGCCTTCATATGATCTCTATGTTATAAGGTTCTGGAATTAATATTGCTGCACTTTTTGTACATTGCTTCAAACATAACTTTCCGTATATATGGTTGCATCTTCAATTTAAGATTTTTTAATAAGTTATTCATTGAGCTGAATATATATAGCATGCTCTAATCTTGCGTATGTGCCTGGAAAATCAATCCTAAGAGTCATACCAATTGGCGTTCTAGATCTGCACTTGTTAAAAGAAGTTTTTACTTGTAAGGTTGAAGATGTGAAATATGTAATTTAGTTAAACTACCTGTATGTCTTAAAATTAGTTTCTTTTACTTTATGTATGTGATGGATGGTTGAAAAAATGTGGTTATGTTCTTCCATTTTTTTTTCCCCTTAAATTTTCTGCTCATTTATATATTATTTATTCAAATTGATTATTTTTCTTTTGTAAATTTCACATTTTATTAAGGGAAATGATAGTGAAAGAGTTTTATCATTATTTTGGTGCAATGTATGATGCTTTTTAGATTATATTAATGTTCATTGAGTAGATTTTTTGTTTTGTTTTGTTTTCATGTATGTCTTAAAATTCAATTTCTTCAACTGTTCCATCCATCCTTCACTAAAGATATAAAAATTTTAAGCTTCCATCATTTAAATTAATTACCTCTCATTAATTAATTTCTTGCAATTAATTGAAAAATTAAGCCCATTTAATTAAGAAAAATTAAAATTGGGTTCAGGCAAGATAGTGGCATTCTGGCATTGGTTTTGATGATGTGCATCAATGGTGGTCGGAGATGAAGACCACGAGAATCGACTAACACAATATTTTAGAGAGTGCGTCGGTCGACATGTGCTTTATATAGATGAGTGAGGTGGAATTATTGACATGGGACAACCAAGAGATGGGTTTAACTACTCAAATCGCATCAGCAAAAACCAACCGATAGCACTGGGCGGTGGTTCAAAAAACTAGTGGTCTACCACCCATCTCTCTCTTGTTTTCTTCACCATTCTCTAAAGTTATTCTTAATTTAAACACAACAAGTCTTTTACTTGGTGACTAAACAGAGCATGGAAATCCTGAGGATCGTAATGGGGACAAGATATGATTTTCCTCTCAAGTGAAACCCTTCCATTCAAACAACTTCATCTTGTCGATGATGTACGCAAGTTTGTTAGGTCACCAATGGGTGAAATATCAACCTTGCCATATGCCAAAGATGGTTGTGGATACGCCGCCATGTCACCATCTTTTGGTGTATCAAAAGTTAATCACCAAACTTGGTGACATGACATTATAAGCATGTAACTAAATTTGGTATTTTCAAATGCTTTTCCTTCCATATTTAGTTTTGGAATTTTTTGGATTGTTTTTAAAAATTATATGCTTTTTACCTAATAATCCATACAAATAATCAAAAATATCCATCAACATTCAAATTTTCATAGATTTATTTAATACAAGTTACAAATTTTATTTTGTAAATTTAATTGACTTTTGTTGTTCATTTTTGTTTTTGGGTGTTCCAATATTTCTGCCAGTGTTTTTTTATCTTTCTTTTTTTAAAAAAAAATCAAACTACCAACATTCTTTTGTTTACAATAGTAAACATAACTGTAATCAGATATCAACATGCTCATATATTTTAGAATACTTTTTTATTTTTATTAGTATAATTGAAAATTTTTCTCAAAAAAAAAAATATTTATAAGGAGAAAGTTCAACTCCTAAAAACAAAAGTTTACCGTAATGAATTGTATAGCGGAGGAGAAATGGTATTATTGTTGGAATATAATGATTAATCAATCATTTTCTATAATTGATAAATTTAAGTTTTTATTTTGAAATTTTTTTCCTTTATATTGTGTTTTAAACTACATATATGGAAATAAATATTTAACACGTTTCAATTTATAAGAACTAAAATTTATTGAATATGTGAGTTTCTGCTATTGAGTAAAATTTATGGTTTAAAATAATATTTGTTGTTAATAATCTTGTAAAAACTTTCTCTAAAATATATATATATAATAAAAATAAAAAATAAAAACCCAAATGGATAGCATGTAATTATTAAACACGGTTTAAATTAAAGGACTCAATTACCATAAAAAAAACAATTTCTTCAACTGCGGCCCATCCTTCACTAAAGATATAAAATTTTAAGCTTCCATCATTTAAATTAATTACCTCTCATTAATTAATTTCTTGCAATTAATTGATAAATTAAGCCCATTTAATTAAGAAAAAATGGTTCATTTAATAAGGATCTTCAGTTCATAATGGACCGGACAAGATCAAGTTAAAATGATATATCTTTTCTGCACTTAAATTTGTATAGGAAAATCTCAACGTTTAACTAGATTATGTCCATCCATTATGAACTAGACAGGATCCTTATCCTCGTGCAAGATAGTGGCATTCGGCATTGGTTTTGATGATGTGCATCAATGGTGGTGGAGATGAAGACCACGAGAATTGCTACGTGGAAGTCTTCAACGAGTCGGCACGACGAGGTGCCGCTCTTCCGATGAATGCAACATTGAAGTCTCGTATGCGACCCTACTCAAATCGCATCAAAAAAAATCCGATAGCATTGGGCGGTGGTTCCGGATGTCTTCAACAAGTTTTCTGTTTGCAAAGCATTTTGCTAAAGTTTATATTGAACTCTATTGTCATTTACCAAAGTCTAGTGGGCTTGGTGGTGGACTCGTGGCCCAAACTAATCAAACCATATGTGTTAAAAAACTTGAAAAAAAACTAAGTTTTAAATAATTTATGAAACACATTTACCGGTTAATAACCAATAATCGAGTTCTGAAAAATAATTGCAGTGCAATCATTGTTCATGGTATTAATGCCCCAAACTATCAATTATGTCAATATACCATTTAAAGGAACATGATCCTTTCCATAATTCATATTTTAGTTGTTGACGTGAATAATTAGCACGTCAATTTATAAACATGAGCGGTTACATGACGAGCAATGTTACTCTTTTATACCTATTTATTACACCCATATTATACACGCTCACATGACAAATTTGAAGTAAGTTACGCTTTTATTCCGGTTTATGATGTTGCCAGAGGGAGGGTTGGGCTTGGCCTCTGGCACAGTAGTTGTAGATTAACAAATTAATGTATTTAGGAAAGAAATTTTATGAAAAAAACTATATACGAAAGAACGGTTTATAAAAAGAAATATTTTTAGCAATGTGAATTAATTTTATGCTTTCAGTAAAAAGACAAAGGTATAGAAAGAAACAAAAAATTTAATCTAAACCATAAAATGAATCCTCTTCATTTTGACTCTCTCTATTTCATTTGAAATGAAGATCTTATCCGTATAGTTTCCAACATAGCCTAATTATTTGTAATAGTATGAACACACTCAACACATAGACATATAGAAGTTCGGGAAAATACATATTGGAGGTTAAAGTTTCGACTTTGAAAAAAACAAAATTATATGAATCAAAAGATTTGCAATGCCCAAATTCTGCCACCTCTTTAAGGTAGGTGGTAAGGTATAATATTCTACCACCTCTTTGACTTAAAAGCAAAAGATTTGAAATGCCCAAATTCCAATCATTTGTGATAAGTAACTTCCCATGAGAAAAGAAAAAAGAAAAAGGAAAAAAGTTGCATGGCCACTCAAGAAGAAGAAAAAAAGAAACAAAAAAATAACTTGCTGTTGCTGTAAGTAATAAATTCTAACTTTGACCTTTTAAGCTACGAAAACATATATTGTAAGCATTATTAAAAATCTCACCAAATTTTACTTACTAAAATAATCAAAAGTGTATTTTTTTTCCATTTGAAATTTTCACTTTTTTAGAACAATTTCAACGGCCTCATTATTTTAACAATTCACTTTTATTATTCTATTTAAATATTAATTTAAAATATTTGTTTATTCATTTTTAACTATTAAAGGAGGAGAGAGAAGCAAAAAGAAAAAGGGGGAGAGAGAAACCATTTTATGGACAAAGTTTTCCTCTAAACTGAGTTAGATGAATTTTCTTCAACCTAGTCTATAAATTAAGTGACACGTGTCCTTTTTTTAATAACATGTGAGATACACATAAGTTTTTAATAAAATTTATTCCATCTTTGTCCATGCTATTAAAAAAATATGTGTATTTCACATGTTCAAGGGACACGTGTCACTTTTATAAATTAGGTTGAAGAAAATTTCTCCATTCCAATTTAAAAGAAAACTTTTTTTTTTATTCAATTGGTGAGTAAATAGTACTTAATAGTGAGTACTGATCACTCACTTTTTTTTTTTTGGGAAATACTAGGTGCTTTTCTAGTGTTCTTCTAACTGTGATGCGACTTTTAAAATCACCGTTGAATTTGAGATTGCTATTATTGACTTTTAATCTATTGATGATTTTAAAAGTCACATCATAGTTTGAAAGACATCAAAAAAATACTAGAAGAACACCTGGCATTTTCCTCTTCTTTTTTTTCCATTTAAGTGGTGAAGCTGAAAAAAAGACTTCTTAAGCATTTTCGCCAAATTGCCTCACCAAAATTAACAAAAAGTGATTTTGGTGAGGCTGCAAATAATGTACTTTTGATTATAAAGCATTCCCAACATCCCCACTTTTTTAGAGCATTTTAATTTTGATCAATTACTTCCTTCTTTTCATAGTTCTAACAAGAAAAAGAAAAGGAAAGAAATAACTTATATATGAAGTTAGTGATAAATTCTAATTTCTAACTTAGAAGCTAAGTAAACATATTGTGTGAGGAGGTGATAGAATATTCTAATTTTGATTAATTACTTCTTTCTTTTCATGGTTCTAAAATTTTCTTTGTCGAGTTGAAAAAGAAAAAGAAAAAGAAAGAGAGAAATAACTTGCATATAAAGTTAGTGACAAATTCTAACTTTTAACTAAACATATTCATTGAGGAGGTGAAAATATATTCTAATTCTGATTGTTGATTTCTTTTCACAATACTAAATTTTAGTTTTGTTAAGATATTAAATTAGTTTTTTTTTTTTTTAAATTCACCTCACATTTTAAATCAATATTTTATATATTAGTCTCATTCATTGAGGTGGAATTTGAGCCCACACTTTAAGGGAAGTACTAATGTATTAATTAAATGAAAAAATTACCGACTACATTGGACCAGGAATGACAACAGCTCACGATCAAGTTTTTGGACACGTAGCTGTGTACGTGGCTGTAGCACGTTGTTGTTGCTGTTGCTGGACATGTGTATGTGTTTCTAGCAAACGGTTGGTTTTGTTTTTGGTTTGTAACAATATTCGTAATACAAATTAAGGACATTTTTGGCTCCATTTCTAAGAGTCCAATCTTTTACTTTTTGAATCACAAATAAAAATGATAATCAAATGGAGACGGGTTTAAATTATTATTATTTATATATTTTTAAAAAAGAAGAAGATAAACTTTAGCTTAAACAAGTATTCAAAGGTGTAAATCGTCATTGACCTGTGACGAGTACTATTTAGAAGCAACATTGATGATGAACAAGAGAAACACCCTTCCCATTAATATCATATGCATTAACAAACTCTGTATGCATAAACACAATATACAAATACAAATTGGCAAGTTATTCACCAGTTTCTTTTTTACATATAACAAATCTTCTCAAGACAGAGATAAAGGTACATGATAGATATATAATAAGCTCCGAAATCGTTGTGGCTTTCTCCAATCATCACTTCTAAGTGACGTTCTCACCAATATTTCACCTTTTTACCTAACAAGTTTTATGAGACACAAATGACAGATGTTCCAATTGTATTCGCCTTGAGTGCATTTTACGCCACAGCCGTCGGAAGTCGTCGTATAACATCTGTGACATAGAAAAGAGGACTCGGTCTTTGAGAACAATATGAGAGGGTGCTGCCTGTGATCATAATCGGATGTGAAAGCACTTCCAAACTTAATGCGCGAATTTTTTTCTAAAACACATTGAGAATGAGCAGAGAAGTTGCATTTTGCACAATAATAGAACCATTGTTTGAGATCTCCTTCTTTTTCGCAAATTAAACAATCGTATTCTTCACAATGAGCTTCAGCACTGTAGGTGAGCTCCAGGAGATGATTGTCATCTTTGTGCCTTGCTACGAGCGGAAGAGTTGCACATTCGAAACCCAAGGCAAAATCGCAATTAGTGCATACAAATATGCCAGGTTTCTTGTTAGAAGTGCAATTACAAACATGACATCTTCTATTAGAATTAATAGCAAGGAAGAGGAAGTGTTCGTGACCTTTGTGCCTCGAGTTTCAAATTGAAAACATTGAAGGTCAAAGGTAGAAATGACACATGCATCCATAGTTGAAGCCACCACTGAGACGTTCACAAGCAATACAAGAGAACAATTGACCAAGGAAGGGTCCTTGTGAGTTGAGGGTGAGCTGGTGCTGGTGAAGTAGGTATCGCTTGTTTCTTGGTAGTTGAGCACATCTACGGTGGAGAAAGAAATTGCATTGTGTACAACTATAAAATGGGGTGGAGATTAATTCCATACAACCATCACAAAGCTCATCTTCGTGAGCTCCTTGTTGCTAAGAATTAAGTCATGTTGATGGCTAAAATGTTTTATCTGCCCAGCCCCTTCAACCTCCATAACATTTGTTTCTAAATCAACAGATTCATGAGGCAACCACTTGAGATGTTCAGCTTCTTCATATTTAAATGCACATGCCAAGTGGGCCACGTAACTGCATTCCTTACAATAATAGGCTCCATACCCTGTCTTCACCTTTTGATAGCAGAGATTACAAAATATATTGTTGTGCTTTTCGACTTGACGAAGAGAGTAGGTGAGAGTGAGGGAGTGATCATGACTTGTAATTCTAATGATGCGTGAAAATTCAGTACATTTGGTATGAATCAAGAGCTGACAAATGCTACATTGGGAGGCGAACTCCTTGCCTTCCTCGCCACAAACTTCACAAGTGAATTGGACCGGCTTAGAGAAAGAGATGAATGTGTGTTGGCAGTCATCACTATTGATATTAATTTGCGGGTGGTGGTTGCACATGCAAAATCAAGATTGAAATCACACTCAGACAATGATAAAAGGGGTATGCATTGCAGCTTTTACCGCAAGCATTACAATATTTTTTTTGTGGCTTGACAAGAGAAAGGGTGTGGCAACATGGGTGGTGGAAGGTGTTGTTGTACTTGGGGAGGCAGCTCAAGGCATGATTTGTGGAGGAGTAAATTGCATTGGGAGGTAGAGCATTTGTATCCGGCACCAGATACTGGCTTCTCACACCCGAAGCAAACAACGTTGACGTCCTCCTTGTCATCATTTTTCACTTCTTCTGTGAAGATGAAGGGATCATGCCCCAGATAGTCGAAGTGTAACAAAAGGGCTTTGTGATTTGTGGGTACATTATCGAGGCATGATATGTGAAAGTACATATCTCTGCCCCTTAAACAAAAAGCGAGATCCCATAATATCAGTTCCCGGCACGTCCTACAAACTTTCTCATCATTGTCGTCCACCCATCTGGCGTGCAGCTCTGCATCCCATAAATATCTATTCCTTAGCAACTCTTCGACGACGTGCACTCCATGATATATATATATATATATATATATGGGTGTAGGAGTAGTGTAGTGTAGTAGGAGGAAAGAATGATGGAGGATGGGACGTAGTAGTAGTAGTGAAGTAGTAGTAGATTTGAAGATGGAAGTGGTTGGTTATAATTATTTCTTGGAATTAAGGGAGGAAAGGCTACCTGCTCTTTGCTCTTTGGTGTTGGTGTTGGTGTTGTAGTGGAATTCAATTGCTCCATTCAATATTTATTTATATTCCAACCTTTGGAATAAAAACAAGTATTTCGACTTGCCTACAATTAACGCAAGCATAGATTTCCATCGCCCCCGATTCCCAATTCCAATTCCAATTCCACTTCCATTCCAGGTGATCGAATAAAGCGGAACATTTGCTTGGCCCACTCAAATCCACTCTTTTGTACAAACCAATTAAGTACCTCCTTTCCGGTTGAAGGACATAAAATTCTCAAAATACCCTAGTGTGTGCGCTTTTTTCTTCTTCTTTTTCCTTTTTTTTTTTTTTTAAAAAAAATATTAGATAATTTTTTCAAAGATTTAGGCATGGGTATTTTTGCAAATTCTACCCAACCCTAAATCCTTGCAATTTTTTTTTCTAAAAAAAAAATAAAGGGTATTTTGAGAAATTTGGACACCCCTCCATTAGAATTTAATAAAAAATTATAGCAGATGAGTGAAATTGAAAAAATATATATATAAATACACTAAATTGAAAGTTTTAAAAGTTTACGATGATAATTATAAATGTGATAAAAGTTTAGGGTGTTAGGTCAAGTTTTTCCTTTTACTTTTTCTAAAATATTCAATTTTAATTGCATATTAAATTCACAATTTTTTTTTTATTATTATTTACCTCACATTTCAAATGAATATTTCACATATGTATTGGACCTCATTCTACTTATACATGAAAGAGAATGTTAAAGTATTAACTATATAAAAAATAAAAATAAAAAATTATTATTTTCTTTAGCTTAAACTTTTTGAATAATTGGTAATTTAACACCTTTCAAGTTTTTTTTTTTTTTTTTTTCCTTCAACTTATACTTTTAATTTCTCGGTTTAATTTTTATTTTGTGTGATACAATGATGTTTGTTTATATATTCTGATCAGTGAAAGAATACACGTTTTTTCTTCAATTTCTATCAAATTGGTTTCATACAAATTAATATCACTCTGTAATATATTTCTTACTAATATTCAGCAGATTGACCATTGATTAATAGATTAAACATTTAATTAATAGCTTCTTCTTTTTCTTTTCTTAGAGTAAAAAATATAATATCTTGTTATTGGATGGCCTTCAAATGGGACAATGACATTCGTTTTATGGGTTTCTTGAACTCAATTTGACATTAATTGGTGTTAAAGTATTGATTAATTTTGTCATGTTCCTCTTAAAGAATTACCAAAATAATGTCAATATTGTTGATTTCAAAACAAAACAAACAAATGTCAATGTTCCCCTCAAGGCCAGCATAAAGACAAAAATAACTTTAAATTTTTTGAAAATATGGAGTATCTAATTAATTTTCACGTAATTCAAGGGGTTCAACAAGCAACGTATAATTAATGGAGATAATTCATTTTATGGTTTAGATTACTTTTTACAAATTTAACAGTGTATATGTTGTTACATCATTAAAAACTTTTAAAAAAATAATAAAATAAAATAAAATTTGGATCATAAAATAAATTTTCTCGGTGCGACTTGAGAGGATCCAAATCCATTCAACCAAGCCAACCCGGACTACATACTAACATGACCCAAATTACTTAGGTTAATACACTCTCATACATGACCCCTTTTAAGTTTCTACATGTCCATCGATCACATCAATTTATACATATGTTAGTTTAATAAACTTGTTCCTTCAAACCCAATTTGAATTAAAAAACTTAAGTCTTCCCAAAAATCAACAACCATTTCTCTTGCTTGGAAATTTTTCCAAGGAAAGGAATGATCAGTTGTTCCTCTAATATATATATGTGAAAATTAAATCTCTAAACGTACATTTTTGTCCATATCAATCTATATATGAGACCTAGTTGTACAATATAACCCTAAAATCAATTCGCTCATGCTATTTGTAATATATAGTATCAACATACTCAACACATACACATGAGATCTTAAAGTCTCGACTTTGAAAAAAAAAATAACATGAATATGATCCAAACAAAGTCCAATCCTTTGTGCTAAGATATATTCAGCTGCCACCTCTTTTGATTTAAAAGCAAAAGATTTGCAATGCCCAAATTCCAATCTTTTATGCTAAGTAACTTCCCATGTGAGGAAAAGAAAAGAAAAGAAAAGAGTTGCATGGCCCACTCAAGAATAACTTGTATATACAGTAAGTAATAAATTCTAACTTCTAACTTGTAAACTACAAAAACATATCTTGTGAGAAGGTACAAGTATATTCTAATTCTTTTTTTTTTTTTTTTTATCAAAATTCTCAAATTTTCTTTTGTTAAGATATTAAATTCATCATTTTCAATTAATTAAACCATGTCTTTATATTTCACTTCATATTTCTCATATTAGACCTCATTAATTGAGGTGGAGTTGGAGTCCACACTTGAAAGTCTCCGTTAAATAATTTTTTTTTTTTCTTTTAAATGTAAGGTTTTTGAATAAGTAGCAACTTTGAGAAACAATAAAATCCTCCTACACATTAATAACTTTTCGTGCAGTTTGACAGATTTTCTTTTTTATTGGCAATTTGCAACTTGAATAATGCACAGACTCAACTAACATATCAAGACAACTGGACTCCCTACCTTATCAAGACCAACAATGTCACAGTATTATAGGCCGCTACAACCGAGCAACATTCACATTCGCTTGTTTCATCAAGACGATTCCCCAGGTTGTGAAAAGGGTTTCTAATATGATAGCTTTTCCTAATCATCACTTCAATCATGTGAAATATCGTTCTTGCGTACGTATTTGAACACAATAGTATTTTTCTTCATCTTTCAAAATTTTCAAATATAACTGTCAAATTATATATATAATTTGAAAAAAAGTGTACATATCTCCTCAAGCTACCACACAATTATCTATATATATGTTCTCTCCAAACTACTAATTTTGTCAATGTTTCTCCTAAACTATAAAAAAGTGTCCATGTGCCGCCAAAGCCAACATAAAATAAAACTGCAAGAGGAAGGTTTGTTGGGTGTCGAAATAATGGGGCATCTTCACTCTCATACGTGATCTTTTACATTTATTCTTTTAAGCTATCTAAATTCTTACTTCTACCTTCTAAGCTACCTAAACATATCTTGTGAGATGAAAGAATATTCTAATTTTGATTACTTACTTTCTTCTCATGGTTCTAACTTTTTTGTCGACTTGAAGAAAAAAGAAACAAAAGAAGTAACTTGTATATGAAGTTAGTGATAAATTCAAACTTCTAACTTGTAAGCTAGGTAAACATATCTTGTGAGGAGGTGAAAGTATATTCTAACTTTAATTGTTGATTTCTTTTCCCAATACTAAATTTTACTTTTGTTAAGATATTAAATTAGTGTAGCGCTAACAACTTATATCGTGACGACATCTAGTCATCGCTATTGTCCTTTTTCTAATGAAATTAGCAACGATAATTACTTGTCGTTGATAGGTGAGCAATAGCTGATGTATGGGTCGTCGCTAAAAATATGGTCGCTAAAGACCAATTTTCCTATAGTGAGCCTTTTTTTTTTTAAATTCACCTCACATTCCAAATCAATATATTTTGTGTATTAATCTCATTTATTGAGATGAAATTTGAGCCCACACTTTATGAGAAGTACTAAAGTATTAATTAAATGAAAAAAAAAATTTATTATGGTCGAGTTCGGGACCAAAAACATCACACTATGGGCCACTATAACCAGTTTCGTTGGCAATATTAACACTCTCTTGCTTCATCACAACGATTCCCCCTGATTTGTTGTGAAAAGGGCTTTGCTTTGGATTGTTGTTAAAAAATAATGTTTTCCATTTATTGGTTTGTTTTGTGTTTGTTTCTTGTAATTTAATTTTCTTCTTTGGTAATCTCTACTTTGTGCTCGATCATCCCATCTAAAAAGCTCATGACCGACAATATATACTGAGCATTTAACTCTAAAAAACATGACTTATTTTAATGGACTAGACCTGACTAGCCCAAAGGTGATATAAATTGAGAGGACTGTGTAAGTGGGCATGTAATGTTGTAATTGGGACGTAGGGATCGAGCAAATTGACAATTGTTTTTCAAACTACCTAAACAAACCATTTAGGGGTGGCTGGCCCACCTAGGCTAGCCAAATAGGGGTGGGCGAGCCACCCCTTGGCCAAATGGTTTGTTTAGGTGGTTTGATATAGAATAATATTTTTAACTAATTTGTTGGGGTTTTTACCACTAGATTTGAAGCTCCAAATTTTTTATTATAACTCTACAACAAGCTCGGGGAAAACAATCAACAAGATTCTGGGCGAATTGTTGGGCTTCACTTGTTAGAAAGGAGTTTGAACTCACAAGCCATGAGATGTAGTGTTAAAATGTTGATTAAATAATTAAATTTACCACTTTCAAGGAAAATTATTTATACTAAATAGCATATATATGAAATTATGAATGTCTAGAGAAATTATTTAACCACCAACAACTCTTTGATGATGTGTCAAAAGTTGTTTTTTTTTTTTTTTTTTTTTTTTTTTTTTTGAGTCCATAATATTGCATGTTAAGACACCACACAATCCAAAATCTTAAGCTTATTGGCTTGGATCCAACAGTATTATATTAACTACTCACACTTCTTACATCTTTCCAATGTGAGAATTTATCTTTTTACACTCACACATATAGGTGAGTTCAAGTTTTTAAAACTATAGATGATACAACAAAAAAAATAAAATAAAAGGTTCCATATCTTTCAGTTTAAAAGATTCATTTTTACTCGATCGATACTCTGAAAAAACAAGATCTTGAAGTACAGAGTAAGTGCTAATGATGTAAATCCTTAGAAATTGGAAACGAATGATGATGAGGGAAGTTGGACAGAGTTAAAATGGTAAGCTTTGGTCCCAAACCATTCAATTACTCTTTTGAGCTGATCATGACAGATTTTTACATTGAAGGTGTTGGCATTTCTATGTTTCGTTTACACTCTAAACTCAAATATGTGTAACATATTTTCTAGTTTCTATATGTAATTTGAGATATTAATGGAATGGATAGAATGATTGAATATGAAAGATTGGATGGTAATTAGAAATGGGCACTTCAAGAAGTACAACAATTTTCGAGACTGATTTGAAAACAACTAATCTCAAAGAAACCTTTTACTAAATAATAATTTTCATGCCTCATATAATTCTATTCCGAATCTTATATAGAGTTAGCCCTCTACTCAAGCCTAACTATTTGGGCCCTACTCACAAAAAGGCTTCGGCCTACTAACCTAATACACCCATTACACTTATAAGAGTCATTATTATGTCCCTTACATACAATATGTTAAGAATGTGCTAAATCTAGTAAATGTGGAGGTTTTTGGTGGGATTAGGACCTGTTTGGGATTGTGCTTCTAATTTTTATGTTATAGCCTTCTTTTGAGATATTAAAGTTATTATTTTCTAGGATTTTAGCCTTCTTTCTATAACTTACCTTACACTTCACATGAATATTTCACATATTGAAGCAAAGTTTGAACCTAGCTATTAGTGAAAGAGAGTGTTACAATATTAATTGAATGAAAAAATTCATCATTTCCTCTTAATTAAGTTAACTAAATTTCTTGAATAAATGGTAATTTAACACTTTTTAAGTTGGACATAAATTTTCTAAAAAGCTGCTTTTAAAAGTGACACATGTTTTATCATGTGAAAAAACATGTATTTTTTTTTTTTTAATAAGCTTAAATGACACATGTCGCTTTTGACAAACCTAATTGTAGGAAACAAATCCAATTGTAGGAAATTTATGTCCAAGTTATTCGGGAAAATAAAATATATTTCTCACATACAGTTTAAGAATTGCATATAAGGATCATATGTTTTAAAGACATATTCAAGTTTAATAAACTAGACTGAAATTTTCTCGAAAATTATGTCCATCTTTTAAGTGCTGGCATGAGGGGGAGTATGATGTTTTTTTTTTCTTTGTTGCAAATTGTAAAATGCTAGATTGTTAAAGAGCTAAAGAAAAATATATATTTTGATGAGATTTCAGCAAGTAAAATCATTTTAATCTGATCCCTATTATATATTTAAAAATCATTTTTTAATATAATAAGTATGAGTAGGAATAAATACTATGGGCTTGAGGACAATGAGTACTCCATCCTGTGGCCAATAACTCGAACAATCTGGATGATCACCAGCATTAACATCTCAAGGATGTACTCTTAGGGCTCGGTCCCAATTTAAAAAAGTGTGACAATTTTCTTTAATTGATAAAAACTTATATCCATGTACAACAAGAAAGTTGTTGAAATTGTCTTGGAAGATGCTTCACAAAATGCTAAATATACTTCATCTCATGAACATAAAATAGATTTTACATGAGCAATATATGATGATATTAACTGCAATTCATGAAGAAATTGATGATTCAAAATTTTGTATTATTGTTGATAAAGCATGAGATGAGTTTAAGAGAGAATAAATGACCATTTTTTATTAATATTTGTTAATAAAGATGATTTTATACAGAAACACTTAATTCTTTGATCACATCAATGTTAAAGATACACTAACACTAACTTTAAAGAAAGAAATAGTTGTTTTTCTTTCTCATCATTGTCTTTGAATTCAAAATATTCATTGACAATGGTTTGATTGTGCTGGCAGTATAGATGATTGAGAAATATTTTGTTCACTTAAAACTAATTTTGTTTCCTAACTCCCTCTTAAAGTTATATGTATATATAAAATTTACACACGGAACTTTCAAGAAAATAATACTTGTTATAAGTGTGGTTAACTTATTATTGTTTTTTTTTTTTTTTTTTTTGACATGTCCACACAAGAGGGGAGAGAAGGATTCGAACTAGTGACATCCACTTCATTAGGCATAGTCCTAACCGATTGAACTACCTCTTGAACTACCTCTTGGGGATTAACTTATTATTGTTGAACACAAGTTTTAATTACAGGAATGACTTGTCCACCGGCATTAGTTTCTGCACCACAAAGACACAATCAGGTACTTCAATTGTTCCATCCATCCTTGATCCTTCACTAACGGATATAAAAATATAAGCTTCCATCATTTAAATTAATTACCTCTCATTAAGTAATTTCTTGCAATTAATTGATAAATTAAGCCCATTTAATTAAGAAAAAAAATGGGTTCAGGAAAGATAGTGGCATTGGTGTTGATGCAAATAATTGGATCCATGGTATCCATCTTATGGCCTGTTGTAAAAAATGAGTTTTATAACGGATTCTAACTTAAGGGTATTCTCTTTCACTTTATATTAACTTTTAGTACAAGTTTTCTGTTTGCAAAGCATTTTGCTAAGGTTTATATTGAGCTCTATTGCCTTGTAAAATAAAAAAAAAAAAACTAGAAAAGAAATTGAGATTTTAAACAATTTATCGAAAACAGTTATCAATTAATAATCAATAACTGCCAGTTGTGGTTATAAGGAACTAATCACATCTGCAACCGATTATACACCCCTGTCTATACCCCAAACTAATAATTATGCCGATATATACTTTAAAGTTTAAACTACCAAAAAAATGAAGTAAATATCCGCTCAAAGCCAACAGACAGAAAGACAACTGGCACTACAAGAAATAAGGGTATTAGCGTTGACTTTTTATCGACGCTAATACTCCAAAAGTCGACGCTAATAGTATTAGCGTCAACTTTTGGACGCTAATTGTCCTACTCTAATGGTATCATTAACGTCGACACCAAAGTAGACGCTAATATTCGACTATTAGTCGACGCTAAAAGTCATTGCATTCGACGCTAAAACGTGAACAAACGGAAAGCAAACGTCGACACTGATAGTCTCAAATTAAAAAAATAATAATAATAACTATCAACGTCCAAACAAAGTGGACGCTGATAGTTAAAATTTTTTTAAAAAAATAACCATTAGCATCCACTGTAGTGGATGCTAATGATCCTAAAAAACTTAAAAATAAAAAATAAAACAATCATAATAATTTTTTTTTTTTTTAAAAGGAGCAATTTTAAAATCTCAATATGGATGCACCTAGGCAATACACTTGTACAGACGCATTAGGGAAATCCCTAAAATACCCCATACTATATTTTATTACGGCCCCGCACCACAACCTAATCATTCCCCCCACAAACTTAATTATGCCTACGGGCCAATAGACTCTTGCTCCGTGAACGTAACTATCACAACGTTCACTACGCTCCCGTCTACTTGGCCTTCTACTGGTGTTAATATAAGCCACTAACTCTAACATAAATACTATGCTATAAGGAAATAATAAAATTATTTATGCTACTAGCATCTCATCATTTTTTTTCTTGACAGATAATAATTATTTAAAAATCATCCTTACTCCAAATATTTTAGACATGCCACAACTACATCATATTATAGCCCCGGCAAACTTTTATACATCAAAAGGAAATAGTTAACTTAACCTCCAAGCTTCATATATTGGTTGTGTTTACGTATATAAAACCGTAGGTGGTCACCAAAGGGAACCAAATCCAGAAGTAAAAAGAATTGAAAGTCAAAAAAGGTGAGCTATGTCAGCTCCTCACTTGAAACTTACTCACGGAATTAATAAGCTTGAAGCATACATGTTATAATTATCTATTCTCAACAGCAACCTTCTAATTGTAGCCAGCAAATCAAGCAAATCAAACAAATCACCAACTACTCAATCACACAAACTCCCAACTAAACCCTAGAAACCCAACAAGTTCCCAAAATGAAAAGCGTTCACAATCACCTCCCTACTCAAACTGAAAAATCAATGCTCGAATTCTGCTCCATAACAAAAAGAATTAAAGCAACAGTACAGAAACTACATCGTGAGCTGAGAAAGATACTCACAGCGAAGGGATTGACTTCTTCTTCTTTGTCGAAAGGGTTTTTATCGTAAAGGCAACCATGGAAACAGGAGGAACGACTAGTAGTCTCCCTATATTAAAGACATAGCAAAAAAACAAAAGAGCAAGTACTCTCAGCAAGATGAAAACGTTTACTTTCTTGCAATAAGGATCAAAATATGCAAATAGCACATACCTTGGAGAAATATCAATGAAAAAATCATTACTAAAACCACTTTTCCCCCCTTCTTTTTGTCGGTGTTAGAGAATAGTAATGTGGGCCTGTCCCACATTGCTCAAGTGTTGAGAAAGCCCACATAAATAAGCCTTACCTAAGCTTGTCCCACATTGAAAAAGTATGAAGTATTTCTCTCCTTTGGCTCCTATATAAGGAGGCCTCCTATGTACAATAAAATTATTCAACAAATGCAAGATGTAGCCAAGAGGGCTTAGTGTGTGGATGTAGACACATTGCCGAACCACCTTAAATCTTTTGTCTTCTTCTCTCTTACTCTTTTATATTTCTTCATTTATATTTCCGCTTTATGTTTTCTAATATGGTATCAAAGCTAATAGGCTAACGCCAATTATTAGATCTTGGTTTAATTTCTGTTTTTTTATTTGTTGCAATTTCTCAAGTCGTTTATTTTTATTTCACTGTAATTTCTTTAAGTTCTTTTGCTTGGTTCGGATTGTTTTTCACAATCACGAAAGTCTTACCTCTTTTGTTTATTTCTTTTTTGCTTTTATTTGTTGTAATTTACTATTTAATTTCCCTGTAATGTGGTTTGTTTCTGTAGATTTTCTGTTGCACAAAAGTTCCATTTTTGTTGCACAGAGTCTCATGAATTTATGCAATCCGCAGAACTTCTCTTGCACAGAAGTTCGATTCTCATGAGTTGTTAAGAGTTTGTTATTGTCTCTTACAATCTCTATGTTGAATTATTTTGGCTAATTTCCACCTGTTAGTTCCCGTTTCCGATCAGATCTGGAAAATAATTTCAGAATTTGTTCCTATACCTTCGTTGCATCCTAATCTGAAAAATAATTTCAGAAACAAGCTTGCAAGCCTCAGATCTACCGTTCTACGGAAGATCCATCATGCACATCTACACGCGCCGCCACCGGCAGTCTTCTCCGCCAACAAACCACCGCAGGTGGTATCTCAACTCCAAATCGGAGAATCTAGGCAATTTCCATGCCATTTCAACAAGCACGCGCCTTCACGCGCCGCAACAGATCCCTACCATTTCTCCTCCGGTCGTCCATCGACCTTTCCGCCCCGGGCAGAGATCCGCATCCTGGCCCGACTCGCTGCCCTGTGACGCCTAGACTCTACATTGTCCGATGACGACGCTTCAGCCCCTGCTGTCCGTTGCATCACCACTTGTCTTCTGCCAGATCTCCATCAGCGCCGATCTCTGCCGCGACCATCTCCTCCGCCATTTGCATTTTGGTTCGATTTCTCTGCCGCCATCCTTTCCTCTAGCCAAATCTGGCCCATCACAAGCAGTATGCAAAGTGTAACTTGTTCTTGAGAGAGAGAGCAGTGAATTTGTAATCTGAGAAAGAAAAGAAGAGAGAATGAAGAAGGGGACAAGATCGTAAAAAAAAAAAAAAAAAAATGCTGCACATGGCTCAAAGGAGCCTTTGTCCCCTATTCACAAGAAAAGAGGAGAGTGGGCTTTGTTCTCATAAATGCTCCCATGTTCTCCTGCTGCACATGCCTCTTTTTCTTGCACATGCACAAGAAGTGCAGATCAGGTCAACCTACCCGGATCCAATGGTATCAACCCATACCATCTGGTTCAATAATTTTTGGGTCAATAAGGCCCTTGTATTCAGGCCGACATTGAGTGTCCAAGTTACTTTGGCCCATTAAGCTCAATTCCACTGGGCTTCAACCCAGATTCATGGCCCGGTCCACTATCCCAGCAAGCGGCAAGGACCAATGCCACCTTCAGCCGCCACCTCTACGCGGCCACCATTCCGGCGAGTTTTCGATCTTAAAAAAAAAAAATTAAAAGAGGCCAAAGATGCCCACAAAAGAGGCCGAAGTTGCCCACCAAAAGAGGCCAAAGTTGCCCATTTTATTTTCTTAGCCCTTAGTTGGCTTGTTGGCCCATAGTTGGCCCCCATATAGTCTTTGTGGTTTAAACCCAAGCTCGGCCTTTGTGGTATTGTTTCAAACCCAGGCCTATTTCAGCCCATTGTTGGCTTTCATATTTGGCCATTGGTCATTTATTTGTAATTTGGCATTTGTGGTTTTGCCCATGCCCATTTTAGCCCATAGTTGGCTTTCATGTAAGGCCCATAGTTGGCCCATTCCGGCCAAAAGTTGCCGATGTTCAAGACTAGCCGACGTTTCCAATTCCGGCGCCATCAATCACCTCTTTCAATGTTGAGGTCAAGAAGCAAACTCAAGCTTTCACAAGTTCCCACCTTGAGTTTGAGGGGGAATGTTAGAGAATAGTAATGTGGGCTGTCCCACATTGCTCAAGTGTTGAGAAAGCCCACATAAATAAGCCTTACTTAGGCTTGTCCCACATTGAAAAAGTATGAAGTATTTCTCTCCTTTGGCTCCTATATAAGGAGGCCTCCTATGTACAATAAAATTATTCAACAAATGCAAGATGTAGCCAAGAGGGCTTAGTGTGTGGATGTAGGCATATTGCCGAACCACCTTAAATCTTTTGTCTTCTTCTCTCTTACTCTTTTATATTTCTTCATTTATATTTCCGCTTTATGTTTTCTAATAGTCGGCAACCAAACAGGAAGGCAACACAAAACACACTGACAACACAAACAAGATTCATCAAACAAACAAAAAATTATCACTAATCAACCCAATTTCACCCTAATCTAGGAACAACATATCGAAATTTGTCCATATACGAACTCTCAAAATTCTAACACAACACTGCAATCTAAATCTGATTGGGGTTCTCTCTCTCCGCCTCCTTCTCTCTCTCTGAAATCTGTCGCGTTCTCCCCACACAGACATGGAAGAGAATAGAATAAAAGCATAGTCAACGGAAACAGACCATCTTCAACTACAATAATTTCACAGCAAACCAGCAAAGAGGTGAAAAAAATTGCACAAGGCGAGAGCCAACGGAAACAGAGAAAGAGCTATACATATTTACATACCTCCGAGCTAGAGCGCCGAAGCTGGAATATTGTGATCGGCGAAGCTCTGTTTTGATCCGAGAGTGAAGCCCTCCAATCCATGGGCGTTAATCTCTCTCTCATGGGTGGACTTGAAAAGCCCTCTGTGGTTGACTTCAAAAGAAGATGCAAAACCTAATCAGAGGAAAAAAAATCAATAATAAAAAAAGATCTAACAGGGGGATTTGAGTTTATAAGGAAGAAGGGAGACTAGGTGGCCTGGTCGACCTTGACGAACTCGGCGTCCCAGGCCTTGAGGTCGCCAGAGGAGGAGGAAAAAAAAATTCCGAAAATTTTACGAGCGACGGAGGGAGAGCAAGGCCCGTTCTTCTTCGCCTACGGCCGGAACCATTCCGCCGGAGTGAGAGAAACGGTAAGCGGCAGAGGGAGAAGGGGGGAAAAAAATCTCCAATC
Organism: Carpinus viminea; assembly: GCA_013348765.1. Taxonomy (NCBI): domain Eukaryota; kingdom Viridiplantae; phylum Streptophyta; class Magnoliopsida; order Fagales; family Betulaceae; genus Carpinus; species Carpinus viminea. Next base: position 15,714,781 of record CP054670.1, on the reverse strand, counting down.
TTAGGGAAAGGGGTTCTTGAACTTCTTGTGGATTTTGATTTTGAGAAGAGGAGAGAGGGAGAAAGGGAGAGTGAGAGTCTGAGAAATGGTGGGGAACGTGAGCCAATAGAGGAGACAGGGGTTTGCTTTTTGAGTTTTGGGGAGGAAGCTGGGCGGGGAAATAAAATTCAGAAGCGCGCGCGGGTGGGAGTGAAAATTTTGAATGACTATTAGCGTCCACTTATGATGGTTTTAATTATTTTTTTTAATGCCCCTATATATTTGCCAATAAGATATATATTTGCCAATAAGATAAAAATCATAAAATATCCCTATAAAATTTTTAAAAAAAATGAAAAGAAATTTAATTTAAAAGGAACGATTTTTAAAAATATATATTTTTTAAACGAAAATTTTTATTCTCTTACACAAAAATTATTAATTTTTTTAAAACATAAATTTTTATTTAAAAAATGTTATAAAAAAAATGAATTGATTCTATCACAATTAATTGAACTAATTCACTAGAATTGATCAGATGATCGATTGATCATTTGATCCTATTACGATCAATCGAACTAATTCACTAGGATCAATTGGATGATCGATCGATCATTTAATCTTATCACGATCAATCGAACTAATTCGCTAGGATCAATCGAACGATTGATCGATCCTTTGATTATATCACAATCAATCGAACTAATTTCGTAGGATCGATCGATCCTTTGATCATATCACGATCAATCGAATTAATTCCCTAGGATTGATCAGACGATCGATTGATCATTTGATCATATCACAATCAATTGAGCTAATTCGCTAGGATCAATCAGATCATATCATGATCAATCAAACTAATTCACTAGGATTGATCGGATTGGATGATCAATTGATCATTTGATCATATCATGATAAATCAAACTAATTCGCTAAGATTGATCAGATGATCGATCAATCATTTGATCCTATTGCGATTAATCAAACTAATTCGCTAATTGATCGATCATTTGATCATATCATGATCAATCAAACTAATTCCCTAAGATCGATCAATCATTTGATCTTATCACAATCAATCGAACTAATTTACTAGGATCGATTGATCATTTGATCCTATCACGATCAATCGAACTAATTCGCTAGGATCGATTGGATGATTGATCATATCACGATCAATCGAACTAACTTCCCAAGATCAATCAGATGATCGATCGATTATTTGATCCTATCACGATCAATCGAACTAATTCACTATGATTGATCGGATGATCGATCGATTGTTTGATCATATTATGATCAATTGAATTAATTCTCTATGATCGATCTATCATTTAATCATATCACAATCAATCGAACTAATTCACTAGGATTGATCAATCACATCGATTGATTATTTGATCATATCACAATCAATCAAACTAATTCGCTATGATCAATTAGATGATCAATCGATTCTTTGAATCATATCACGATCAATCGAACTAATTTGCTAGGATCGATCGATCATTTAATCCTATCGTGATTAATCGAACTAATTCCCTAGGATCGATCGGATGATCGATCGATCATTTGATCATATCACGATCAATCGAACTAATTCACTATAATCAATCGGATGATCGATTGATCATTTGATCATATCACAGTCAATCGAACTAATTCATTAGGATTGATCGGATGTTTGATTGAATGCTTGATCCTATCACAATCATTTGAATATCCAATAATTTATATAAAAGAAATAATGACATATTATCGGGGCTAATATGACTCAATTTAGTTGATGTTCATAGTTAGACTATCAACGTCAACTTGTAGAAATCGACGTTGATAGTTTAAGTATTACTTTTTTTTTAATTGTTAACAATTTATATTAGTCTATTAAAATTAAGTCCTATAGAAAAAATAAATAAAATTTTTTGGGTTATAATTATAATTTTTTTCTATTTTAATATATATATACCATTTTTTTAATTTTTAGATATATATATATTTTTTAATTTTTAAATATATATATTTTTATTATTTTTTGAGAAGACCATTAGCGTCCATTGAAAGTGGACGCTAGATATATATTATTTATTTTCAATTGAACTTGATTTTTCATTTTATTATTCTTGCCCATTAAAAAATCATATAATCCTATCAATTTTTTTTAATATTTTTTTAATTAATATATACCATTTTTTAAAATTTTTAGATATATATTTATTTTTTTTTACGTTTATTTATTTATTTATTTTATTTTTTGAGAAGACCATTAGCGTCCACTTAATAGTCCTTTACTTTTATTTTATTTTATTTTTTTGATAAGTGCATTAGCGTCCACTAAAACTGGACGCTAATAGTCTTTTCCTTTTATGTGGTAATTTTTTGACAAGTGCATTATAGTGGACGCTAATGATGTACTATCAGTGGTTGACATTGAGAGTCGACGCTGATAGTCTATTATTAGCATCCACTTTTAGTAGACGCTAATAACCCTTTCCTTTTATGCGGTAATTTTTTGACAAGTGCATTAGCGTCCACTTAAAGTGGATGCTAATAATGTACTATCAGCGTCGACTTTGAGAGTTGACGCTAATAGTCTATTATTAGCATCCACTAATAGTCATTAACTTTTATTTGTTTTTTTATTCTTTGATAAGAGCAAAAGTGGACGCTAATGTACAACTATCAGCGTCGACAAATAGTCGTTTAGTTGACACTACTAGTTTTCGTTCGTCTGAGATAATTCTCGCCAGTGTATTAGTGTCGACTCTAAAGTCGATGCTAATACTCATATTTTGGTACAATTATTAGCATCGACTTAATAGTCAACGCTAATAATAGTCAACGCTAATAATCATCTATTAGCGTCGACTTTCAGGTCGATGCTGATAGTGTCGACGCTAAATGGCTAAATTCTTGTAGTGTAGTTGTAAACCCTTCTCTTTCACCACCCTTTAGAAGTGAAGTCCGGCCCACCGCCAAACAAGATTCCAATCATCATATTATCTCACTGCTTGGCTCTTTCCATCTCTTCCCAATAAGAATCCAGCTATTTAGACCCACCAAAAATACATTATGGCCCAAAACCAAACAAGGTTCCAAGTATTATGAGAAGTGAGAAGTTTGAACGAGTGCTCGTAGGGGCCACAAGATTGCCACTGGACCGTTTTCCTGGTGGCCATATATATATATAAATATATATATAAAGCCAAATTCATATTCCACAGTTTTTGTTATAAATGTGTGATTTATTATTATTATTATTATTATTATTATTATTATTATTATTATTATTAAACATGAGTTTTAATTAAAAGAGAGCGACTTGTCTGCATTTTCTTCCGCACCATAAATTCACAAAAACAATTTAGAGATATGCTACAATGTAATTTAATGCCCACATTTTGCCCATATTTAGTGGGGGGAGATAATTGAAATTGAAATTTCAAATTTCAAATTTCAATCATCACTTTCATGTAATTGCTCATCTGCCATGTCACTAAAAATGGGCCAAATGTGAGCATTATATTGCACTAAAACATTTCTCAACAATTTATATTTCAACGGTTCCATCCCAATATAAATTTAATTTTTTTTAAAAAAAAACCATTATTAAACCCGAACCATTTAAGGTAATTAATAAACAAAAAACAAAAACAACAACAAAAAAATGGGTTCAATGAGCAAGTTTGGGGCATTGCTGTTTATAATGAGTATGATGGGTTTGGTGGTGGCATCCATGGAGGTTGGAGAAGCCATTAGCTAGAGACAAGGTGATGAGAGTGAGCGAGTATTGCTACCTGGTTGTCTACTGCGATTGCATTGCTGGAGTCGGTAACTTATTTATTTATTTATTTATTTTATATGTCCACACAAGAAAGAAGAGAAAAATTCAATCTACTAACTTTCATTTCATTAAGTGTGATCCTAACCAGTTGAACTACTCTTTTTCCAATCAATACGAAATGGAAGTTTTTGAGAAGCTTGAAAAGCTAGGATATCGACCGAAAGGGGGTGATGCATAATTAATCTACAATAAATAAAAAATGATTATGCAATTTCCCCAATTTGCCATCTATAAATTCAATTGATTATATGGATCATGATTAGTATATTAAACTCAATCTACTTTTCCGATTTTGTGTATCGTCTTATATATATATATTGAACAAATTCTTTGGCCACAGTGATAGTTCGGCTACCCAATGTCTATTTTAAGAGTGGTTCGGACACTTCTCAATGGCCGGTTTGGGGGAATTGGGTTTTCTTTATTTTCACTTGAAATTGTGAGGAATCATTTTTTTTTTATTGGTTCAAATTAGATTTAAGAATATCTAATGGTATACATGGTACCACATCATTTAAAATTTTTAAATGACCGTTAGATATGTAAAATTTAATAGGGACCATAAGCTCCCATGCGGCTGCATAGAGCCACTACAGGGGAAGAGAGGTTGTAAATGTCACTTGGCTCGCTTGCTTATGGAAGTTAGGCTTTTGGGAGTTACTTTCCCTATATGTTTGAATATATCTTCAATTCGGTCTTTGCATAAAGGATGGAGTTTACACCCACCAATAAGAGTAAGGCACCTCATTTAAAACAAAAAAAATTGCAAAAAACTTGTGTAGAAAAAATACACTGGATTCGGTCGTGGCCAGCAGAGAAAGAAGAGAAGGAAAAGTGATGGTTTTAAAGACCCATGGCGGCGACACCACCCAAATTTATGCCACCCATCCTGCCGACTAGTGGTCCGTGATCCACGTTCATCTTCTCCGGTGGATCCTAGACCCCTTTAGGGTTAACTTTCAAAATTTAGGTTTTAGTTTTGAATCAAAAAACGATTTTTGAGGAATTAGAATCGAGTTTTGAGGCGTTAGAATCGAGATTTGAGACATTAGAAACGGAGTTTGATGCATTAGAATCGATTTTTGAGGTTGGGTTTGTGTTTTTCGGTGTTTTCCGATTGGATTTGGCCGGAAATGGAGAACGTCGCCGGAGATGAGTTGGCTGGAGATGGTGGGTGACAGCTGGGTCAACCGTTACAGGAGAGGTGAGGAGAAGAAGAAGAAGAAGAAGAAGAAGAAGAAGAAGAAGAAGAAGAAGAAGAAGAAGAAGAAAAAAAAAACCAAGTTCATGCGTGGAGGTGAAGGAAGAAGAAGAAAAAAGAAAAAGAAAAAAGGTTGGGTTATTATCATGTAAAACAAGCTTATTTTGTATATTGAAATAGCATGAGGTGTCAAAATTTGAGTGGAAGGCAGAAACCCCATGGTTTCTGCCTTGACCGTATGGCAGCTGCTCCCTATATGTTTTCCTGCACTTCCACTCCCGGCCAATTTGTGACCCGCCCTAATAATCAGGTCATAGCCTAGCTTGATGACCACAATTAAGGGAAACAGTGAAGTTAATTAGATGTATACTTTCAACCACCTAATAATCAATGCACACCAACTCATTTTTTTTGTTGAGGGTCCTTACTATTAGGATGGGCTGAAATACTTCATTTTTATAGCTTCCAATAAAATGTTGACACATCATCTAAAACCATTAAATACAATAAACATGAAAGCACTAAATCTTATTCTTATATTAAAAAAAAAAAAAAAAAACCAATAGTAAAAACTGCCGCCGAAGAGACCCACGGATCTAGCCCTAAGAAACCCACCACCTCCTCAGTCCAACACCGCTACCGATATCCTCCTAAAGCCACCGTCTTTCAGATGAAGTTTTGTGCATTTTCTCTCTTTACTTTGTCTCTTTAGAAATGGGTCGGCACACCTAGTTTGTTTGGGTTTTTGATACAACCGGTCAATCGTGGAGGAGAGCAGGATTTTGGTACAACATGGATTTTTGGGTTTTTGTGTGGTTTATGGTATCTCTCTAATTTATATTATTTCATTCATATATATATATATATATATATATACACATAAAAGGGAGATTCTCACTAAAAAAAATGCAACATACGTTACTTCAATTTTTTTTTTCTTTTTTACTAACCCACAACAATATTAATTCATGAGTCAATATATTTTAAGCGACTCAATAATAAAATATAAAATCAAAAAGTTACGATTAGTTTTACTTTGGTGTTGTAAATTCCAAACGGTTGAACAAGAAATTTCCATGAATTAGACATCGGAGGAAAAAAAAAAAAGAAAGTTAAATAGAGTTCTTGAAATAAAAATAGGTATTAAATAATAGTTTTTTTTTTCCCCCCTCGTTGTTGTCATTGCACTCGTTAGATCCATAAGGGCAATACTGTCCTTACAAGGTGTATGGCTTCGTAATTCGGTATGCCGTATCAGAACCCAGACTCTCCCATCTTCAGAACGTCTCAGGAGATTGTGAAAGCGTAAATCGACGGCCATTTCTCTTCAGCCGTCATCAGATCTCATTCTTCTGCGTCTTTCTCTTCCCGCTACATCTTCTTCCCCCGGAAATGGGTACCACTGCTAAGTCTACAAGCTCTCTTGCTTTCTTCTTCAATCATTATTCTCATGTAAGGGTTTCTTTCCATGCTCTTAATTTTTATTATTATTGTCGTAGTTTTAGTTCCACTTCTGCTAAAACTACCAATAGTGGTAGAGATATTGTGGAAAGCCCCAATCAGTTCTTGAAAACCGTGAGAGATCGATGCAAATCTCACAGCTTTAGGAATCTTGATGATGTCTTAGGCGTGTTTGATAGAATGCTTCACATGCACCCTTTGCCTTCCATTGTGGATTTTAATCAATTGCTGACTGCAATTGCAAGAATGAAGCATCAATCAACCATGATTTCTCTGATTAAAGAAATGGAACTTTCAGGAATTGCCTCGATGTTTATACTCCGGGCATTTTGATTAATTGCTTCTGCCATTTGCACCGGGTGGATTTCGGCTTCTCTATCTTAGCAAGAATTTTGTAACTTGGTTTTCAACCGAACTGTGTAATTCTAACAACTCTTGTCAAGGGTCTCTATCCTCAGGGTAAAATTGTTGAAGCTGTGAAGTTAGTTAACAAAATAGAGAATATAGGCTACAAACCTAATATAGTTACCTATGGAACGATAATGAATTGTTTGTGTAAGATAGGTAAGACAAATGAAGCTATTGGGTTGTTTAGAAAGATGGAAGAAAGAAATCTTGAACTTGATGTAGTGTTGTATAACACAATCATTGATAGTTTATGTAAGGATAGATTGGTAACTAAAGCTTTGAATTTTTTCTCTGAAATGACAAATAGAGGAATTAAGTCAGACGTTTTCACTTACAATTCTTTAATTCAAGGCCTATGCAATTTCGTTCGGTGGAAGGAGACAACTAAATTATGGAATGATATGGTGGAAAGGAAAATCATGCCAAATGTGCTTACGTTCAACATATTGGTGGACACACTTGGCAAAGAGGGGAAGTTGATCGAGGCTGAAAAAGTTTTTAATGTGATGATTCAAAGATGCATAGAGCCTGATACAATCACGTACAGTTCTTTGGTTGATGGTTATTGTTTGCAAAATAGAATAGATGAAGCTGTCAAAATATTTAATACGATGATTCGAAAGGGTTGTTCGCCTTTGATTGTTAGCTATAGCATATTGATTCATGGATATTGTAAAAACAAAAGAATTGATGAGGCAATGATTCTCTTTCGTGAAATGAATGTCAATGGCATGATTCCTAATGTTGTCACTTACACCACTCTTATATGTGGGTTTTGCCGAGTTGGGAGACCTAAGACTGCACTAGAGCTACTCCATGAGGTGCATGGTTGTGGTCAACATCCCTATGTCCAAACCTATGCTATTTTGTTAGATGGAATGCGTAAGAATCTACACTTTCCAGAGGCAATGGTATTGTTTCAAGCGATGGAAGACAAAAAGTTAGACCTTGATATTGTGGTTTACAATGTCTTGATTAATGATATGTGTAATGTTGGAAAAATTATGCCTGCAAGAGAACTTTTTAATACTATTCCTACCAAAGGTTTGCAACCTAGTGTTCCAACTTATAATATAATGATCAAAGGGCTTTGCAAAGAGGGACTACTAAATGAAGCGAGGGAGCTATTTGAGAAAATGGAGGAATTTGGTTGTCAACCTAACCATATCACATATAACACAATCATCCAAGGCTTCTTGCATCATAATGAGACTTCATGGGTAGTGAAATATATCCAAATGATGGTTGACAAGGGTTTCCAGGGAAATGCGACCACGACAACCATTTTGATCGACTTGTTGACTACTAATCAGGCAGATAAAACATTACAAGATTTTTTTTCTAAAATTTGTGTGAAAGATTTCTAGTTCTTCAACGTTCATGACAAATTTGATATTCTAAACTTTACAGAGTTAATCTGTAAGGTACAAACATATCTGCTGCAAGTCATTAAGGTAATATTTTTCACCATGACTTTTGGACTATTGTTGTCTATTACTATTCCTATTTTGTTATCTGTTTGTTTTAGTTAATTTGTTTGTGTGTTAATTAACTGTTTAATTTCGGTCCTTAAACATGCGCTGTCACTAATACATTTTGTTGCCTAACTGCTTTTTGCTGGTAGGTTGAATTCTGCTCTTCTACGAGTGGTTTCTAGTTCATCATTGTTTGTTGTTCGCTTATCTAATTAGTTGTCTTTTAACACTTTTCCTTCCCTGCAAAATGGTAGTCCAGTGGACCAGAATTTTACTTTCTTTGAATGCCATGAAAGACGAAGTTGCAGTTCATTGGAGGCTTAGAAGTCTAGAATTTTAGTGTGAACTTTGAATTGACTTGACATGGCCAGTTGCTGTTTACTACTTGCCAGAAATTTAATTTTGCCTTATTAATAACATTGATGAATAACTCAATTTGGGTAGGTTACAGTAAGCTTCTGGTTCCTTTTTTTTTTTTTTTTTTAAAAAAAAAATTTTATCATTCTTTAGAATCTGAAACTTCTCCTTCGGTAACTGATGATCAACATTGTCATATAATTCTCACTCAAGACAGTGTAATTATTCAGGTATACACAAAAAAATTAGTGCAACAAGTGTCATGTTTAAGTGTAATTACTCACCGTGTTTTATTCTTAATGTAATTTCTCAACATGTTTTGTTCTTATTGATTTATATATTTTTTAAGAGTCAAATGTTTTAAATTCTTGAAGGGATCTCATGATTGAAGGAACACTCTTGAAGGTGTAGGAGCTTGGTGGTTATGTGCTGTTCAGCTGGATTTGACAAGTTACATGCTACCAGTTTTTTGGTTGATGTAGCTACTAGTTTTTCGGTTGATGCTGCTTCATCAACGAAAAATTTTATTTAAACATTTTGTTGATGCATAGCTATTGAAGAATATTGTTCTTTTGGAGTTTGGGTTCTTAATGGTTGTATGCTTATTGTCTGAAACATACATATATATGTTGTCCCTTTCGTTTGTTGTTGAAACATACTTACGTTCCTTTTGTCATATAAAATTAGGTTGTTGCTTTTGTTTTATTTCTAGGTAATTATTTTATTTTTAGCGGTAAAATTATGGAATATGAGGTGAATTTATTTGACTCATCATGTGTTTGACTTGCGGGTATATTTTCACTTGTGGTATTGTTCAGTTTGATGACACTGCTGGATTTTACAAGTTGGATGCTGCCGGTTTTTTGGTTGATGAAGCTGCTAGTTTTTCGGTCGATGCTACATTGCTACTACTAGTTTTAGTTTTTAGCTTCAAATTATGTATTTTCTATCTAATATTCGATTTTTATTCTTAGTTTTGTGTTTATTTGAATCAGTTTGAATTTTGGAACAACCCCATTTGACAATTGTCCTTGATTTGTTGTTTTGTGTGTCGTTTTTTTATCAGGCATCATATTGAGTTAAGACTTTAAATGGTTAGTGTCTTAGGAATTATTTCACTTCATCTGGGTAAATTATAAATGGGAGACACAGCAACGTTGAGCCTGGTATGCTTATAGTTTTAGGTGAATATTATGTTTTTTTTTAAATGTGATTCTCACATATTAAAAGTGGATGACTTTCACCACGACATAAGGAGGGAGCACGTGAGAGCATTTATAGCATTTCTCATCCCAAAAATACACCTAAGTACTATAAGTACGTGTAATCATTCTTTTCGCACACTTCAGTCTCCTCCAATTCCCAACAGAAACTACATTAATGTTAGTGAGTTTAAAAAAGGGGTCTTGGGAAATGATACTGGAAAATGCCAAAACAATCGGATAATCCATAGAATGAATCTATTTTAGTACAGTTTTTACTTGATCAATCGATTACCTACATGTTACCTACATATATACTAAAGAACAAACCACCCTTTAAAACTCTTGTTAACGAGTATCCATGGCACCGTTTGCCAAGGACCGCGCTGGGAAGGAGAAAAAAAAAAAAAAATTAATTTAAATAATATTTTATTGTTTTATATTAATTTGGACAGGTGGCGTGGTGGTAACGGTTGGATGAAAATGAATGGTCAAGATTTCAAAAAAAACTGATCAGCAATTTTAAAAAATTGCTGGGAATCCCGGTCCGACTAGGAGAACACAAGGAGAACTTACGAGGAGAACCCCTAACATTTTCCAATTCTAAATATATAAAATTTAAACAATAAAATTAAAAGTGGTGTTTAGAATTTTGAAAAATCCATATTAGAGTTATCTTTAAGAAAGAAAAAAAAAAAAATTCTTAACCCATAAGTAAATTTAAAGGAAAAATGTTAAACATATAATTGGTCTCTACAACTGTTTTTCAACTTGCTAACATGTATTAGCATGTCACAATTGGAGTGTTAAATTTGTTTATAGTGGCTAACGTGTCTCTAATCGCACACTAATATGTTATAACAAATTGTAAAAAAGTTATAGACAGGTTGTAGGTCAAAATAATTACTCAATTTAAAGAACTTGAGAGTATAATTTTTGGCATTTTTGTTACAATGCAGGAAACTCACCCCGGTGCTCCTCTACTTCACAATGCGTATACCTCATAGCATATGGTGACCAATCATTCTCAATCGGTTATTTCAGCAAAGAAAGGCTAACCATAACACCGTCTGATGTGGTGGAAGATTTCTTATTCGGTTGTGGCCAAGACAACGAAGGACTCTTCCAGGGCATCGCTGAGTTGCAACCAAATCTCCATCGTACAACAAGCCACACAAAAGTACGGCCAATTCTTCTTGTATTGTCTACCCGCCACCACTAGCTCAACGGGATACCTCAAGTTCGAAAATAGTGGAGGAGTCTCCAATGCTGTAAAGTTCACGCCGTTGTTGAGGGTTTCTCAAAGCGCGTCGTTCTACGGGGTTGGCTTAACAGGAATAAGTGTCAATGGGCGTCAACTATCGATCCCAACATCGGTGTTCTCAGCTGCAGGCACCATCATCGACTCCGGGACTGTCATAACACGGTTGCCACCGATGGCGTACAACGAACTGCGAACAGAGGTTCGAGCGTCAATGCGTGGTTATTTCGTTGACGAGCCCGGTTTCGATACTTGATACATGCTATGACTTGAGCAAGAGCATGACCGTTTTGGTTCCGAGAATTGGGTTTTTGTTTGGTGGTGTGAGGGTGGATTTGGACAGAGCAGGGGTGTTTTTCATGGTGAGCTCATCACAGGCTTGTTTAGCGTTTGCTGGAAACAGTGATGCAAGCAATGTAGCAATTATTGGGAATGTTCAGGAAAAAAGGTTGGAGGTGGTGTATGATGTTGCTAGGGGAAGGATTGGGTTTGGCCCTGGTGGTTGTAGCTAATTAAGTGAAAATAATAAGTTGAGCTAACAACAAAAAGCTCATGATGGTAATTGATATGGTTTAGGGTTTAATTAGTGACTTTTTAAGTGCAAAGTATGTAATAAAATGCTGTGGTATTTATCATGCATGCACATTATTAGCCACTAAAATATGGACCGTTATGTAGTATTCTACATGTTACTTACCACGTTTAATTACAAGCTAACGTGGCAATGTACCTAACATTATTAGCCATTATTAGTTTTTTTTTTTTTTAAATAAAAAAATCTTTCAAATTTATAGGGGTATTTTTGTCTTATTGAAAACATTATGAGCCATTTTTGTCTTTTTACAATTTTTTAGTAGTTGAGGGGCATTGTCGATTGGGTCATAATTTGAGAGCGATATGTAAAAAATTATAAAAATTCAGGCTTTATTATTTTTGTATAAAAAAATCTTTGCAATTATTTTATTTTATTTTTTTATAAAAAAATGAGTATTTTGGTAATTTTGACAAAAATTTAACGGAACGAGATAATTGAAAGTTTAATACCTTTAATTAAAAGTTTTTAAAATTTTGGAGAGTATTGTTAAAACGACTGAAAGTTGAAAGTTGAGAGAATTTTGTGAAAAGTTTTTCCAAAAAAATAAAATAAAAATTCAAAATCAGGAGGGCAGTGGCTCCATCCCTGGTGATATTTTGTACCCGTCTGCATCACACAGCTATATCCCCTATTAAACTATATCATCAACTTAATGTCGTGTGGAGGATGGCCTTCAAGTACTAGACGTTCAAAAGCGACCTATGAACCACAGAGGGTGTGGTTTAATGGCATTCGAGTTGTCCTAGTGGGGACTAAATTCTAAGGTCGAATTTGATAATGAGAAGTGCTTGAAGTTATTGACTTGTATATTGCAATAGGCAAATTAGGCGGTTGTCTAGGGCTCATAATTTAATAAGGCTCCAAATTAATAAATATTAATAAAAAAAGAAATGAAAGCCCTCATTACCCTCAATATTCTTTAATTAAGGCCCCATAATTATGGTAAATAAGTAATTTAAAAAATGTCCCAATTTAATAAGGCCCCCGAATTCTTTTTTTTTTTTTACATGTCCGCACAAAAAGGAAGATGAGAGATTCGAACTAGTGACCTTCGTTTTATTAAGTATGGTCTCAACCGATTGAGATATCTCATGGGGACTAAAGCTCCCAAATCCTAATAAAACATTTTTCATAAAAAATAAATTAATTAACGACCTATTTGCGGTCAATATATATGCTTAAATTAAGCCCCTACTTAATTTCAAAAAGGCATTAATATCATTTGATTCTCCAACATTTTGAAATAAATAAGGCTTCAAATTTTATTATTTTTTTTTTTAATCAAGCGCTTCAAAAATTGATACCAATCAATAAGGGAATCAAAATAATAATAAAGATATTATTAAATAAAATCCATTCTTCAAGGTTGTGGCCCTTGTGAGTAAATATTATTTTTTTGGCCTTGTTACAATAATAAAGATATTCTTAAAGCATATATGGCTTATAGAATTTTATTGACAGTATTTGTTATAGTTGCTCATGCACAAAGAAATTTTTCAAAATTAAAATTAATAAAATCCTCTCACCTAAGATCAACAATATCATAAAAGAGATTAAATGAATTAACCATATTATCAATTGAAAAAAAATTATCTGTAACTTTTACCATCTAAACCCTTCACAAGTGATGCTCAGCAAAAGTACTATCATAATCACTCCCACGCATAAACAAGCTGGCTGAGGGCCCGAGAGTGTGACCATAAGAGAAAAAAATCTTAAAGTTGTTAGGCTTTAGAAGACTCCACTGACCATAATTCCCTATCAATCAACATCAAGAAAATTAGAATGCTAATCACAAATAAAATAAAATAAAAAGATAAAAATTAGAAATGCAAGCTGGTTAATTTGAAAAAAATTAATGCTAGCCGCCACGGTAGGTTCTATTGAAATTGTATGATAACAAGCAATTAACCAATCAAATCTCTCTCCTTCTATGCCCTACGTTTTAGGGAACAGACAACTTTTGGCACCATCAGTAGTACTGCAGTGGGGCTACAACCAAAAGTCTCATCTTTATCTCTCTTTCCTAAAGCTATAGCAACTGGATTGATGAATTATAAGCCAGAACTTGTGCTCAAAACCCGAGTTATTTAGGTGTCAAATGATGTGACACTATATACACCAATAAATACATTAAAATAAAATCACATGATGTATATTAGTATATATTATTTACTTAAAATGGATATATATGTCTATCAAACTGATTAACCTATATAAAAACAAATTAAAATGCATATAATTTTTACATGCAAATTTATTGAGCAGAGAAACTTCTTTCAAAAGAAAACTGTGTTGTCCATAAGTGAAAGAATCGATCAATCATTGAACATATGAAGCCACCTCAGAGGAGACAGTGAATTTGAAATCGAAAAGGAAAGAAAGAAAATTCATACAATTACGGCCCAACAAACCCAAGACAAATAATAAATAGGGGTACTCCTCCATCCTCTTGTATATGCTTAACATAGCTTTGAGGGAAAAGCTAGCAAATCTATATGCATGGCTACTCCCTTTTCCTCCTTCCTATGGGTTATCCTCTTTAGCTTTTCTGCTTTTCTATGCCCTTATGCTCATCAAGCAAGAGAGACTGCAGAAACCCACCGCGTTCAAGTCAGCTCTCTGATACCATCATCTACCTGCAATACTAGTGCTTCTAACAAAGGCATGAATCAAATCTCTCTCTCTCTACGTTTTTCTGCTTTTTTTTTTGTGTTGTTTAAGGATATATACTAGGACAAAGTCATTTACAAACTTTGAAACCATTGATTAATGTTAATTTTGATCCTTATTATATATTATATGGTCGAATATATGTGTTCCAAACTCATATTGTTACTCAGGTCCTAAAAGCAAGGGCTCCTAAGTGATACACAAGTATGGGCCATGCTTGAAAGCAACCAAGACAAAGAACAAGTTCCAAATCACATTGAAATCCTCCTCCAAGACCAATCCAGGGTGAACTCAATCCACTCCAAGCTTTCCAACAGCTCTAGCAGCAATAAATTTAGGGTCGACCCTCAGGCCGCCGCCGCCACCCTACCGGCTAAATCCGGTCTTACCATCGGCACGGGCAACTACATCGTCACTGTCGGCCTCGGCACGCCCAAGAGAGACCTCAGACTTGCATTTGACACCGGCAGCGACCTTACTTGGACACAGTGTGAACCATGCGTCGTATCTTGCTATAAACAAGTTGACCCCATCTTCGATCCATCCAAATCCACATCATATTCCAGAATTCCATGCACTTCGCCCTCATGCTCTAAACTAAACTCAGCCACAGGTAATCATACTAACAAATTTAGAGAGTATTTCGCTCGGCGATTTCGTAGGTTAAACGCGTGTTTTTAAATAAAATTGAGAAAAATATTCTGCTTAAGAGGGCGCTTGCATTTATGTATTTGCACAACAAAGTAAGGGTGCGTTTTCAAAATGCACAAGATTTTAAAGGTATTTTTTTTTTTTTTTTCAAACCGTAGATTATACCAAATGCTTAATTACATTTTATAAAAACAATTTTTCATTAATTGTATTTTGAAATTGTTAATTTTGTAAACACATGTTTTGAAACCGCTAAAACCAAACGGTCATTCAAGACCCCGCTTACCAAAGAGAGAGACAAAGAAAGTTCTTGCCTAATTAATTTAAAAATATACCAAAATTCTATCGAAAATTCAAAGAGAATCTTAAAAACATGAGTTTGGGTCCTAATCTTCAAAATGTCCATTTATAATTAAAATGTTTAATATTTTACATTCTTAACATCCAACTTAATCAAAGAAAATTAAAGATCTTTTGTGTAAATTTTAAATATATAAAATTTAAGCAATAAAATTAAAAGTGGTGTTTAAAATTTTGAAAAATCCATATTAGAGTTATCTTTAAGAAAGAAAAAAAAATGTCTTAACCCACAAGTAAATTTAAAGGAAAAATGTTAAACATACAACTGGTCTCTAGCTATAACTCTTTTTCAACTTGTTAACATGTATTAGCATGTCACGATTGGAGTGTTAAATTTGTTTATAGTGGCTAACGTGTCTCTAATCACATACTAATAAGTAATATGTTATAACAAATTGTAAAAAAGTTAGAGACTAGTTGTAGGTCAAAATAATTACTCCATTTAAAGAGCTTGAGAGTATAACTTTTGGCATTTTTGTTACAATGTAGGAAACCCACCCCGGTGCTCCTCTACTTCACAATGCTTGTACCTCGTAGCATATGGTGACCAATCATTCTCAATCGGTTATTTCAGCAAAGATAGGCTGACCATAACACCGTCGGACGTGGTGGAAGATTTCTTTTTCGGTTGTGGCCAAGACAACGAAGGACTCTTCCGGGGCATTGCTGGGTTGCTTGGCCTCGGTCGCAACCAAATCTCCGTCGTACAACAAGCTGCACAAAAGTACGGTCAATTCTTCTTGTATTGTCTACCCGCCACCACTAGCTCAACGGGATACCTCAAGTTCGGAAACAGCGGTGGAGTCTCCAACGCGTAAAGTTCACACCGTTGTTGACGCTTTCTCAGAGCGCGTCGTTCTACGGGCTTGGCTTAACAGGAATAAGTGTCAATGGGCGTCAACTATCGATCCCAGCATCGGCGTTCTCGACTGCAGGCACCCTCATCGACTCCGGGACAGTAATAACACGGTTGCCACCGAATGGCGTACAACGAACTGCGAACAGCGGTTCGAGCGTCAATGCGTGGTTATCCGTTGACGAGCCCGGTTTCGATACTTGATACGTGCTATGACTTGAGCAAGAGCATGACCGTTTTGGTTCCAAGAATTGGGTTTTTGTTTGGTGGTGTGAGGGTGGATTTGGACAGAGCAGGGGTGTTTTTCATGGTGAGCTCATCACAGGCTTGTTTAGCGTTTGCTGGAAACAGTGATGCAAGCAATGTAGCAATTATTGGGAATGTTCAGCAAAAAAGATTGGAGGTGGTGTATGATGTTGCTAGGGGAAGGATTGGGTTTGGCCCTGGTGGTTGTAGCTAATTAAGTGAGAATAACAAGTTGAGCTAACAACAAAGATAGAGCTCATGCTGGAAATTGATATGGTTTAGGGTTTAATTAGTTTTTTTTAAGTGCAAAGTATGTTATAAAATGATGTGGTATTTATCATGCGTGCACGTTATTAACCACTAAAATATGGACCATTATGTAGTATTCTACATGTTACTTACCACGTTTAATTACAGGCTGATGTGGCAATGTACCTAACACTTACCATGTCAGTCACTAAAATATAAATTATCATATAACATTTATTTCTATAAAATATAAATTGTCACCTAAATTTGTAATGTAGCATCTCAACCATTTGATGTGACTCTATAGACCGTTGATAAAGTCAATGAAAGTGTTTAATGAATACCATTATAGTTGATTGGATTTCATATTATTTTCTTACTGCATGCGTAATGCCCTAATATTCTTGGGTATTGGTCAAATTAGAAAAAATTATTAAATCAACTATTTTTTTTATTAGTTTCATCTTTTAGTATAACCCGTGATATTACATACTATTAGAGTAAAAGTATATGGTTCAACTTCAAACTCTTTCTTCATCTTTTACTTTCTATTTTTTAAACTTTTGAGATAACTAATCGCTCAGCTAACTGCCTATAACTATTAACCGCTAACCGCTTTGATAAGTGATTATTAAAAACCATCAATTGTCTTCATTTATATATAATAATGTAAATATATATTAAATATTTTATATTAATAAATTATATTAATTTTTTCATTTGTATTTGGATTTATGGATTTTGGCTATTTATGACTATGTATGTGAAATATATGATGTGTTATGTGATGTTTTGGGCTAAGCCTTATTCAAAAATATTGGCAGGCAAATTTTTTCATCTTTTTTGAAACATTTTGGCCTTAAACCTTTAAAATAAGCTCATAAAAAATGCCAATTAAAGGCCTAAAACACTTAAAAAGCCCAAAAACTATATAAAACTGTCGATTATAAAATAACTGCTAGTGATTATTAAAAATCGATAACCGCTTAAAACGATTATAGTTATAACTAATAACCGCTTGTTATGACCGTTTGAACACTCTTATCATAAATCACATAAAGTGAAACCTTTTTTTTAAAAAAAAAAAAAAAGTGTTTTAAGGAAATGCTTCTCAAAGTATAGAGGAAAAAGGTGCAAGACAAGATTTGCTTTACCAAGCCATTGAAAAAAAGGAAAAAGAAAAAAGCCTTCCAAGCTTGGGACCGGACCCCATCATAGAAAATGAATTCGCTTTCCTTTATCTGTATTGGTTCAAGCTTTCTTTTATCCGTTGAGTTTTTGTTTATTTGTTTAATTGCAACTTAGTTGCTTGTACTTTTCTTAAAATATTTACAAATAATTCAAAACAAAAAATTGTTTTTAAATTTGGACCCATTAAAACATATTTATATCACATTGAAACAATTATAAAATATATCCTAGTATGGGAAGGATGGGTTACATTGAAATTTTTTTGGAAAGGCCACCTTGAATAAAATGATAAAAATATTTATTTTTCAAATTTTAGGCAAAATCTTCATTTTTTCACTTTTTGTTTTTAAGAAAAATGAAGGTTAATCATAACGATGCAAATCTCTCTAATAAAGTAAAATGAAGATAATTCATTTTTTGTTCATATTAAATTTTACAGATTGATTAGTCATTTATGTTGTGACATTATTTAAAATGTTTAAATAATGTAATATCATGTACGAAGTTAAATGTAATAAGACAAAATATTATTCGTAAAAATAACGGGGATCCCGTTCCACCACTTAAGCCTTGTTTGGTAAACAACATGTCCTTTACAATGCATTGTTCATGATTGGTGAGGAAAAAAATGAGTGTAATAATTAGTATAGAAAAGTAAAAAAATTTTAGTAAAAGGTAAAAAAGTTTTGTTTTGTAATTATCTTTTTATTTAAATAATAATAAATAATAAATAATGTGATATAAAAAGTGAGAATATTTGGATATTATTTTTTTTGTAAAAATGAAATGAATAGTATAATGGTGTTTGGTGTTGTTTGCCGAACTACACCTTATATGATCAATAAACATTGTCATCATTTCAAATAAAGAGCCCTACTTTCTACAATAATTTTTAAAGTAGCCTATTTATTTGTTTGTCATTCCATAGCAGATAGCGATGCTAGAACGTACACATTATCTTCCTTTTGTTTGCAGAAGCAATGAAAAATATATGTAAATTAATAGCAAGTCAATGGCTTCCTTCCTACAACACACGAAGACTTATGGACGGTGAATGAAGAACCACAAACATGTGCACCACATGGGCTGCAAAACGAGTATTTTAGGTCACGGAAAGTTAACTAATGGAGAGTTGGGGAGAGAAATGAGAATTATATTATAGAAATAGTGTTGATTGCTCTAGGGATACTCTTTAGCTCTTAACTATAACTTCCTTGCAAATTGGAATGATAGTTTACGTGATTCTTATTACGTTAACTATTAAAATGTAGATTGTCAGTCTGTCATGTGATAGTTCTCAACTTTGAATTTATTTATAAAAATGAGAATTATTACAATGAATTATTACTTTAAATTGACGTGACAGCCAATGCGATATTTATTACATCAACCATTAAATCATTAAATTTATTGTCAACTTTTGGAAATACGGCTTCAAATGCAAATTAACCATTTCATTGTCCAAATTTTATTTTGTTACATCTAGCAGTATACATAGTGTCACGTCATTTAAAAATAGTTTTTCTCTATTTCAAAAGGATATGATCTCAAATTTTGTTGCTTAATTATTTTTTAGAAAATTATATTAAAACGCTTTGGATAAACACGTCAAAATTTTTTAATCCTTAAGTTTTTTTTTTTTTTTTCCGACAATTTACTCACAGGGTCAATTGAAATTACAATAAAATCCTTACTATCAAAATTTTTTTTTACCCATGTAACACTAAATGACATTCATTCGAATTACCACATGAGTTTATAAGATAATTATAATAAATATTTATTTTTTTTAGTAATACTATATACCACATCAATATCCCACTATGCCAACATTAAATTCACCTTTACATTAGCAATTGTTTCAAAGCAAAAATAGAGAAAAAATTGAGATCGTCAAAGTTAATATAATAAAATATTTGTGGGATATTAGTGTTGTAAAAGTTTACGGACATTATCATTATTATTATTAACTTTTTAATCACGTGATACAAATTTTTGCTCCAAACCCAATTTAAATCAGAAGAATCACATGGATTTATTTTCATTGGTGACCAACTGAGCATAGAAGTGCTTGAGTAGTGAAAGACCAAACTGAACCCCACTCGCATCAAGCTTTGCTATTGTTATTTCCAAAGAGCATTTTGGTTCCATATCCCCGAATCTACCCCTTCTGTCTCTCTCTCTCTCTGTCTTCTCTCACTAAATCCTGTCTCTGTGGCCACAAACCCCTCCCCGATTTCCTCTCTCTATAGCCTCTAGCCTCTAGCCTCGCTCTCCCTGTGCACCACAATCTCAAACCTTCATAGTTCACACTCACCTACTCTGTCTTTCCTTCTCTTTGCTTTGCTTTCTGCCACTCCCGGTATGTGTGTGTCTCACTTGTCTTATTATATAGTGCGGAGAAAACCCATGTGGTTTTACATGACAAAGACCGCCATGGATTAGTGGATTATTATCATTATCTTCTCCTGCGCAAAAAAACAAACAGCTACCATGCATCACGGAGGTTCCACCGTGTCCCAAGAAACCAGTGGCGTCTTCGATCTCGTATCTCAATTGGGTCGGTTTGCCTTCAACACGAGGCTCCAAAACTCGACCTCAGATGGGTGCTCTTCCTTGCTCTCCAATTTTCTCTACTACGACCCTGCCGGTGGTTCAATCGGTGCAAGAAAGCGCGGGGCTCGTGCCTCGCTGAGTTTGGGCGGTAGAGGCGCTTCGGGCATTCGGAGAATTTTGAATGACTTCAATAGGGCCATTAAGTTTCATTGTGAGAGAATCCCAATTGGGTTCGCCTCGGTTCGGTTCGGCTCGGGGGACAACAATGGGGTTAGAGAAGATGGGTCTGTTGTGTTGGAGGACGATGGCTTGGCCTTGAACGGTGTGGAGGTTGAGAGCCCCAAAAAAGTTTTGATTTTGATGAGTGACACCGGTGGGGGCCACCGGGCTTCGGCCGAGGCTATAAAGGCCGCGTTTCATGAGGAATTTGGGGATGATTATCAGGTCAGTTTTGATGGATTTGTACTCTGTATGACTTGGTTTCAATCAGTTATTTGTTTGGTCGCTTAGAAAATGTGGGAAAAGAACCTAATTTTAGAAAATTTGATCTTGAGTCAAATGGTAGGATAAGATTATTTAGTTGACTGATAGTGATGTATTATATATTTGGTTAGATTGGGATGACATTTCAACCTTATGAAGCCAAAGAAGCCATGAGTTTCTTTTCTTTTTCCCACAGTTTCTTAGAAACCAAACGGAGGAATTGTGAAATGAAGTCAGTGATTGTGTGATTGCGTATCTGTTGATTATGTTCTGCGTGTTAAGAGTGCATGTCACAGGTGTTTGTTACTGATTTATGGACGGATCATACTCCTTGGCCATTTAATCAACTTCCCAGGAGCTATAACTTCTTGGTGAAACACGGCACTTTATGGAAAATGACATATTATGCAAGTGCTCCGCGCGTGGTGCATCAATCTAATTTTGCTGCAACTTCAACGTTTATAGCTCGGTGAGACTCTGTCATTCTCTGAGTTAATTACTTGTTACTAATCTTTCTGGT
The DNA here is from genome assembly GCA_013348765.1 of Carpinus viminea. Taxonomy (NCBI): domain Eukaryota; kingdom Viridiplantae; phylum Streptophyta; class Magnoliopsida; order Fagales; family Betulaceae; genus Carpinus; species Carpinus viminea. Next base: position 15,693,216 of record CP054670.1, on the reverse strand, counting down.
AAATTAGTTGCGGGATGCATTTCTTCTGATTGGCCTGTGAGCAATTTTATATTAGTAACTTGTTAGTATCATGCTATAACTGAAATTGTTTTAGAAGATTACGTTTTCCATATTAAATAATAAAGTAGAGGATTGGTGTATCCAGTAGCAGCACCCATGGAAGTTTTTATTGATATTTGATTTAGACTATTTGTATATTTCATGAAAAGCTTGGAGTTATTTTAACTCTTGAGATTAGTAAGATTATTCCGGACTGTCACTGCAGCTTTTGCAAATCTGTATTTTTATTGAGCATGAGATATGAATAAGCATGAACTTTAAAAATTTCTCTTCACTGGGCTCCTTCATCCCTATTTAATTCTTTTTTAAACTTGTAAATTTTCGATTCTTGGATGTATTACGCCTTTCTAAATGATATTGTTGCTTTGTAAATGTAGGAAATGATTAAGCAAGAGTGTTTATGCTTGAAATGAAAAGTATTACACATACATGCAAATATACACATCTAGTTATCAAGAGAGAATTTTAGTAGTCAGCTTTTGTGAGGCTATAACATTTAGGGATGTATTGGTATAACATTTGAAATTTATGAGTATTTTACTATATTTCAAACTAGTATATTCAGGCATGGAAAATATTACCTGCAAGAAACATATCAATGGAATTTAGATAGCAGTGTCATGTTTCGAATAACCTCCTGTGTGGATTTTTATATCTCCATGGATGATTGGCCTCATGTCACCTTTATGAATTTCATGTGCTAAAGTTCTGATGGGAAATAGTGACAGCTAAAGGATCATAGCATTCCATATTGGATAATAGTTTTTGAATTTCTTTTTGTATGCCTTTCAATGATGCATAACCATGGAAATGCGTTAAGTAGATGATATGCTGCTTTCTCCAGTCCTGTATAATTAGTGCATGTCATTGGAAATTATGTTTTCCCTGTTAATTTTACAGTTTAAACACTATCAGTATTATTTTTTGCTTTTTGATCTATTGGTCTTTTGTGGTTCTTTTTTCTTTTGGTTTTTAGAGAGGTTGCCAAAGGACTGATGAAATACCAACCAGATATTATCATCAGTGTACATCCACTGATGCAACATGTTCCACTTCGCATCTTGAGATCAAAAGGTCTCTTGAAGAAGATTGTCTTCACCACGGTAGTCACAGATCTAAGCACATGCCATCCTACATGGTCAGTTCCACACTTGGTCTATTTTACTGATACTCCATTTGTATATTTTTGATCTTATGTCTTTATCTTCAGGTTTCATAAACTAGTAACAAGATGCTATTGCCCATCAGCAGAGGTAGCAAAAAGGGCCTTAAAAGCTGGACTTCAGCCTTCCCAAATTAAGGTTTATGGGCTACCTGTGCGACCTTCCTTTGTTAAGACTGTTAGGCCAAAGGTTGGTTACTCTTGAATTTTTGTACCTGTCTGATATGAGTTGCTCTGTTGCAATGTTTGTTTGATGATGGATTTATGGCCCTTGTGCATGGAAAATAGCATTTGATCTGCATTCTTCTTTTCTCTAGTAGTTCCCTTTTCTTTTTTTTTTTTTTTTTTTTTTTTTGGTGTCCAGGTTCATTGTCTATAGGATAAAATTTTGGGAGAACTTTTCAAGCTTCTTGTAGTACATGCTGAATGTGTTTTAAAGCATCTTTCCTCTGATATGTTGGCATTGATGGTTATCTTATGTGTCCTAAGTCTATTTGTTGTTATACATGTCATTAGCACTATTTTTTTTTTTATAAGCACTATAATATAAATATGATATTGATTAGTTTTAGCCCACTTAATGTTCAATGCCTATAGTTTGAACTAAGGAGAGAACTCGGAATGGATGAGAATCTTCCTGCTGTGTTGCTGATGGGAGGGGAGAAGGATGGGTCCTATTGAGGCTACCGCCGAGCACTTGGGGATGCATTATATGATGAGAATCTTGGGGAGCCTGTAGGTCAGGTTCTTGTGATATGCGGCCGTAACAAAAAGCTCGCCAGCAAAATGCTTTCAATAGATTGGAAGGTTCCTGTCCAGGTATTAAAGTATCTTCCACAACCCAGCCACCGCTTGGTTTCAGTTTGCCGATTAAAATTCATATTGTTTATGCTTGGAGGTTTAGTTTTCATTGGAGCTTAGTGGCCACTTCTATGAGAGATTTAATGCACTAGCCTTTTTAGGTGTCTCAAAAACAATTTGTTTGTCTAGATAAATACTGTTCCATAAGTTCTTTCATATTATTTATGCTTGAAGGTCTAATTTTTGTTTGGTGGTGACTCCTATGAGATATTTAATGCACAAGACTTTTCATGTGTCTCAAAGACAATTTCTTGGTCCAAATAAATACTGTTCCATAAGTGCTTGACTATATTCTACGTGCTTTTGCATTAAGCATACTTCAAACTAAATTTGGTTGATGAATTAAAATAGTTTGGAATTCTTTACAGTACCTCAAAAAGTAGGAGATGCATTGAAATTGTTCCAAGTTATTTGAAATTACTAGGGAGGGATGCTCTGTCAGTGATATGCAATATTACCTCCTTCAGGTTCACTTCTAAAACATGGATGGTGGGTAAAATGGAGGTTTGAGTTCATGGCCCTCAGTCCCCTGCTCGGCTCTTCAGAAAAACAGCAGAGGAGCTGCCCAAATTTAAGAAAAATGGGTGATTAGCATGTGGCATATTAATTTGCTGCAATGGCCATGGAGGATGGTATTTCTCTAGGAAAAGAACGCATACCTTAAGTTACATAAAATAACTGATATGTACATTCATTTACGATTTTGATAATAGGAAACGGTACCTTCATTTAGAATAATATCTTTATGTACATGTATATATCGACAGAACTTGCTGAAATTGCTCACTTTATTAATATAGGTGAAGGGGTTTGTCACCAAAATGGAGGAATGTATGGGAGCTTGTGATTGCATCATTACGAAGGTAAGTTCTTCACCTGCTTATTTATACTGTTTATAGATCAGCAATCTGCTGACCATTTGTTTATGTAGGCGGGCCCAGGGACTATTGCAGAAGCCATGATTCGAGGCCTCCCTATTATTCTGAATGATTACATTGCCGGCCAGGTAATTTTCTTTGTAAACTCTTTTGTATCTCTCTGTATACTTGTATTTTCACAGTATGTTCTAGAGTGTTACTAGTGGTACTACAAATAAACATAGCAGTCCATTATTGGTCAAATGAGTAATTAAAAAACTAGACTTGTCAATTTAATTAGTTAGTGATTGTCTTTTTCACCATACACTCTTAATAATTTCACCAATTATTTTTGATGACGTGTAATCTCACTAAGGCAAGTCCTTGAACCTGCTCCTATGGAGTAAACCCTAAATATCGACCCCACCTGCCAGAACTGTGTATCAAGTAATCCTGGGAAACTCTTAGTGCAGAATTGAACCCAGGATGTCCAAGTCTACGGCTCATCCCAAGTCTGCATCTTGACCACTAGGCTGCACCCTAACGGGTCTTTCACGGTTTTACCAATTATGGACTGTCACAACAGTTTGTAAGGGTGTTATAATAAAAGCTGAAAGACCCTAAAGCATCAGTTTTTCTCCAAACTGAATTGGAAAAACTAATCCTTAGAAAACGTGATTCTTGCGTATTTTTCTTATTAGAAAGTGTGAACATCATATTTATAAAAGAAAACAGAAAACTAAAAACTCTTTTAACAATTTTTTTTCTTTTTCTTTTCAGGAGGCTGGGAACGTGCCATATGTGGTTGAAAATGGATGTGGGAAATACTCAAAATCGCCCAAAGAAATAGCAAAAATTGTATCAGAGTGGTTTGGTCCTAAAGCTTATGAGCTGAGGGCCATGTCCCAAAATGCCTTGAAGCTGGCTCGCCCTGATGCTGTATTCAAGATTGTTCATGATCTTCACGAGCTTGTTAAACAAAGAAGTTTACTACCCCACTACTCTTGTGCTACTTAACTCATTCTTGGTACACGTGGCAAATTAGATGATAATATTCATACAACAATAATATAGTAGTTTATATTTATTCCTGCCCATACAATATCTGCATCTGATATTTATTCAGCTTTCTACATCAAGCAATAAGTCTATTTATTAATAATATTATTACAGAGGGTTGATCGTAAATTTTTAACGGCTCCAATCAATTTTTGTTTGAAAAGAAAAAAAATAATATTTTGATGTGACATAAAGGTAAATACTCTTAATATTCTGAGTGTTGTATTTTGAATTATTTGTTTTGAAAATAGAAAACAAAAGAAAAGGAAAAAAGCTTTAACAAACAAAACTGTTGTTTCTAATTTCCTCAATTAGGACTTTCTGCTTCATTTGGTAATTGGATCAATCATCTATGAAGTTCGCCAATTTGTGAAACCTTTAGTGCAACTTGGTTCTCTTGGAAATTTTGTTGCCACACTAATTTACTTGTGCATAATTTAGCTAGATGGACAGCCTCTCTTGATTTACTTGTACTTTTTCGTTTTATCCCTTACTCCTATTATTGTTGCTCATTGGTGATATATCAACTCACTAACTTTGTACTCTTTCCCTTTATAATATTTCAACATTTTTTTTTCTTCGGTAGATCGATTATATGAAACTTATTGCAAATTTATGGTGTGAAGACCAAGTGTTCAGTTGATAATACTCTAAAGTCGCCGGCATAAGCTCTGCTAGAATTTTACCGCTCATCAGTCAAATTCTTATATACAATTTGCCAAGTAATGTGAATACTAAAATAAGAAAGTAATAATAAAAATTACACTTTTATTTTACTATTATCTAACTAAATTGCAGTGCTAATTAATGTGAAAAACTTTAAAATTTGCGAGTTTCACGTAATAAAGAGTAAAGTCTACTTAACCCTCTTAAATTACAATTCTAATGATAATCTACTCTTTAAACTATCAATTATGATAATTTACTCCCCAAACTACCAAAACAATGACAATATATTCCTAATTTTAACAAAATAACAAAATTATCCTTACTAAAATAAAAACAAAAATATTAAAATTTAATTTTTTTAAAATTTTTGTAAGAGTATTTTTGTCTTATTGAAAATTCTATAGGTGTAATTTTATCTTTTTGCTAGTATTGGGAGATATATTATCATTGTTTTACTAGTTTGAAGGGTAAATTATCATTTAAGATGATAGTTTGAGTGGTTAAATAGAATTTATCAAAAATAAAAAAGGGTAATGCAAGAATATGTCGCCGTAATAACCTAAAAACGCCGCTACAATCACCTCAAGAATGAAAAGGTCAACGGTATTTATTTTTGAAATCTAGGAAGGCAAAACGACAAGGCCGTTCTTTTGAGTTTTGTGCCGTACTATATCACATCCGCTGCACCGCGTCTTGGGCTACTATGTGTCACTCTCACGGATGGTCTTGCCGACAGTCCTATCCTCCAGTCTTCCCCCACCGTTTTGACAAATTTTTCAACGTTTCTCGAAATATCAGCTGCCAATGTCCACTTGGAAATCTCGAAGTTTCCAAACTACGCTAATTATATTACCACGCTTACATTCAATACGTAGCAGAAGAACCCAGTGCTCAGATCTCATTTCATACTAAATCTGTTGAAGTGGTCAGAGTTTTCCTGAAGATGGTGACCTCATAGCAAAACCTGAGCTTACCCGGTTCATATTTCGGGTTAAAGTTTCAAGCTTTGGGGTTTTGGTGGTGTTTGGCGAGATGGGTTGGAGATATCATGCAGGGTTGGGGTTGATTGGCACCGTTGTGTTCATATGGGTTGCCTCTGCAGAGATCACTCAGGTTAGTGTGCATCGCCACCACTCTATTTTTCTTTCTTTTCGGCTTAGATTCTTTCTTTAGCGTGATGGGGTTTGTGGCACTTTCTTGTAGGTTGCTGAGAAAAGGTAGGAAATTAAAAGAAATGTTTGAATTGTGAAGTTTTTAACTGTTTTTTTAAAAAAAACTTGTTTAGGGTTCCTTTTTATTCCGTTTCCATTTTCTCTCTATATGCTAATTGTTCAAAGTACAATGATTTTGGTATTTAAAATAAATTTCCATTTTCTTTTTTCCCTTTTTTTTGGCGGGGTGTTGTGCGTGTTGCTATTTTGTGGGTAACCCGTTTCAATTGTTTAAGGGGATACTTTTATTTGCTGTAGTTTTATAATATTTGCTAGTAATAGATATCTTTATCTCCTCCAAATTTTAATGCGTTGAGAAGGTTTCATGAAACACTTATCAAAAAAAAAAAGGTTTCATGTACTGTTTGACTCTGGCTATTGAGCATGTTATCTCACGTCCATCACTTCTTCCACTTTAGATCTCCCCCTCCTTTCTCTTTCCTGTAGTCATAGAATTCGATATATTTCCTGCTAATTAAACTTTTGTATTTTGAAGGATCTTTTCTTCCATGTTTGAATAAATTAAACTTACCCCTACCTATTTGCTGCAGAGAATTTTTTCAGACTATAAACAGCCGTTTGCACTCACTTATTTGGGGGTGTCTCTTATGGTGGTCTATCTACCCATTGCAGCTCTTAGAGAGTGGATCTACAGCTTACTGATTGCAAATTCATATAAGAAACTTTGCAATGGCTGGAATGTTGTGGACCCTTCAACTGGACTTGATACCCCTCTTAGAATCAATGAAATGCACCACAGACCAGAAAATGGAAATGTCATAGTTACTGACAAGGATCTTAGTGAAAGGGAAGAGGGATGGCCTTTGGTCGCTATGAGTGAGGAAGATGAGCCACATTTGCTTGCACAAAGTCGTGAACTTAATTCATGGGATATTGCCAAGTGTAGCTTATATCTTACTCCAATATGGTTTGCAACAGAGGTAACGTATTCATTTTTTTTGTTTTTGTTTTTTGTTTTATCTCCTGTTCTTTGTAAATGACCCTTTAGATTTCTATTCAAATTTAAATTATGGTGGAGAATGAAAGTATTTGGATGGCTAAGAAAATTGAGTATGTTAGTGTTACAGGCATCCAAAAATGCAGCATCAGTCCCATTTATGCACATGCAACAAGGTTACTGCATAATTTTGAATAATCCTTTTGGTCTGGTCAATGCTAATGTTGCTAGAATGGGTTTCTAGACTAAATCAATGGCTTTGGTTTAGGTGCTGAAAAAAAAAAAAAACTACTGGAGATCTTCTGTCTGGACCATTGGAAAAACTACAGAAGATCTCGTATAGTTTTTTTTATAGCACCTAAACCAAATCCTAAATCAATTGAATGCTTGCTTGGTTGAATTGAAAATTAGAAATTGCAACAAATGGAAAAGAGAATAAACAAATATTTTTCTGTATATAGTTAGTGAGAGCTATTGACTAGGACTGAAGTAATCTTACCTTTTCACTTGATAGTGGAGAGGCAGTCATAAGTAGTGTAGCCTTGGAAAACATAATGATGTTCTAAACCAAGACAGTGAATTGTTGTCAACAATGATTCACATGAAAAAAATTATTCAAACTCATAAATGCCCCTTGATGGTATGATCTCACTCTAAAAAGCACCGTCCTTGGATAATGAATCCTGTGAAAATAGCTAAATATTTTCAAAAATTCACAGTGACTCTGTAGTCCCATGGAACCTCAAAATGCATCATCAATATCACAGTTGCAACTGTGTTAGCTGAAAAACCTAGTTATTATGTGGCAATATGGATTACTCAATGCAACTTTGGCTTTGTAACATATCTACTGACCAATTGAACCTCATCATATTTCTATTGAGCTAGGAGCAGGGCCGGCCCAATGAATTTTGGGGCCTTAGGCGAAATTCAAAAATTAGGCCTTATTTTTTTTAAAATAAAAAAATATACATTTTTTTTAATAATATTATTATATTTTATTTAAAATCATTCTTCTAGCTTTTGGGATGCAAAATTACTAATTAAGTTTTTATATTCAAGATTTTCTAACATCTTTTTTTCAATTGATAAAATGGCTAATCCATTTAATCTCTCTTGTGACATTGTTGATCTTAGGTAGGATTTTATCAATTTTAATTTTGAAAAACTTCTTTCTGAAGCAAGCATAACAATTATTGTCAATAAAATTCTATAAGCGATACATGCATTTGGAAAAGAATCAAGTCTTTTTATATAATTTAATATGTCAATTGGAGCATTTTCTTCTATTTGTATAATTTCTTTTAAAACTTTTAGTTCTGAAAATAAATCTAAACCATCAAAATCATGTTTTAGGAAACTTTCTAAATTAAGACATTTATTTTGTAAACCATCATCATCTAGTAATTTTAATTTCTTAAAATTAAATAAAAACCCAAAATAACTTTCATATATTTGAAATTGTTCAAACCTACTTTGAATTGAAGAAATAGTTTGATCTATTATATATAAGAAGTAATCAATTCTAAAAGATTCTTCAGGAGATTGTGTTGTCTCATCATTAGCATTCTCATCAAACTGTTTCTTTCTACGAATTATGCGTTTTTCACGAAAAACATGTTCTATTTCCATTATGGTTGCAATCTCTTTAGATGAAATCATAGCCAATGTAAATCCATTTTCTCTATACGTTTTAAAATAAGAAATAAGACCTTTTAATTGATCAATAGCAACATCAATATGCATGTCTTTCGATTGTAAATTTTACTAACTTATTAATAGACAAATAAAATATCATACCAAATAGTCATACTCAATAAGAATTCAAAACTTTCCATCTCATATGTTGCTAAACAATTAGCTTCACTTTTTGTTTTTGGATCATCACTTGTTTTTGCTAATTGTAGCAAAGCATCTCTTATTTGTGGAGTTTGAAATTTTATTGCTTTTAGACTTTCAATCCGACTTTCCCAACGTGTTTGAGAAAATGGTTTAAGAGTCAAACTTGGCACATTATCTAATAAGATTTTCCATCGTTTTGTAGATGATGCAAACAAAGTATATATGCGTTGTACAATTCCAAAAAAAGATATAGCTTTAGGACATGAATTAGCAATATCGCAAGATTAAGACTATGACAACCACAAGGTGTGTAAAATGCTTTAGAATTTATATCAAGTAGTCTTTTTTGCACCCCTCGTTCTTTTCCCTTCATATTAGATCCATTATCATATCCTTGTCCCCGTATATCATCAATATTAAGATCAAGTTTTTTTATTAACCCAATCATGTCATTAAAAAGACCTTCTCCAGGAGTATCATCTACTGTTATAAATTCTACAAAATGTTCTTCTACTTTTATTGGATTTTCTGAAATATTAACACATCTTAGAATAAGAGACATTTGTTCTTGATGACTTGCATCCGGAGTACAATCAAGTATAATTGAAAAATATTTTGCTTCTCTAACTTTTTCAATAATACTCTTCTTTACTTCTGTTGCTAACAAATGTATCAATTCATTTTGTATATTATGTCCAAGATAATGATTATGAATTTCCCCATATTCAATACGCCGAACATGCTCTTGCATTACTGGATCAAATTCTGCAATCATTTCAATTAGACTTAAAAAATTTCCATTATTTTCTTGGTAGATCTTTTCATTTTGTCCTCTAAATGCCAAATTATTCTTACCAAGATTCTTTACTACAATAATTCTCAACAATACTCTTTTCCAATGATTTTCTCTCTATTAATTTGTTCTTGGATATTTTTATCAATTGTTTTATTTTTTAACAATCTCATTTCTAAATCAACCCAATCATTCATGTTCATAATATGTTCATTGCTTGTTTCATGACTTCTAAGTTTAGCACTAAGATTTTTCCAATCATTAGTTCCTTCATTATCTAGTTGCATTCTATTAGGTTTTGAATTAAACAACTTGCAACAAAAACAAAATACTCTATCTAATTCTGTTGAATATACTAGCCATTTTCTATTATGTTGCTCCCCATTTGATAATTTTCGTATATAATATGTGCTAGAAAAATGCTTAGAGTTCTCATCTTTAGGAAAATCTATATTAATGCATATTGGACCCTTTTCTACTAATAAATCCCTTAATTTTGCATCAATATTTTTCCATTGGCCTGGGTCATAAATATTTGTAATAATAGAGGTAGATATATCTATAGTATTTTTATTATCTTCTAATTCTTTTAGATGAATTTCTTGTTCATCTATGAGATTTTCACTAGTCTCAATATTTTGTTTATTGCTAATAACAAATTTATTTAGAGCTCCTCTTTGAGATTCAATCAATTGTTCTACTTTTTTCTTTTTTTTAAGTTTTTCATAACCAGATGCATATTTTCTAGTAGACATGTTTGATCAAAATATTAACAAATTAAACAAACACGATTTATACAATATATATTATGACTATAATAAATAAATTGTAAAAATAGAACAATAAAACCTGATTTGGCAAAGGAATTATTTTGAATTAACTTGATAATCAGATTATCTATTAATACTTTTAACCTGCACAAAGAATTACAAATTAGTTATAAATTTGTCGTTAAATATTTTGAAAAATCAAATAAAAATAATAATAAAAGAAATTTCGACTTACACAAAGAGATTTTGGTAACTAACCTTTTGCCTTTTGGAGAGATGATTCTTTATGAATTATGAAACTAGAGAGAATTTTTGATTAGAAAAAATTTGAGAACAAAATTGAACTTGAATACTTGAAAGCTTTGAAGGTTTCGGATGATAACAGAAGGGAGCTCCTGTTGTCAATATATTGGCTGATTTTTGGCCGTTGGTAACCATCAGATTTTTGGGCAAGATTTTGGGGATTTGTGGCCGTTGAGGTGATAGGATTTGTGAGATTTTTTTGTTCTGTCAAATTTTTTTCTTCTCTCGCTGGCTGTGATGGGATTTGTCATATGCATTAATTAAGCTTGCCCTCCCACCCCCAAATATCCACGCATGTAGTCTGCTTTGGTCAGACTTTTCATCCCCTATAGCCTATAAGTTGTGGCCTTGTGGGCTGATGCAGAGCTAGGCTGATGGAGTGATCAGTGATGGGATTTCTCAAGCTTTGTGCTTGAGAAATGATGGATTTCCAAATTTCTGAAACTTTTTTCGGTTAGACTGAATTTGTGCTTTAGCACTGAGCAACGTACAGGGCAGGTGAGGTGAGATTTGTAATTTATTTCTTTTATTTTATTTTTTTAAAATATATGTATAGGTATTATAAAATTGAAGTCTTATAAAATTGAGGCCTTTTAGATTATTTATTTTTTATGATTAAAGGCCTTAAATTTTAATAACAATTTTTTTGGGCCTTATAAAAAAAAATTTAGGCCTTAAATTTTTTTTTTTTTTTTTTACCATATTAAAAATTTTTTTTTGGGGGCCTTAATATGCCGGGGGCCCTAGGCGAGCGCCTAGCTCGCCTAGTGGTCTAGCCGGCCCTGGCTAGGAGGGTGTCATTGCTACCACTGAATCAACAAGGCTTATATGATTAGATGACTTTATGCTCTCATGATGTGGTTCACAATGGTCAAAGTGTACCTTAAGGTTTTCTGAGGCTTATATCACTGTTTTATTTCTCAGGATGTAAATGCATTCATGATGGCTGTAGCCTGTAATTTCTGTTAGATCTAGAATTGTGCTGCAAATATATGTGATTCAAAAACTAGCTACATGCAATTGGGTTGTTCCAGGTGTAGTAAATTTCTTATTCATTTTCACTTTTGTCTCTCCCCGACATTGGTTTCATGGGGTTTTCATGATATGCTACTTAAGCAATGTAATGACTGTTGCATTTGTTTTGATGTCGTGCAGTATTTATCAAACTCTGCACTGGCAAATACTAGTGTTGCAAGTACTACTGTCCTGACTTCTACGTCGGGGTTGTTTACGCTTTTCTTTGGAGCTCTTCTCGGCCAGGAATCAGTAAATATCACAAAGGTTGTTGCTGTTTTTATCAGCATGGCTGGTGCTGTCATGACAACAGTTGGAAAAACTTGGATACCTAGTGAACTGATGAGCATATCTGAGTGAGTTCATTGATTCTTGCTTGGCAGTAGTAGGCTTCGATAGAGCATTCTGTACATTTCTGCATTTCTTACATTCTGATTTCCTGTATGATTATTTCAAACCACTCTTTGTTATCTCTCTGCAAGGGCTGCACAGTATTATCTTATTCCCTTTATCCAAATTTAAATGCCTTGCTTTTCTTTTTAGGACATCCTACGCTAAATGTTCAGGTTCCAAAAGTAAAAACATTTAATTTGATTTTCCTAAGCTTTTCCCATCCTTTTCAAAAAAGTAAACAATATTTTTGTTGAAAATCATGTCCCACCTCGAAAATAGATTGAAATTCATTTTAGGAAGTTAAGTAAATTATATACTTTTCATTAATAATCGCACTATTTATAATTGCTGGTGCCTATCTGCAACCAGACTGACGCTAATTTTCTTGGGGAATGGAAAGCTTATTAAGTCTACTTTATTATGAAGGTTGTCTTTCCCAAACTTTTTTGAACTTGACATGTTTTTTAGTGGTACTTCATTCACTTCAATCGGATACTTGTGGAAGAATCCGAAGATGGGCATCTGGTGGCTTTGATTCAGGGTTTTTGGGCTTTTTTAACTTGAGTAGCTTTGGCACATACAATATGCTTCAAAGGCACCCTTTGCACAGCTTCAAGCACATCCTTGATTTCCCTTTGGCTTTGGTACTTTTAGATAGTGTACTTGACCAGCCATTTTTGATTGTCTGCAGCCTGTTTTGAGCTTGCTTTTCTGCATTTGAAAGTTCAATAAGCCTATTTTCATTGTTGAAAAGGTTGTCTCAAGTTGCAAATTCAACAAGACATCTCAAATTTTGGCTGATCACCATTCAAATAAAAAAGATTCATAGAATTTCTAACCATACAAGTTTTAACTGAACCTGACATGTTTTAAGACAATTTAAAATTTAGCATGGGATAAGAAGATTTTATATTTGTTCAAAAGCATACAAATGTAGTTCAAACTTCCTAGATCGAAACTTGGTTATTCAAAAGCGTGTTTTTGTGCATGTGTGCGTTGTGTGGCGGGAGAGGGTCAAATGGGATGCAGTCAATAACATAGACACATACTTTGGGATGGAAGGATTATAAACACATCCTTTTGTAGTATCTTGACAAAAATATATGTTTTATCCCAATGTGTTTTTCTTGGTTAATGGATTTGCTGATTGATGGGATACCTTTTTAGTTCCTTAGCCTCACTGGGTTGAAGTATGAAATGTACTCTTAGCGAAAAAGGGTCCATATGGGTCTTTTGGAAGTTGTGTTTGGCTGAAAACTAGAAATGGGAGGGGAGAAAAGAAAAAAAGAGCTATATTGCAGAACCAGACAAATTTCATTTTATTATATTCTGCATTCAATGTAAACTAAAAGGAGAGCTTAATTACCACCATGGATCAAGACATTTTTTATTTCATCCGTAGAGTAGAAAGGAAATAATGTCAATGTGATTGAATTCCTAGAATCTACAGATTGGTGAGTTGTGATTATGTACGCAAGCGCTACATCTTTGTGTCTGCTATAGCCAACAAAGTCTATTATATTTGAAAGTTGAAAGGTTCACTGAGTTATTCACCTTATGTTGAGAGAAATTTACTTAAAACTTTCATTTGAATTTTTTTTTTTTTAATATCTGAATTTGTAACCTTTTATTGTTGCTTAGAACTAGAAAGCACTCTATCATGGGGGACATTTTTGGTCTTCTCTCAGCAATATCATATGGCTTATTTTCAGGTAAGGCATACCAAAACCATTGTCTTTCTTTCTTTCTTTTTTATTTAATAAAAGAGTGGTGATATAACTTTGATTACATTGTTTCCAAATACCCTCTTGATTGTTAATTTACTAATTTACTTGGTGCAGTGCTACTGAAGAAATCTTCTGGATCAAAAGGAGACAAGGTTGATGTGCAAAAGTTCTTTGGATACATTGGTCTCTTCACTCTCCTTGGTCTTTGGTGGCTTGGTAAGTGAACTAGTAATTCATGTGATATATTGTCTTTATCGCTTCAAACTTATATGATTAAGATGTGAAATATTTGAACTGGAAAAAAGATGTGAAATATTTGAACTGGAATGAGAATATAGTAGTTGTTGTCATGGATTTTTTAGGATAAACTTCTGATAGCTTGGACAACAATTGGAGAATTTATATGCTAATGGTATTTTAATTAAGATGATTCAGACCACTGAATTGTGATGGTTTCATCCTACAACAGTAGGGACGACTTTAATTAAGATGATTCAGACCACTTAACCGTGATGGTTTCATCCTACGACAGTACGACTGCTTCCATTACTGACCTCTGTCCAATCAATCTATAAGTGGCCGGTGGCCCTTCTCATTGGACCTAGACACAAGAATTTGGAAAGTGCTTTGTCAATGTCAGTCTGATAGTTAACCAAGTTTGAAGGTATCTTAAGATGCTTCTAGAAGAAAATCAGAAGTTGAGGAAAAGTAAATAAATTGAGGTTTCTGAAACTCATTATTTGGTGAGACCAATCTATATGTGGCCCTTCTCATTGGACCTACTCACAAGAATTTGTAAAGTGGTTTGTCCTTGAAGGTCGAAGAAGAATTTTGCTTTAAAAATTTGCCTGAATTGAAAATATGTGGTGTGTTGGGAACAAGAGAGGCACAAATCTCCAGGGCGGTTTCTTTTTGGGTTCTACATCAGATATTTTCAATGGTGTTCTACCATCTTATTTTTGCACTCAGATTGTTGTTTGTTTTTCTGTCCACCGCCTCTTCCCCTTTCCCATGCACTCCGCCAACTCCCAACTTCATGAACCTCATTTAGACAAGCTCTCCTGATAACTAGGATCTAATAGGCATTGGTTGAATCTTGAGAAATTATAAGGTGATTGAGTAGCTTTCAAAGAGGTTTAAACAAAACCTTGAAGCGTGGCCATCCCTAGTAGCACAATTTGAGGCAATAGCTGGAATTTCATTAATTGGATCGAAGGATGGCCCCTAAAAAGAAGTGGTCGACTGATCCATTGCTATAGATTGTTCAGCTGCGTGATCCAATGCACATGACAAAAGAGCCTCATTTGAATTGCGAAGGACCTTAAACTCTACCTCAGTAGATAGGAGTGGCATGTCCTTCTTTAATAGGATTTCCAGGAACCTTTAGGCCCCTCGTGAAGCAGTTGGTAATTAGTTAAGATGTTCTTCTATTTTAGAGTTTTATGTTTCAAAAATTCTAGTTAATTGAAATATCTCAAATTAATTGAATAACCTTGTTGATCTCCTTCTCTTTATCCTTTTCTCTTCTCCCCCCTTATCTTTTTCTTGATTACTATACTGATGACTTGGTGATTGAGCATGTTGTGATAATAATCTCAAGCTTATCAAATAGCTCTTACCTATCAGTTTCCTATAGTTGGATTTTTCACAAGAATTTTGTTCCATGCAGTGTGGCCTCTCAATGCTGTGGGGATTGAACCTCTGTTTAAGTTTCCTCATTCAGCATCTGTTGAGGAAGTTGTGCTGTTAAATGCCTTTGTGGGAAGTGTTCTGTCAGATTATTTTTGGTAAGTAATAGAGCAACCATTTATTGCAGGGGTTTGATTAGACAACACAAAACCATGAGATTTTCTTTAAATATATATATATATATATATAATGCCAACCTCCACCAGCAAAAGGAAGAAAACAGAGTCAAAATTGCAGATAATTGGATTTTGCAACTAAACCACTGATACATAGGACTACACCTTTTCATTCAAATTAAAAGGGTTGCCAATTGAGCTCCAAAACTGACTTTTAAATGCACAAGGATTGGTTTCATTTCATTTGTGGTGCTGGGAGCCTGGGACATCCAATCAGCAGTCATACTACCTTCTTCATACTGATATAATTGCAACTCTAGATACCATTGCAAATAGATTCTTTCCTGATACTGTTGAAAAATGTTGCAGGGCCCTTTCTGTCGCTTGGACGACTCCGTTAGTTGCAACATTAGGCATGTCACTGACAATTCCGCTTGCAATGGTAGCTGACATGGTTATACATGGTCGTCACTACTCTGCAATCTACATCCTTGGATGTATCCAGGTATTTTTTATATCTCTGCCAAGCTCTCTCTCTCTCTCCCTACATTTTACTTTTATTTTTTTGTTTTTATATGTGCTTCCGATGTATTACTGCTTTCTTATCCAAACGTGCCACTATATGAACAAAGTTTGAGTGGAAGTTTGGACGAAAACTTTGTCTCCACTAAATCCTTTTCTATCCTTTGTGACTTGAACTTCTAACCTCTAACCAGGTCAGTTGGGAAGTCATTGTTGCCTTTGAGGCACAGCTTCTTGGCATCATATCTTGTGGTTTACTTCAACTCTACCACAGTAGAAAGTTCATTTAACTAGTTCAACTGGATTCAGGTTTTTGCAGGATTTGTCTTGGCAAACCTTTCAGACAAGTTTTTCGAGTAAAGAGTTATAGCAACAACCACGTATAAATTTCAGAGAAGCAGATAACTGTATATATTATAGACTTAACCTAAGTGATATACAAACTGCGTACAACTACGACAGAAGATTCTAACATACAATTATGAGATCAGAGTAACATGTTAAGAGGCACCCTGTGCTTGAATTTTTCCTTCTTTCTTCTTCTTCTTTTTTTTTTTTTTTTTGGTAAGAATAATGTTAGAAATCACGTTTTTATTTCACCATTATTTCACTGTGGTATAGTGTCAATTAGCTATTGGTACTACAGCAGAGTAAGAGTAAGATAAGATAGCGGTGGATAAAAGTGTGGTTTCTAGCATTACTTATTTTTGAATATTTTTTGTTTCATTATCTATCAAATGACAATTGAGCGGTTTATGGGACATGTTTAGCTCAATATGTAAATTTTGGGTCTACAGGGATGTACACGATAAAGCTATCGCTTTTCTATTATGTAGAATTTCATATTGAGATTACATGAAATACTTAGGATAATGCACGGGATGCAATAGCTTTTTATTTGTGCCGCATCCACAGGGGTGGCCAAAGTGGATGGCCAAGATAAGAGTTATTGCACGCCATACCTCTTAGGCCTCACGATGGACAATAAACATCGACATCTCTTTTTAAAACCTCATGATCATAAATCGTTGAATATCATTTGTATTTTTATACTTTTTTTCATACATTACTGAAGATCTTGAATTATATATAGAACAATAAAGGAGTTCTCTTTTGTGCGCACAAAAAAAAAAAGAAAAAAAAAAAAAGACTATCAACTAAAATCATTTAATGGAGAAGTACAATGGAAAATTTGAGGCACATGGGGGACATATGATGTATTTATACTTATAGTCCAAATTAATAAATAAATAAAAATGCTAAAAGAAAGTATAAATTAAAAATGCTCATAATTTTAGAGATTCGATGACACTTTTTTTTTTTTTAAATAAAAAATAAATAAAGTTGGTGGAATGATTGCAAATTTGATATTACAATAAGAGAAATGTTGCACACATTATTATTTTCACACTCTAAGTGCACTTTGTTTGGCATGGTGTGACAATGAAAATTATCTTTAGATTTTGAATGAATTACCATTAAATTTGAGTAATACTCTTAGCGCTCTTATTCTTAGGGTATACAAGCGGTTAGTAATCACTAATAATTGTTAACCGTAACTGTTTTGGTGAGCCGTTGGCAAAAATCACTAACCACTTAAGATAGTTGCGGTTAGTAGTTTTAAAGTAGACTTAAACAATTAATAACTACTAATTGTCTATCCTTATATATAACTAGCAGGAACATCATTGTGACAATTACCTCCCTAAGTTGCAAGTCTCGTGTGTAGTGGACATGATCACGACCTTCAAACCGCAACTCTCAGGTCTATTACCGCACAGCAATGGAAGATTCATTACATAGACTATGTACTTTTCTAACAATGAAAATGGCATGAACAATCAATTATGTATTTTTCTAAACAATGCTACTCTAGCAACCATAACACAATCGCTTTCAGATAAGTATTTATAGGAAAATGGCTTACGCTTTGGGTCCAAACAATTCTTGGGGGCCAGTTTGCTAGCAAATCTGGGAGTATTACTCGATTCGTGTAAATGGAGTATTTTACATGGGTTCAAGGGTTACCTAATAGGAGTGGATACATGAAATGACCCTGCCTTGAAGAGTTCCTCGTCATAAAAAAAAGAAAAAAAAAGAATAATAATTTACAGAAGAAAGAAATCATGTATACCATCCTCTGTGCAATTTCAGTACATTCCAATACATGATTGATACAAGTAGAAATAATTGGAATACGTAATGATTTATGGAAGATAACTTCTAAGAACAATTTTTCTTTCACAAAGTGAAACAGAAGTGGTTAATCTTTTGTTGAAACACTTCCATCACTCACGCTCAAATCCACTATCTTTAACGTATTTCAAAGGCTTATAAATAACAAAGCAAATGTCATTTTCTAGTGACAATTTGAAACAATATGTGCAGCCATAACCCTTGAGAATGACCTAGCAATCATGTTTGTTTCTCCTCATGTGCACGCTCATGAGAATGGCTTGACCTTTAGTGCCTACAATTTTTTTTTTCATGCATATTGCTCCTTATTTTTTGGGGACATCCTTATCTTAAAAGGAAGGATGTAACTTGTCTAGAAAAATGATCAACTGTGTTTGAGTATGTATTGCTTAAAGGAAATGTCCAAACTGTATATTGGGTTAAGTGTCTCAAAGAATTTGCAAAAGCAAATAGTTTAAGAATTTTGAAATAAAAGGCAAAAACCTATACCAATTTATGGATCAATCTTAAGTTATAAAAGAACACGATCTTTCTAGAATTATTTGTGCGATTATTTAAAACCTAAGAAAATAATTGATGGAATGTGGTGGATCATAATTAGGTTATTATGCACCAAGTAGGGCTTCATGATGAGTTATTTGAAATGAACATCCCCTTTGTTGACTTCTTCTTCTTTTTTGTGTGGTTATTTTCCATTTGAATAAGGTAGGTAGAGAGAAACAACCGTATCTATTCTACTTGAATGTAACTATAATAGCACCATGTTCACCATGACATGTAACATAGAATTAATTAACGTAATTAATTCCACGGTTTCTCTCAACCTTATTCCACTCTAAACAAAACTCAAGGACCTCTACTCCTCGAAACAGAGGATGCTAAGCGTAAAAGTATTAAAGTTCTATAACATTGAATTATTATAACCAGAGCATCTAACCAAAGATCATCAAAGTAGCTGAAATCATACTACATACATATCATTATTACAAGGGATCTATGCTATATTTTAATATGCAAGTATGCATCAAGCCCTAAGTATACAACATAACTCAAAAGTATTAATTACCATAAATACCCAGCTTGCAATAAGGCCTCAAGCATCTCCAGAATCGAATCCTCCAACATAACCAGATGCTTTGCGGTATCTACTATCTATAGCACCATAGTTGAACATATGGAGAAAAAAGGGAAATAATGTAAGGATAAGTCCGGCAACTTAATGAGTAGAAATGCATATGACGTACTCGTCATTAAATGGTGAACTCAGTTGTTTATAAAGTACATAAAACATTATGAGATGACAATTTATCATGGAGGTAATATATATATATATATATATATATAATATATATGCTTATAATCATAAGTAATAGTAATAGTTCAACAATATGATCTACCCGAGATACTACCATTTCTCAGTAGGGTTGACACTGGCTCGAGGGACCTATAGTACAATGCCGGTACCCCAGCCATTGCACAACTACCGTACATAACATTAGCGGCACGATTGAGTCCGACCTCAGGTGATCCACACTATTAATGATGTTCATCCTATAATGACTATCTATTGGGAATGACTGCATCTTGGTCACAAAATCATTGGATCCAAAGGCTACACACACATATTTGACCATAAAGTTAACTTTTATAGTAAGCCCATTGCCATTATACCGCACGTACCGGTGTACCATACCATACGATGTAATTAGTCTTATCAGTATTTTACATGCACAATTTTATAAGTCTCATTATTATCTTATTAACCGACATATGTTTTCGCAAAAGAGAGTTCTCAGTAGTTCCAAAATGTATTTCATGAGAGTTGTAAAATATGCGTGTTTGATATATATAAAATAGATATGCAATGCGGAAAAAGTAACAACAAAGCATCCATGTGAGTTTGTACTTATCCGGATCATAAAGCTCCTCTATATAATTCCCTTGAGGCTCCATAACCCCAAATACTAACAAAAGACCTATTATTAGTTCTATTTCTACTAAAACAACTTTAGAATAAGGAAACATGAGCTAAGGGATGGCCGGTGAAAATAAAGTTCCATGTCATACTTCTATACGTCGTGATTAGCCATCGTCCACTATTATACTTGGACCGTCGTCCAATCTCAAGACAAGACGTCGTATGTCGCTCAAAGAAAACCTCATTTCTCCATTCGCTTCCTATTCTCCAAACCAAATCTTAAGACTATCAAAGGTTTCTAAGGTCTCCTAAGTCAAAATGAAACTTCCATGCAATGCAATCATGCTCGTTATCATAACACTACTCTAACAAGGTTTAAAGCATAACTAAAGCTAAACTTCGACTAACAAATAAAACAATAATTGAGCAGCATAACGACGTAAGTAAAGAGTTAGGCAACCGAGCATTACCTCCTTGAAGCGAAACTTCAAGAACCTCCACTCCACTAGCTCAAACACACAAAACCTCACAAAACACTCACAATGAAGGATTTTCGCAGCCTGAGGGCTCTAAAGGGTTTATGGGCAAAATGGGTGTGAAATGGGCGAGTGGGTGATGGGTATTTATAGGGCCAAAAAGCAACGGACGACAGTCCTAGGGGCGACGTCTGTACTCGACCAGCTGTCCAAAGGTCGCTCAGACGCTCAAGCATTATCCACTCAATTCAAAAAGTAGTGGACGTCTGATACTTTTTAGCTACGACGTACTATTTGTTAATGGATGTCCGTGGTTCCAAAGGATTTTCACTAAAAGACAAGAGCGTATATGTGCACTATAGAAAAAGCATATGTCCGCACTAAAAGACAAAAGCGTATGTTCGGTGGTCTCGCAGTATGTCCGCACTAAAGACAAGAGTGTATGTCCGCCAATCTAGCGCGGCCCGTCCAAAAGTCCAATTTTTTCAAAATGCCTTTATGGTTGATCCTAGTGACCTAAAGTCCAAATTAACCTTTAACTAAGCTACTTATGCCTAGTTAAATATTTGGGTCACTACATTCTCCCTTCCTAATAAAAATTTTTTCCTCGAAATTGTGTAACCACAAAACACAAGAAGAAACAGTAACATCACCTTAATGTCCGTAGTTTTTCAAGGTTTGTGTTTAGCCTTGTCCTTTGGAAAAATCTTATCTGCTCATTCTCATTGCACCAACCTCCTTTGTCCAATATAAAGTGATTCATGCCGGATCTTCACATGTTATAGCAAATCCATTTGCAAGTCACTGTAGTTGATGTTACCTATACTATATCAATCATCATCAAACCTACGACTCCTAAATACACCAAAATGGAGTCAAGCCCATGGGTATCTTTGACATGATTCCATACTTCCTAACCGAAGTAACTTTACCTTAATCGACTACTCTTAGAGGATCCAAATTGAGCACACAACCTAAAAGAAATTAACTATACAAATAAAATCCTTTAACCTCAATGTCGGTCCTTACCAATCTTGCCATGACCCTATAGAGGAAAACAAACTCTTTCTTACATAACTATCACTTTCAACCAAAACATGGATAGGTATACTATCCAAGTATAATCTTGAGAAAATATGCCAATCTCTCATTCATTCACTCATGAGCGATATCTTGAGAAATACGTGTTCAAGGTCATCACCTTAGGATGCACTTAGGGTTCTCCAACTGAGCGGCATTAATCCAGCAAGTAATCCTGATTCAACTACCAAGTTAGACAAGCGTGCAGGCACACCCTCATCTACCACTTCTATTCTTATCCTAGCGAATTCCAAAAACCAACTAAGGTTGGGAAATTCCAAGAGCAACAAACTCTATTGTTGCCTTTCTACTCAAGGCATCAGCTACTATGCTAGCCTGATCATAACCCTTAGATTAGTTTTAGTCACCTCCTTTGTCTCCACAGACAGTTGTACCCGAGAGCTCCTTAGTCCATTTAGGTACAAAAAGAGTCTCTAGAATCTTTTAGCTCTTAAGTAACCCAAAATCATGTAATCCAATACAAGATCCATGGGTACAAGATTCACTAATTGCCCTTCACCAGAATCCAAAGTCTAAAAGTATAATGCCTTAACATACTTCTAATGGGCAATTAACAAAATCAGGAATCTCATCATCAACACATCAACAAAGCGTAACAAACATTATGCATTAATAAAACTCTTAGCTAATGTTACACTTTTAGGTCCAAAACCCCAAATCAAGTGCAAGTACAAAGCAAAATACAACTGGCTATTGTACGAGAACTCCTTAGTCCATTTAGGTACAAAAAGAGTCTCTAGAATCTCTTAGCTCTTAAGTAACCCAAAATCATGTAATCCAATACAAGATCCATGGGTACAAGATTCACTAATTGCCCTTCACCAGAATCCAAAGTCTAAAAGTATAATGCCTTAACATACTTCTAATGGGCAATTAACAAAATCAGGAATCTCATCATCAACACATCAACAAAGCGTAACAAACATTATGCATTAATAAAACTCTTAGCTAATGTTACACTTTTAGGTCCAAAACCCCAAATCAAGTGCAAGTACAAAGCAAAATACAACTGGCTATTGTATGAGCAAACATCAAGTAACCCAGCCCTTAACTACAAAATAAGGCAAACCCACATGCCTTAACAACTCTAGTAGTTACGCTTATCCCTTGTTTTGCCATCATTTCCTTTTAGGTGGACTAGTACTATTCCTTTTGGCCTGGTTGCAGTTCTGAATGAAGTGTCTTACCTTGCCACATCCGTAGCACAAATTCTTCCTTGATATGCATTTTCCAAAATGCAGTCTGCCACACCTATGGAACCAATGACTCTATTTCTTGTTGGAACGCAACTCTCGGGTGTACTCCTCCTTAAGCTCCATCAGTATTCCGTATAGAACTCTTCCTTGAATCAGGTCCACGTGATGGCCCCTTCGCTTTTTAATTCCATCACCAACGAGTTTCTCTTAGCGTACCACCATTGCTTTGCTTCTCTAGAGAACTTATAGGCTGCATACTTGACTTTTTGCTCCTTAATGCAGTCCATAACTCGTAGCAGCTCCTCTAAATTCGGAAGTCAATTCTTTGCTTCTCCAGAGTTCAGGTTCCCTTTAAACATAAGGAAATGATGCTCATAGAACTCCTTGAAAGAGCAACTATTTCCTCCACTTGGAGTCCTTTCTCCTCATACGTTGACCAATGCCTCCACTAGATGACTTATCACAGCTTCCAACGCTTGGGTGGCATCCAAAACGTTCCTCGTCTTTTCATCAGGTTGGGATGGTCTCCTACCATCGTTGCTCCCAATGACATCATGTCTTAGTCATGGTGACATCTCTGCAGTCACAACGATCATCAATCCCTTACTTCAAAGAGTTACTGTAACGCCCCCAAAATTAGCCTTGGCTAATCCGGTGGAGTCACTGGCAATTTACCCGTTCTAACCAACTTGTGACCAAACTGGAAATCACCTTTATAAAAAGGTCAAAGTAATTGCAAGGGAATATAAATAAATTTAAGTCACTATAATTCATCAAGTAAGAACGTGGAATTACTAAATAGTAAGACAAACCTGTAATTATAAGTAAAGCATAACCAATCAAGTAGTAGTATCTCTTACCACTTTCATAGTAACAAGCCAGGTTACCTAAGGAATAATAACTGCGTAAGTCTAACGACTTAGTAAGTAAACCTCACAAGGTATGACATGAGCCCAATTAATGAAAGTAAACGTGCAATTTGAGTAATAACCAAAAAGAAGGCATTACCTTCGTTAATACACCATTAAATAGGTTTTACGATTTTTAAAGCTTATGGTGTAAAACCGGCGATAAGTACCTAAGTATTTTAATGCAGAAAAGGCTAATGCATTATAAGTCATAACTCTTATACATGGTCTACCCGAGATATTACACATTCTCAGCAGGATTGATGTTGTCCCGTATGACTTATAATACAATGCCAGTACCCCAATCATTGCACAACATATCATACATAACATTAGTGACACGATCAAGTCCGATCTCGAGTGACCTACACCAACTAATGACGTCTATTCTATAGTGATCGAACCATTGGGAATGATTGCACCAAGGTCACAAAACCAATAGATCCAAAGCCCCATATAACACACACATTTGACCATAATACACAGTTTATATAGTAAGCTCATGGCCGTTCATACCATATGTACCGGCGTACCATGTCTTACGATGCATCTTAACAGTTTAATTAATAATGAAGTTATTGAGTAATTACAAAAAGTAGGCATTCTCATATCATATTTGTGGTTAGTCAACTGACATATTCCACGTTTTACATAAAAAGGGTGTAAATGTCTACTTACCTCGCGCATTTGAGCGAATTATTCGACCAATCTAGTTCCTATTATAATGGATACAAGACACCGTTATTCTAAGTCTTATGAAACCTAGAAATATAGTTAAGCCTAAGCATACACATGTAAAACTTAAGAATCGGTGTTCTACCCACTAATTGTACGTCCGGCCTTGATGACATATGTCTGTTTAGTGTGTTGAGCACACCGTTTTAAGATTTGGACAACGCATGTTTCTAATGGCATTTTAGACCTCTAAACCTCTTCTAAGCTAGCAAAACAGTACATGCAACGCAAAAAATCACAATACAACGAATCTTTAAGAAAATCATTTGAAAACGTCATTATCTTTTAAGAACGTTTAATGAATACTTAGAAAATCTCATCAAGGCAGGAATACAAGATAAAACATTGTTAAACACAAAGGGAACAGAGCTTACCCCGAAGCTAAGTATGGACATAGGTCTCCCTTCCTTAGAAACTCCTTCTTGAAGCTCACTTTCACCAAATTTTCACTCAAAACTCAAGAGGAAGGATTTTGGTAACCTAGGGGCATACCAAGGGAAGGAAACAGGTGTGAGAAATGAGAGGTGGGACAAGCTATTTATAGGAAAAGTTTGCTACTAACTCTCTGACAGAGCAGTGGACGTTCGGCAACCCTAGCGCATGTTCGGTGGTCTTTGCACATTGGTTCAAAGAGTGTCTCGTACGTCCAGGTATTACCCAAAGGGTACCCTAAAAAGTAGCGTACATCTGGTGGTCCCACGTATGTCCGTTGTACTTTTTACAGAGCATACGTCCGGTGGTTCCCCTCATACTTTCACACTACAAGACAACAACATATGTTCGCCTCATGAGGGTCAGTGTTTGGCTTTTATTCTCTAAAGGTTCAAAGTGTGTTTAGGTTAATGCTAAGGGTTTTGGGTCTCGTTAAACACCTTTATTGAAAACCTTTGTTGATTGTTCCTATGAAAAAGATTTTGTCTAAATAAAATGTTGGTTTTTATCGGGGTATTATAGGTACGCTGAGCCTCGCTCAAGACGTCAAACCCAATCGCAAACCTATCTGTACTAAGTGCCTAAACTACTACCACCTTATCCAAAGTCCAAATGTAGATCTAAGCTTAAAACCTTATATAACTATCTTAGTCTAGATTAATCCTAATCTCCAAGGTTGCATCATCAAAGCGATTCTAATCCTGAATTCAATACCATATCAAATCCCTAAAATCCTCAAGTCCAACATCCTCAAGATCATAGGAATCAAAATTTGTATCCCTTGTATACATATAATTCATCCTATGCTATGGTAGATCATCTCCTAACACCTAATAAATCATGTCTTATATTCCGTAGAGTAAAAAGCTCTGATAAATTAAACTAACTCCTAATAGATCAATTCCTATGGTCTGAAGAGCAATAGCTTTGATACCAACTGTAACGCCCAAAAAATTAATTAATTGGTAATTAATTTCACGGTTCGTCTCCGAACCTTATTCCACTCCGAATAAGATTCAATGACCTCTACTCCTAAAAAACAAAGGATACTAAGCAATAGAAAGTACTAAAGTTCTATAACATTGAATTATTATAACTATAGCATTTAGCCAAAGATCATCAAAGTAGTTGGAATCATACTACATACACATCATCGTTACAAGATCTATGTTATATCTTAAGATGCAAGCATGCATCAAGTCCTAAGTCTATAACATAACTTAAAAGTACTAATTAACATGAGTACCCGCTTAAACTTGCAATAAGTCCTCAAGCATCTCCCAGATCGAATCCTCCAACATAACCAGATACTTTATCAACTATCTATAATAGTATAGTTGAACATATGAAGAAAAAAAGAAAATAATATAAGGGTAAATCCAACAACTTAATGAGTAGAAATGCACATGACATACTCGTCATTAAATGGTGAACTCATTTGTTTATAAAGCACATGCAACATTATGAGATGACAGTTTATCATAAATGTGATAAATATATATGCTTATAATCATGAGTAATAGTAATAGTTTAACAATATGGTCTATCCGAGATATAATACATCTTTTTAGTAGAGTTGACGCTGTCCCGAGGGACCAATAGTACAATGCTGGTGCCTCAACCATTGCATAATTACACTATATAACATTAGAATACGACTGAGTCTGACCTTGGGTGGCCCACACCGCTAATGATGTCTATCCTATAGTGACTATCCATTGAGAATGACTGCATTTCAGTCATGAAACTATTGGATTCAAAGCTCACATACATACATTTGACTATAAATTTAACCCATATAGTAAGCCCATAACCATTATACTACATGTACCGGTGTATCATGTCATACGATGCAATTAGTTTTATCAGTCTTTTACATCTACAGTTTTACAAGTCTCATTATTATCTTATTAATTAACAAACATTTTCGTAAAATAGAGTTTTCAGTAATTCCAAAATGTATTTCATAAGAGTTGCAAAATATGCATGTTTGATATATAAAATAGATATGCAACGCAGGAAAAGTAACAACAAAGCATCTATGTGAGTTTGTACTTACCCGGGTTGTAAAGCTCCTTCATATAATTCTCTTGAGACTCCATAATCTAGAATATTGAAAAAATACCTATTATTAGTTATATTTTTACTAAAACAACTCTAGAATAAGGAAAGAAGAGCTAAGGGACGGTTGGTGAAAATAAAGTTCCTTGTCACACTCTGGACCATAAGTCCGGGCTCAAGGCTGTACGTCTACTTATTATACTTCAGACTGTACGTCTAGTCTTGAGACCATACGTTCACTTCGAGGTTTTTAAGGAGAATCTCATTTTCTCCACTCATACTCCTATTCTCCAAACTAACTCCTAAGACTATCAAAGGCTTTCTAAGGTCTCCTAAGTCGAAATGAAACCTCCATGCAATGCAATCGTGCTAAGTTATCATAACGCTACACTAATAAGGTTTAAAGCTAAACTACGACTAACAACACAAAACAATAATCGAGCAGTATAACGACGTAAGTAAAGAGTTAGGTAACCGAGCATTACCTCTTTGAAGTGAAACTTCAAGAACCTCCACTCCACAAGCTTTGAGACATACAAAACCTCGCAAAACATTCACAAGGAATGATTTTCACAGCCTGGGGGCTCCAAAGGGGTTTAGGGGCAAAAATAGGTGTGAAATGGGCGAGTGAGTGAGGGGTATTTATAGGGCCAAAAAGTAGTAGACATTTGGTCCTAGATGCGTACATCCGTGTACTATTCATCAGTCCAAAGGCTACTTAGTATATCCAAGTATTTTCCAACGGTCAATTCAAAAAGTAGCAGATATCTGGTACTTTTTAGCATACGTCCGTTGTACTATTCACATATTATGATATACAGTGGATGTCCAGTGGTTCCAGCGGATGTTTGCACTAAAAACAAGAGCATATGTTCACACTACAAACAAGAGTGTATGTCAGCACTAAAAGACAAGAGCGTACGTCTGCCAACCCTAGTGTACGTCTTGTCCAGAAGTCCAATTTCCCCAAAATGTCATTCTGGCTAATCCTAGTGACCTAAAGTCCAAATTAACCCTCTAACTAAGCTACTTGTGCCTAGTTAAATATTTGGATTACTACAACATGACAACTATAATCAATTTCAACAATAGGACCCAAATATTAATAAAAACAACTTAGTGGGCCAAAAAGGATACAACCATGGGGAAACTTCACTAACCCCCAAGTTGTTTTCCCAATTCATGGGGAAACCCCTGAGATGTTTTCCCAATTCATGGGGAAACTTCACTAAATCCCTCTAAATTTTTGTGATTTTTGCAGACACCCCTAATGTTCAAAATTTCTCACTTTAGTGTATCAAACTTTTTATTTTCTTTCACTTTCTCCCTTATGTTAGGATTTTTTGTGAAATTTAATGAAAATATGTGAAATTACTAAAATACCTATAGTCATTTTTCTCATTTTTTTAAAGGAAAATGATAAAGACACAACTTAAACCCAACTTTGATCAAATTTTTCTCTTAAGTTTTCGCTGATGATAGTCTTCTATTTTGTAAGACTACCATCCAGGATTGGCAACGGCTTGTGGCTATTCTAGACATGTATGAAAGAGCATCGGGGCAAAAGTTGAATAGAGATAAGACAGCGGTGTTTTTCTGTAGAAATACAAGTTTGGATACTCGGGCTATTATTCTAAATTTGACAGGTGTTCCCTCATCCTAGCGATATGATAAGTATTTGGGATTGTCGGCTCTAGTAGGCAAATCTAGAGTTCGCGAATTCCAATATATTACAGACAAGGTCCGAAAGCGAATTTCTAATTGGAAGATCAAGTTTTTATCCCAAGCAGGAAAAGAAATTCTTATCAAGGTGGTTCTTCAAGCTATCCCTACCTATTGTATGAGCCTTTTTTTATTACCTAAGAAATTATGTAATAATCTTAATGGCCTTATGCAACAGTTTTGGCAGGGACAAAACAATGGCTTTAATAAAATACATTGGCTGAAATGGAAGAAGATGGGTTGTTCAAAAAATCAAAGGGGTCTTGGTTTTAGGGATATCTATTGCTTCAACAAAGCACTTCTAGCCAAACAAGGGTGGCGATTATTGCAGGATCCCCATAGTCTGGCAGGGAAAATTATCAAAGCGAAATACTATCCACGTTGTACATTTCTTGAAGCACAAAAGGGCACACATGGGTCTTTTGCGTGGAGTAGCATTTTTTCTGCACGTGAGTTACTTATGGAGGGGCTGATCTGGCATATTGGTGATGGGAAACATGTGAGGATTTGGGGAGATAAGTGGGTGCCACAACCGTCCTCCTTTAAGATCCAATCCCCTTGCAATTCCCTTCCAATTGATGCTATGGTTTCCAAGCTTATTGATCCCGTAGGAAGGGGGTGGAATGTCTCGTTGGTGAAATCCATTTTTAATAGGGAGGAGACTGCAGTTATTTGTAATATACCTCTAAGCAGGTATAATAAACAGGATAAGCTGATTTGGAGGGTTGCAAATTCGGGTATGTTCCCTGTGCGAAGTTTTTTAGAAAATGACAGAAAATCTATTTTGACTGGGGAAGGGTCCCATTCTTCGAATCATAATTCCATGTGGAAGGAGATTTGGCAACTTCAAGTTCCAAATTCTGTGAAAATGTTTATGTGGAGAGCTTATAAAAATATATTGCCTACGAAGGAAAGCTTATTTAAGAGGAGGGTTTTGGAGGATGCGATTTGTATGTTATGTAAGCAGGAGGTTGAATCAACAAGACATGTGTTATGGGATTGTCCGGCGGCCATGGATGTTTGGGGGGGTTGTGATTGGAAGTTCCATAAGGCTCAGTTTCAGGGGATAGAATTTCGAGATGTTTGGGAGGCCTTGATTCAGCGATGTACTGGGGAAGAGTTAGCTTTTTCAGCCATGCTAGCAAGACATATTTGGCATCGGCGGAATTCTGTTGTTCATGGGGGCCGATTTTCTCATCCGGATGTGCTTGTACAGGAGGCCAAATTTGCCCTCCAATTGCAACTGCAGGTGACGCACCATGATGAGGAACATGTGGAGATGGGGTTAAACCTTGCTGGCACATTGGCAACCTCCTCCGGAATGTGTTTAAAGTGAACTGGGACGTGGGTTTCAATCCACAAAGGCAGCAGATGGGGGCAGGTGTCATCATGCGGGATGATCATGGGCGAGTGCATGCTGTAGTTTGTAAGACATTGGACACGTATCATGAGCCTGTGATTGGAGAATCCCTGGTGGCTTTGCAAGCTGTGGAGTTTAGCAGGGACCTTGGCTTACAAGATGTAATCTTTGAGGGAGATTACTTGCAGGTAGTTAATATGATCCTTGACCGTGAGGACAACTAGTGCAAATTTCGGCAGATCATTGTAGATATTCAAACGATTCTAGAATCTTTTAGAAGTTGGGATTTTAAGCATGTTAGACTGGCTCAAAATGGTGCTGCTCATGGTTTAGCTAAGGAGTCTGTTAGGGAAGTGATAGATAGGGTCTGGATGGAAGAGATTCCAGTTTGTATCTTTGACACTATCTTCTCAGAGCTATCTGCTTTGTTTGTTTAGAGTTTTTATACTCTAAATTTGATTATTAATGATATCTAAAATATTTTAAAAAAAAAAAAAGAGGAGAGAGAGAGCACCTTAAACTAGAGAGAGAGAATTTGGTCTAAAAATTGGGACAAAGTTAGGTTTAAGTTGTGTTTGTATCACACCTCTTTTGTAAATAATGCTGTACTTGGCATGTGTCAAAAATATATATGATTCTCATGTGCATTTTTTAGAATCATATACATATAAAAATCACATGTAAAATAAACACGAGTAAAGATGAAATTCTTCTCTAGCCAAGAGATCCTTGAGTGGACATGAAAAAAAAAAACTCTAATCCAATTTGTTATTAGTTTTATATACATTTATTGAAAAAGAAAAAAGAAAAGAAAAACCGAAGGCGACCTCCTTTACGCTCGAAGAGCATTGGACAAGAAATCGCAGAAAGAGCGAGCGAGAGATCGATTCATACATCAAAGTCAAAACGACAAAAATCTGAGAAAAGAATGGAGAAGGGAAAGGGAGTGATGGGAGGGAGCAGAAGATGGGCCGTTGATTTCACCGATAGTTCCACCTCTCCTTCTTCCCGGGACATCCCCGATCCCCCTGGCTTCTCTCGCGCATCCCTCGATCAGGTTCTCTCTTCCTCTAATTCAGATTTTGGGTATTATTATTGTTCGTTTAAATTCAATTGTGAATTGAGTTTTCTGGTGAATGTTTTTGTAGGAGGATTCAACGGTGAGCCGCCAGAAGAAGGATGCAGAATCGAACTGGAAATCTCAGGTATATGTCAAAAAAATCCGATTTTATTATTATTATTATTTTTCTTTTGATATTGATAACGATTAGGGTTTTGGTCTCGATTAGGCCTAGTGCTGGATTTCAATTGTAAAGCGCTGTTTGCACTTCCGGTTTGTGTTTTTCACTCTGCTTGTTTTGGCGTAAAACGTTGCCGGAAAACATTTTCCGGTGTTTGGTGCAACCAACAAATGCAAATGGATGCACTGGATCTATTAAGTAGATGAGGGAATCGGATTAGGGCTGGTGAAGTGCTTTTGGTGATAGATGTTGGAGGTAACCATCATTCAGCTTAATATTGGCCCAGCTAAATGGGCAATATTTTCTTGGCTTCTGGATTGAGGGGTGATGAGGTTTACAGAAACTGTTATGGATGTGATCATTCTAAAGAAAAGCAACGATTAGGCCTAGTGCTGGATTTCAATTGTAAAGCGCTGTTTGCACTTCCAGTTTGTGTTTTTCACTCTGCTTGTTTTGGCGTAAAACGTTGCCGGAAAACATTTTCTGGTGTTTGGTGCAACCAACAAATGCAAATGGAAGCACTGGATCTATTAAGTAGATGAGGGAATCGGATTAGGGCTGGTGAAGTGCTTTTGGTGATAGATGTTGGAGGTAACCATCATTCAGCTTAATATTGGCCCAGCTAAATGGGCAATATTTTCTTGGCTTCTGGATTGAGGGGTGATGAGGTTTACAGAAACTGTTATGGATGTGATCATTCTAAAGAAAAGCAACACGTTGGATATGGGACTTCATTGGCAAGCTTTGACTGTGTTATTAATTCTGGTTATACCAAGTATTAGGGTTGGATTGCGTGTTTTGGTTACATTTCTTTCTGGCTTTAGATTTAGTCTGTGTTTGGTTTAGTGGTTTCAAAACGTGCGGTTTGGCCTATTTTTTTTAAATGTGATTTTTTTTCATATTTTCAAACCGCCATTTATTTCAAATGCAAAACCAAACCACACACTTTCTGTGATTTTGTTTAAACTCGCGCGGTTTTGCAAAATCACAGCCCAAACAAACGCACTCTTAGTGAATACCTGGTATATTAGGTGGTATTCCTCATATCTTCATTTGCTAACCTTGTTAAACATAACTGGTATTGACTTTATTGCTAGTTCCAATGTACTGAATCTCTGTCCGTTTGAACAGAAAGCTTGGGAAGTGGCACAGGCCCCTTTCAAGAACTTGCTAATGATGGGCTTTATGATGTGGATGGCTGGAAGTACGGTGCATTTGTTTAGCATTGGCATCACATTTTCTGCTCTTTGGCAGCCAATTAGTGCCTTACAAGGGGTTGGGAAGGGTGAGTTCACTGTTAATTTTTGCATCTCCAACTGTTGTTTTATTTTGATTTCTCCATGTTTTGCAAACCATTGTTCTATATGGTCAGTCTCCATGGAAAAAGAAGAATAAAGAATGAAATCAAAGATGTTCTGCACTTAAACTTGAACACCTCTAATTTTACATATTTGTTGATATCTATTTTTTTGTGTTATGCTTGGTTTGTAATAACCATTCAAGGCATTATGGTCATTTAAGGTTGTTTACCCACTAACCTAATGCTATATTTGTAATAAGCCCTCTTATGTTTGTGTCCTCCTTATATTGGTTTTTATCAGGTTTCTTAAAAGCTAACAAAACTTTTTTTTTTTACATGTAATTTCATATCGTTAATAAACAAAGGGTCGCAACCTTAGTATACATGGAGTATACAAGAGAACCCCTAATGGGAAGAAGAAGAACATACATTCAAAAAAATTTGCAAAAGTAGAAACAAAAAAAGCTAACAAAACTATATATTACTTATATTTATGAATAACAATAAGTACACTGATAAAGCAAGGAAAGAAGCCATAAGATTTTAATGGTGGTTATGATTTTCAAGCTTTAAAATTGTTTGCCCTTCTTTGTATTGGTTATAAATGTTGCGCTTCATTGACAGACAAGTTACACATTGCTTGTGCCCTGAATCTCTTGTAATTTACTTTCTAAAGCATGTACATTTTTGCTAGCCATAAATTATGGCTGAGTATCTTTGTAATGCAGGATCTTATATTCAAAACTCAATGACTAAAAATCTACGAAGGATTTGGGACTGGTTTAGGGAAACTAACAAATCTGATGTAGGTCTATATGGACTAGTTTTGTACGTTGTGTTAGGGGCTAGGATGTTAGAATTTAAGGCTGGATCTGAATAAGGGAGCTGGAACACAGCAAACAGCAAGCAAATAGAAAAGAAAATAGAGTGAGAAGAAAAATCAACCTAGCATTACAGTATGGTTCTTGAGCATCACATCCAAAAGAAATATGCACATCAAACAAAGAGCTGCGTTTTTTTTTTTTTAATCTCTTTTATTGCCTTCTGACACAATTTCTGCATGTCCTATCTAGGCCTCTACTTTCCCAACTTTTCATTTACTTTTGAAAACATTAGTACATGCCTTATATGGGTGGGTAATACTGGGTTGTATTGAAAAATTGTCCCAATGGCCTCTTTACTATTAAAAGTGCTTGGGACTTCACCATATACACAATTTCACATCGGCGTCTGTAAACATGAATGAATGCCTTGTATTGGCCTTATAATGTAGCCTAAGTAACCAGCTGCTGTGCACAATACGAAACTATTCAAGGATGAAAATTTACAAACCACATTTCAATCCTTCAAGCAAGTTCCAGATGGGGAATTCTGCCAAATTACTAGTTTACTCTTGAATGATTCTTCCCTCTTCTCTTTTAGTATTTTCCCTCCTCCATGACATTTTTTTGCATCACATTGGGATTGTAATATACGACTAGTGGGTGGGTCTATGCCTTTCAATCGGGCTCGGTTAGCTGGGCAAGCTTGAGCTCAGCTCATGAGGAAAGCCCTTGGTCCAAGCTCATGCCACCCTGTTCTAAGTATTGCATGTCCCACCCATTTGATTTGTAAATTACAGAATTACTTGTTGCATATTACAGTTAAATTTGGGATATGTTTAGAATGACATAAATTGTACAGAAGAAGTTTTGGACCCCTTTACTTGAGTTGTGATTTTCAATAGCCATTTGAATGCTGTCAATTTTGTGCATATAACAGCAGCATAATAATAAAAATGACATAAAATGTATGAAAAAGTATATTGATCTATATTTGGCTAGGCTAAAAACTCGGCCCAAATTGAATTTGGCCCAACAATTGTGACCAAGTTATACCACAAAATGGAACTTAACCCAAAATACTCCAGGTTGAATGATGCCTTCAGATTAGTGTGGACCCAATGACAGTACTACGCACATCTGATTTTGATTTTGGATTTATTTTTTTCAAGAGATTTAAAGACCCTGATTTTACCTGACCAAAGATGCCCCCACCCCCCCTCCCAAGTTCCCAATCTAATGACGCATGTAAACATAATTGTAATAATCAGGACCGAGAATGCTAGTTTTGATACCGGTCTGCAGTGTTGTACTGCATACCAATTGTTCTTTTTGTCTTATTTATTTATTGGGTGGAGGTTGGGGGTTTGAGAATCTGTTGCATTGCATTTAGTTTTTTAGTATTATTTGGCTTGACATATACAGTACTTTAATCTTCTACTAAATTAGTTAATGTTGTATTCTGGCACATGCATATGGCTTCCTGTAGCTTTCATATTATTTTTACACCTGTATTTCTCATTGCAAATTCTACTCAGGTTTTTATTTGATCCTTTAAGTTCATTCAAGCACTTTTTTAATTTGATTCTGCAGTTTTTGAGCCTTACAAAGACAGTAAAGTAGATCTTATTGGACCTAAGTTACTCTTCATGGCCCTTAATTTGGGGGGTTTGGCTCTGGGTGTTTGGAAGGTGAGATGTATTTAATTTGTCATAGTCTGTCATTAAACATGCTTTCTTGTTTCTCCATATTTAGAGTTATTTATATTTGTTATTGATGTTATCTTTTGTTATTTGGGCAGCTTAACACTCTGGGTCTTCTTCCTACTCATGCATCCGACTGGGTTTCTTCCTTACCCCCTGCACAGGTTAAATTCTTTCTCCTATGATAATTGAATTTTTCTGGAAATGATTGCATGACAATTGGTATTATTTTTATAGCTGCAGAATACATCTAGTAGCCAAGTGTTTGGGCAGACTTCTAGTAGTGCTATATTTTTAGGTTTCTTCTGTTGGGGCTTGAGCTTGGTGTTCCTTCTCTTTTTTATATATCATAACTAAAAATTAAATGGTTCCTATGTTCCTATTTTGAAAATTACTTTATATTCATATAGGGACATGTTGAAGCTTCTAATCTGATCATTCTTTCTGGTTCTTTAATTTTTAAATCATTTCGTATGTATTGCTGTTCTTTTTCCTAATTTCAATGAATTGGCAAGACACGTTTGGATGGTATGCTCAGCTGTGTAGCACTTGTACCTATACTTGGCCTAGCATGTACCCAATCCTTTTTCTGTTCTAAAAAACCTACTTATCTAATGAGGATATGTAAGATTCAGTTGGTTATATGGGTAATACTGTGGCCTCCCAAGATATTAGAATGTGAGACAGATGTTGCGCTTATTTTATTGAAGCTTTTCTTTATGGTAATTGTCATTCTTGGTGCAGCATTGGTTGAAGCAACAAGAATTTTGTTATTTTATTGATTAGAATGTTTTAGATAGCTTACCATATACCTCTGTGGAGTTCCTTCTGACATTTTCTTGTCTGATTTTCAGGAGGTTGAGTATTCTGGTGGGGGTTTTCCTCTACATTGATGTTCATGTTTGGTTTAATTAGGCCCTCAATCTCTAAATAGAACGAAGGAGAGAGTTATTGAAGGCTGAGACTTTGGTATTGTTTATTGACAGATTGCTTATCACGCATGGCCAGCATGGACAATGTGTCACATAGAATGTTTAAAATTTTATCTATATTTTAGCTGAATTTTGTGGCTCCTACTGTGATGCATGGAATATTAATTCAACTCTGGCTCAACAAATTTTAGTTAAAAAATCACTTTTTTTTTTTTCTTTCATTTTAGCTACTTACTTTTTCAAAGCATCTACATCTTACTTTTGCCAATTTTTTTGTATGGGTTGGGCTAGACCAATAAGAATGGAGTAATTCTATAAATTAACCTTATTATCCCCTCCCATCCCCTCAATTTCATGTGACATGGTCCCCAAAACCAAAAGGTACATGGGGATTGTTTTTCTGGTTGTGGAACCATGTCACACGGGATTGGGGGATGAGGGGGTGAAGTTGATGTCTCTTAAATAATTCTTGATAAAAAGAAATTAGTGGTGCAATATCTTATATAAATACATATCGAAAAACAAAAGTATTTTAAATGACAAAATTAGACTGACTTTCAATGTTTCTTTTTCAATTTTGTATATCTTTGGGTTGGTTTCTCTTATGTAAATGGCAATCCAAGTAGGGGTGCCAATGCGGGCGGTTTTTCTATGTTTCTTTTTCAATTTTGTATATCTTTGGGTTGGTTTCTCTTATGTAAATGGCAAAACTTAATCGCTATAACCGCTTAACCGTTATAATCGCCTAACTTAGCGTTATAGGGTTCACTAACGCTACCGCTAACCGCTAACCGCTTTTTATATATCATATTTTATAATTATAAATATAATAATATTTATACATATAATATAATTAATTAATCATTAATGATTAAATCACATTTTTGTTTTAGATAATTAAATTACAATTTAAGTGTTAATATATTATCACTATAATTTATAATTTTATATGATTATAACTTATAAGTATGCAAGTTCATACTAATATAAGTTAAAAGGGTAGCAAAATCTATCTCAATTCTCAATCAAAGAGAGAGTCTCAAGTTCATGCTAATACTTTTATATATATATATATATAATCTAGAGACTTAGTTTATGTTATCATCTATATAACATAAAGTTCATATTCAACAATAATTGAACTATTAAGACTAAAGGATCTCAAATTTGATTAAGTAAATATAATTCATAATTTAAATCATTAATCTTATTATCTAATTTAATTATTATTTATTAAGATTATATGACTATATAGTATATAATATCAAATTAAGTAATTGATATTAAATTCAACAATGTGATACTTATAA
The DNA here is from genome assembly GCA_013348765.1 of Carpinus viminea. Classification (NCBI taxonomy): domain Eukaryota; kingdom Viridiplantae; phylum Streptophyta; class Magnoliopsida; order Fagales; family Betulaceae; genus Carpinus; species Carpinus viminea. The sequence goes on along the minus strand of CP054670.1, from coordinate 15,655,798 downwards.
CAATAATTAAAGTATTAATGTATTTTTTTTTAAAAAAAAATTGACAATTTTTTGAACAATTTTAATCTTAAATCATTAAAAAAGAAAAAAAAAAGAAAGCAAAACTACACCATTTTGCATTATATATATTTATCTCTTTCTAATTCTAACCCTAAAAGTTAAAACCCCATTTGGCCATTTCTCTCAAACTCTCAGAGTCTCACGGGCATTTGCCCATTTCTCTCTCTCTCTCGCTCTTCAAATATCGAAGACTCAAAGGACCAGAGAGTCATCCTTGAACTCAATCGATCCCATAATTTCAAAGGAACAATCTTTGATGAAGTTTTAATGTTTTATTTGTATCATTTAATGTTTTATTTAAACTTCTTTAATATGTTGTGTTGAACTTTTTTTTTATACGCAGTTGTGTTGAGCTTTTATTTTAAATATGTTGTGAAAGTTGTGTTGAGCTTTTTTTTTATATATGTTGTGTTTATTTTTTATATTTATTTAAAGTTAACTTATGATTTAATATTTAAGTTTTTTTTTAAGTAAATATAAATTTGAGGTCAAATGTTTTTATTTTTCAATATGGGCTCTTTTATAGTAATTGAGACAAAAAAAAAAAACACTAAAAGCCAAAAAAAAAAAGCCTAAAAGCCCAATTTTGAAAAGCGGTTAAGGTTATCTATTTCATTAACCGCTAACGCCGCTAATCGCTAACCGTTAGGCGGTTAGCGGTTGCGTTAATGAAATCTACTAATGATTCTTATGATTATTAACCACTAAATCCAAGGATTCTAAAAATAGAAGAGAGCCCTTTAGGTTCGGATAATCTATAAAAGACACCTTTTACAGCATTTAATTAAATTTTGTCACATCATACAATTACATAAACCCAAATAGACTTGGTAACACCGGATCCTTCCAAAATCAAACAAATTAACTCTCCCATCTCGCTTGCTTTCGAGAACTTCAGCCAACTTCACCTTCATTGCTCCAGCCCATCTCGGCCAGTAAAGTCGCGCAACTTGGATCCAAGTGGGGATGGGGAGGAGTACAAAAGACTATAACTAACAAGTCTTCTTCTTCATCATCGCTGCTAACTTTACCACCAAAGTTGGAACAGAGGAGAGGCAAAAACTAAGGAATGCCAAATGGTGGCTCAGACAATGGAATTCTCAAGGATCGTGTCATTCTGATTGGCCTACTCCTATTGATTGAATTTCGTATTGTGTCTTCTCCGATGTAGCCTCCTTGCTCTTCCTATTTCATCCTTTACAACTTTTGTTTTTGTAAGGATCTGTTCTTGAACAAGAGGAATGTGGAGCCACGCTTTTTGGCAAATTCTGTTGTCTGTGATTGGGTATAGGGTGGATTTCGTTGATAAATTCGAGGGTAATCTCTTAGGTCTTGTTCATAGTTTAACATCAGAACAACTCTCTGCCTTTTGTAATTGCCATGTTCTGTCTTTCATAGCTCAAAGCAATCACATGTAATATAGGGTGATTTCTCCTTTTCTTCTCCCAACGTGTGAATACAATGAAAGAGCATGTCATCTTTTTGATGAAATGCCTATGAGAGGCGTGGGCAGTGGCCAGAATGGGCAGTGGAGGAAGATGTCCGACAATTTTGGGTAGTGGCTGGAATGGGCAATGGCCGGCGATGTTTGGCAGTGGCCAATGACGTTGGGCAATGATCGGCGATGTTGGGCAAAGGCTAGCGGCGTTGGACAGTGACGGGCAGCGATGGCTTTGGTCTGTGGCTTTGATCTCTGTAGGCGGTGGCTGTTTGGCTTTGGTCTGTGGCTTTGTATAAAATGGGTTCAAGATCAGGTGAATGTGTTACAATATTTTTAGTTTTTATCTTCATACGTGGCAGTATCTTATTGGATGCTGTAAAAAGTGTGTTTTACAGATTGTCCGGATCTAAGGTTTTCTCAAAATAGAATAGTGAAGAGGTGTGCTTGGTTTCTTTTGTTTTATTTTATTTCAGACATATCGGAGGGAGGCGGAGGAAAGAATCTTCGTCAAAGTTATTTTGAATTTTCGTTAAATATTGTAAGGATAGAAATTCAAACCACAATGGAAGGGATATCTTTTAACTCATTTAAAATAGTGTCAAGTGTTTATGAACATTTAAAATATTAATCTAAGTTAGTTAACTCTAAATTTCTCTTCATATATATATTGACATATCCACACAAAATAATAAAAGGAAAATTCGAATTAATAACCTTTGCTTAATGAGGTACGGTCATAGCCTATCAAGCTACCTTCTAGAAATTTATATATATTTTTTTGATATGTCCACACAAGGGAATGGGGAGAAAGAATTCGAATTAATAACCTTTGTTTCATTAAGCGTAGTTCACAATCAATTAAGATATTCCTTAAAGACTTGGGGACCCTTATTTTAACGTGACATACAAGTAAAAATTATTTATATATTTCGAAAAGTATTTTATATATTGAGAGTTTTGTTAATATATATATTATTTGTCCACTAACAAAAAGAGGAGAGCATTAGACAAACTTAGCCTTAAAAAACCCATTTCCGCCTCTATAATCGGATCCGATGCTACCCCCATTTTATACAAGACAAAAAGAGAGAAATTAATTTTATAATTGGGGAATAAAATCAGGCAATTCTCCACCTCACCTATAATCTCCGACATCTCACTCGAAGTACCCCTACAAGCGAAGGCAGAGCAATGGAGTTGACACCCCAGCAGCTGAGCCAATACAACGGCACGGACCCATCAAAGCCCATATACGTTGCCGTGAAGGGCCGCATCTTCGACGTCACCAACGGCAAGTCGTTCTACGGCCCCGGCGGTGCTTACGCCTTGTTTGCAGGCAAGGACGCCAGCAGAGCTCTCGCCAAGATGAGCAAGAACGACGAGGACGTGTCCCCCTCTCTCGACGGCCTCTCGGAGAAGGAGATCGGGGTTCTTGACGACTGGGAGAAGAAGTTCGAAGCTAAGTACCCCGTTGTTGGTCGCGTCGCTTCTTAAGCTCTATATCCTTCTAATGTTTATTATATGAGTGTCTATGTATGTATTTGATGTGTTCTATTGCTATTCTGGGACAAATGTCCTTCTGGGTGTTTGTTCTTGTTGGAATTTGGCGACTTTACTGGTACTTTGATGATTTCAGTCTTATGGGTGTTGTGCTAAAGGGTTTGTATGTGATTAGATTTGGGAAAAATAATAAATTTGGGTTGTGTGAAATTTGGGTACCTTGGCATCAGTCTTTGTGTGTGTGTGTGTTTGTGATAATAAAATATGAGTTGGTTGAATTTGGGCTTCTGTCTGCTATTCCCTGCATGCATACTTGCGTTCTCTGAGAGAATTGATCCAACTGTAGTTAACGGGGGATCCTTTCTTTCTTGTTATGTGTGATTTTCATGAAATTTGGCATCTATGTTGGTAACTTGGTAAATATGTGTCGCTGCGCTTTGGTGATTTGGGTTGTGTATGATGATCTAAGAAGAGAAAATTGTGAATTAGTATGTGTTGTCTTACAAGTCTGCCCGTAAAATATTCACTGGCAAAGATTTCTCGAATAAAGCACGGTTGACATATTTATTAAGATGTTAAATTGCTTCAACTGAATTGATATCAGCAATCATTCTATAATTGCTTCTCTGCTTTATTTATCTCAGTATATATGTAGCGACCTGACCCTGACCCAAAGAAATAAGGGCGAGCAAGAAGTGCCACCATCTCATCTGATCATATCAAAGATCATGAACCTCGCATCAAACAAATCTTTTTCTTTATAAACATTATACCTCACATAACACAGAGCTAATAAACAAATGTCTATACTGATAAAAGTTTACATTATACCCTTACATTACAAAACACACTAGCTAAACATGAGTTCCACAGACGACACAATAACCAATCCATCACAAGTGTATGAAGACTACAAAAATGATGTACAATAAAAGATAGACTAAGAGACTAGTCTAGAAAAACACAAGGCAACTAACAATCTCATCCATAATTGCCCAAGTACAAGGCCTACCGAGTCATCCTCATCTTCCTCTACACAGACTACATCTACAACAACATCTATGTGATTGTGGGGTTACCACAATAACATAGGCAGATAAGTGAGTTCACAATCTCAGTTAGTATAGAATTGACTAACTCTTAACAATGAGCCATCTTTTATAAAAATTTCTACCATGAGTTTACAATAACAGGATAGTATATTTTCCATATGGGTAGAGATTATCAAAGCAAATCATAACTAGTAAAATAAACATTGTAGAGAAATTTGTAAATGCATAAAATTCTCTGATCATTTCCTTATTCATGTCTTTACTACATAGTACCTTAGCTCTGTGTGTGTGCACGTGATGCATATGAATACATTCAAGCACTTAGCATTTTTTTTTTTTTTTTATATATATATATCATATAACTCAGCTCAGCAAGGCTTCTGCTACAGTAACAAACACTTTGTATTCTCTCTTAGCCTCTTTTTTTCAAATTTTTTCAAAACTCCCTAGATCTTGCTGTCTCCGGTGACTATGTGAGATCAATTCCCTCTCCCTCATCCTCCCTCACTCCTGTCTCTCTCTCTCCAGCGAAGGATATCACTACTTCTCCACTCTTATTGGTTATAGTTAGGGTTTCTTTTATCTAGCAGCACATATGGACACGTCCTGCTAGAGTTCGGTTTCTGGTTTGTGGGAGACGCTTGTTAAGCGTTAGAGGGAGCGTCGATTTTCGGTGGAAGCTAAATCCTTTTGCTTTTCGGCGAATTCAGGCAAGTTGGTACTTCGTTTGGAGGAAAAGAGAAAGGGTTTCAATGGGTTTATTTCTCTGGGGATAAAGTGCTCGGACTGGTTTGTAAACACGGTGGAAGAGGCGCTTGAGGCTTAGAGGAAGGAGGTTTTTGCTACGTCTTTTAGTGATGAGGTGAGGGTTTGGAAGGTCCCAATGGGTAGCAATAAGGCTGGTTGTTTCTTAGAGGTGGCTGTCTTTGTCGAAGGTGGTCGGAAAGGGGGTAATTAGGCTCCCTAAGGGCCATGGAGATTGGGCTTGGCAAAGATTTATGGAAGAGCTTCAACTCTTGATTGCGCAACTCGTAGCGAAGGTTTTGCTGGCGGTTCCTGCTGTCAACGCTGGAGTGGTTGGCAGCCCGCTTTCCTATTCGGATGTGCTTGCTGCGCCCCTGAGAGGTTTGAAGTCATCTTTTGGGGGAGATGTCTTCTGATGGGGGGCAATGACTGCTTCATGGAGGTGATGAGGATTCTGGTGATGGAGTTTCTAGCTAAGGTGAGGGTGGAGGTGGATTGGGTTATCTTTTTTGAGTTGGGACTGAAGATCAAAGCTTCGAGGGACATAAGGAAGAGGATGGTTCGGGCTTTCTCTCGATTGGGCCTAAAGCCCAAGCTTATTCTTGGGCTTAATCTACGGGGAGGAGAAAGTTAAAGCAGAGTGGGCGTAACTTGAGACCTAGACCTCTGGATGCGGACTCCCGGGTTAAGGCTAACGTTGGTGTCGTTGAGATTCCAAATCTTGATTCGGTCAGGGGGAGGCTTCATCAGAAGAAGGCGCCGGTGGTTATCTCAGGTGACAACGTGAGTTTGGCAACCCCGTCTGGTAAGGTTGCTAATTCTTCTCCTGCAAAGAGTTTGCTCCTGCACGGGTTTCTCAAGCTTGTGTCTTCGTCACTACCTGAAGAAGGAGTTGTTCTGGCACTGGGATCTGCTGAGTCGAGGTCTACAAAGGAGGTTTCAGCAGTGTGGGTTTCTGAGAAGGGTAAGGTTGCAATCCGTCAACCTTCTTTGGAGAAGGGTATGATTCGGCGTGGGTTCTTGCTCTGGCGATGTGTCGAGTCCCAAGGGGTTTGTTTTGCAGACTTTGTCTTGGGAAGTTCCGGAGGGTCGCTGATTCTGTGCGCCAGAGGAGCGGTAGCCTTCTTCTAGGTTAGACAAGGCCCCTCTAGGTATGGATTTGGATCTAGTTGTGGTTCTAGATCCAGTTGTGGATTTGGGTTTGATACGAATCCGGTCCTAGACCCGGGTTTGGTGTCGGTTTTAGTTACTTCTTTGACATCTCTGGTGGCTACTGTGATGCTGGTTACTCCTGTTTTGCGAGTGAAACAATTTTCTTTCCCTTTGGTTTTAGAAGATGCTCCTTTGAATTCTGTTTATGCAAAAGTTCCCTCTGTATCCAAGTCTTCTCTGGGTTTGCGAAGGAAAGCTATTCAGTTGTATAGGATATCTCATAGAGAGCTAGAGAAAAGACTTTCAATTGCATGTTCCGTTTATTTTGAGGATAAGGGTGGTGGCTTGAGGATTGAGGTTAGGGATGTGGGGTGATTCGTTGTGGCTGTTGGGGTGATTCGGTGGGGTTTGTGGGGTTTTGTGGGTTGGCCTTTGTTGTCAAGGGTCTTTTTTTTTGGTATTTTTTGGGCACTCTTTGTGAGCTTCTTTTTTTTTTTTTGTGCACTTAGGCGCTATTAGTCATATTTCTTGTATAATTGGGGGGCCCCCTTTAAATTTGCTCTTTTTTGATATAAAATTCTATTGATTTACCAAAAAAAATATAACTAAGCTACATATACATGTATTCTGCAATCCATTTAGCGAAACACATACATATGAGCATATCTAAGCAAGAAAGCAGTTTATAAACATCAATACTAATCTCATGCAATGCATTCTTTCATTCATTCCCTTTTCCATTCTTTCTCGTGTCTCGAAGGTCCCCTACTCCCTTCGGCTTATCAAGAGCTCGTACTCCCGTGTTTATGGCTATAAGGGGCCCGTGCTCTCCACGATTAACTTTCTCACCTTTGTTTCAGCACTAGGGCCCGTACTCCGCAAGTTTGGGGTTTGTAGTCCCAATATTATTAAGTTAACAACGTTGTTCCCTGCACTCCACAAATGTTGAGGTCCATAGTTCTAATACATTAAACTGGTATTTTTATTCTTTTCATTTTTAACTCATTTTCATTTGAACATTAGTAGCTTATTCACATTCAAACATCTATATGCAATATCATGACATATTCTGTCAATATCTCGTCCAAACGTAACTTCGGGCGTGCAGTTCTGTCAACACTTGTCTTGATTGCTTGTTTGAACCAACTGAGAATTGACAACTCCGAATACCTACTGAGGATGGATGAGCACACTAGTCAACTTTTCCATCTTCTCTCAGCGCCCACTGCGGATGAGCACACTAGGCAACTTTTTCATCTTCTCTCAACGCCCGTTATGACCAAGCAAGCATTGGAATTTTAGCAAAAGTCATGAAACATGAATTGCAGGCCTTCGAAGTGAAGATACAAAACTGGACCCTTTTTTAAAACTCTTACGTATATTTTTATGAGTGCAGCTGCTATATGGATGGGGCAAAAAGTGGGGGTTTTTTATCATCTATTTACATATAGACACTTCATCATTTCAAGAAAAATAAAATGAGAACAAAACACCCGATTTTTTTTTTTTCTTCCTTCTTCTCCCTCACCTCATGCACACACCTGTTGGTTTTTTTTTTTTTTTTTTCCATCTTCTCCAGTTCTCCCTCACCTCACACCTGGTTTCTTTCTTTTTTTTTTTTTTTTTTCTTCTTCTCCAGTTCTCCCTCACCTCTCCGGCGACGGCACTCACCATCTCCGGCGACGTTCTTTATTTCCGGCCAACCCAACCGGAAAACACCGAAAAACACAAATCCAACCTCAAAAATCGATTATAATGCCTCAAAAATCGTTTCTAATGCCTCAAAACTTGATTCTAATGCCTCAAAAATCGTTTTTAAATTCAAAACTAAAACCTAGATTTTGAAAGTTAACCCTAGAGGGGTCCGAGATCCGCCGGAGAAGATGAACGTGGGTCACGCCGGAGCCACAGGGTACCATGGTGGGTGGGCTGGGCCGGAATGGCGGCGTTGGGTGGGTGGGCGTCGCCACCCATGGGTGGGTGGGTCGCTGGCCAGCCTTCTTCTTCGTTTTCCTTCTCTTTTTTCTCTCTTTTTTTCTTTGGCCAACTGAATCTAGTGTTTTTTTTTCTATACAAGTGTTTTGTAATTTTTTTGTTTTAGCTGAGGTGTCTTGCTCCTATTGGTGGGTGTAAACTCGGTCTTTTACACCAAGACCGAATTGAAGATAAACTCTATTTTTATTCACAACATTTTGGGTTAACAACTAACTATTTTCCTAATTATTTTCTTCCGCATTACAATATGACTCTTCTACGATAGCATTTTCTCTAATTTCTTCTTCATATGGAGTTGACTTTTCAAAATTAAAATCAATGGTTATTTGGTAACTCTTGGCTTGGTTGTTTGGTAACTCTCGGCTGCTAAATTCTGTTTGTTTGTGGTTTTCACTCCTGAATTTATAGATTCTATGACCTATATATCCTTTTCTTTCTTTCTTTCTTTTTCTTTTTCTTTTTCTTTTCTTTGAGTATATATACTGAATTAGTTTCAGACATGCAACCCATCTCAATGATGTGACAATCAGATGCGCAGTAGGTTTATTGTAAGATTACACCAGAAAAGCAATTATAAGAATAAACGGATAAATTCTATCAAATGCTTTATGCAAGGATTTGGGGCGCCATTTGCTTAAATGCAGTGCTGTTACAAAGGGAAAAAAGGAACGAAAGGTAGTTCATGTAAGTTGTGGTTTATGAATTATGGAAGGAAAATGCAAGCAATCCATGTTTTGTGAGCCTGCATTCGAGTAGCAGTGGACAATAGATGGAGCTGTAGTCACTAAGAAAAATAAAATTGCACATATATCCATGGATGCGTTATAGTTTAAGAGTTCCATCTGGTTAGTCATGTGAAATTTGATAGCAGGTTTAAGCGTTTATCCTGGGAGGAGGAATATCATCTTTGTGGAATGGTTGATTATTTGATTTCTTTGCATACTCCACAGTCACAACCAAAGGGGTGTGGCAGAAAGGTTCTTGTAACATTTATATGTTATGGTAGATACCTGATACTTTTAGCATCTTAGATTGATTTAGGGTAGTGCAAGCTGCCAGGAGTATTATTTTGTTTTCTTTTTGGTATCTGGATGTATGCGATCTGTTTCTTCTTTTTGGTAATTGTATGTACCTCTTTAAAATATGTTTGCCTTTAATGAACTACGTAGTTTTGTACTAAAATTATTGGATTTTTGATAGCTTCTTGTAATTTATTGGTGCTTTTTTAAAAAGTGGAAGCACTTGCTCAGAGTCTGTTCATTGACTAACTTATACCCTCAAATTTTTATTTGGGTATTCTTCTTTTCCTTTTTCTATTGTTATGATTGCCACAAATACTTGAAGCAAGAGCAAATCAAGAGCTTTGCTTATGTATAGATAGATTGGTTTGTCGATTTTCCTCCTGTTGTTTGAATGCATTTTAAGATGAGGAATGTTATGCACAACACTTTATGGCTTTATCCCACTTTTTTTCCCACCATGTTGACGTCATTAGGTTTTTTTTTTTTTTCTTTTTTTTTCTTTTCTTTCTTTTTTAACAATGACCGATCCAAAAGTTAGTAGATCTTGCCATGTTGTAACAAAACAAAAGTAGGATAAAAGTGTGGTGTATAGCATTTCTCTTTTAAGGTAATGCAATTTGTTGGAGGATTTGGACAATATAGGAGAACTAGACCGACTTAATAATAGACTCAAGAAATTAATTTACTTAATACAAGGAAATGGTTTTTCTCCGGTGGAAATTCAACTTAATACAAGCTAAAGATTGACAAATAATATAGTGGTTGCCTTTTGTGGAGAAATATTGGTTTTAGGCTTGTGATTGTCAATGGAATATATTTGAATCTTACGCAAAGGGCTTCAGAGAGTTTTCCTCCAAGTGTGTTAGGTTCAAATCTGGTTTGGTGGATGTAATCACTGTTGGACATCTGGCATGGAATCAGTGCTTCTTTTTTCCTTTCAAATATAGTGTTTCTATGATGATTTTTTTTTTTTAAAAAATTTATTACAAAGTCCCTTATAAACTAACGTGTAAGTTCACGTGACACTTATCATGTTAACTAATAAGATGTGGATTGCCATGTAGTAGTTCACTTGTCACTTATCTCCTGTCATGTACTAAAATATAAATTGTCAATGTGATAGTTTTCTAATCCCTCTATCTCTCTTTTATGAGAAGTGGAGAGGCCAATTGGTTCAAAGGTAAGTGCCCAAATGATATCTCTTGCTACTTCTAGTCTTGGGTGCCCTTTGGGAAGCCTAGATCAACCACATATCTGTTTCTTCCAGATTGCTATACTGTCCCTTTCAATATTCATGCATATTCTTCCCACAACGGAAATTAGACGGCAGTAGGTAGATAATTAATTTGGTCTTAGTTTCTTACTTTTTGGGTTAGTATAAGACAAATTTTTTCTAAATTGGGTCGGATGGATGTCTTTCAATTTATTCTATTAAATTAATAAACTTTTCTAGAACATGTGATTCTCACATATATTTTTAATAGAAGTTTACAGACCTAATCCACTAAATTAATAAAAGTAAATATGAGAATCGTTAAATCTTAAAAAAAAAGTCAATTTAATAAATGGAATCAGAAAAATTCCTCAAGCAAACAACATCAACTACTGTATGACCTCAATTATAATTGTTTCTATTATTAGTTTCTAGTAGCATCAACTCAATAATTGGCTGCACAGAAGACTAGATTTGGGATCACATATGGTTGAATCCTAGATCAGAGATGGATGACTTCATCTGTTAAAACTTTTATTTTCTGTCATTTGGTTTTTGCTTATCCCATTTGATATTCAACTTGTCACCTCTTGGTCTTCAACCAAATTTGAACAAGCCCAATGATTTTCTATGCAAGTTTATTCCTGTCCTACCAAATAGCATCCTCAATTTAGCTATCCTCATCCTTATTCTTGGAATATCATCTTGCCATAAAATGGGAGCTATTGCTGGTGTTTTGGCATTGTCAAACAGTCATGGTGGACCTACCTTATGCGGAAAAACTTCTATAAAAGCTTTATTTCTAGCCCTCCAAGACAACATTATGCTTTGAGGACCCATGTTATGCTTAGAGTAATGATAAAATGACCACTCACACTTAACATTCGGTGAAGTAGACATGCAAAAGAACTAAAGTCAGAGTGGCACGCTGAGGCGACGGTGGAACCGCCTTTGATGGTTAAGTTAAGAAAAGTGAGATCGGAAACATATAAGGACAAAATGCATACAAGGAGAATAAAGAATAATCGGATTTTTTTTTTATAATTGGATTTATAATGTGGATCTCCATACCTTTGTGGAGTTCTTCTTGTCTCTGTTTGATAAGCGGGCTTAGGATTTGTTTGGGATTATGTTTGAGGAGCTTAAAAATATGTTTAACATTCAAAAAGTCTGTTTGAAGAAAAAAGTACTCGTTTAGTAAAAAATTTAAATACGCTTTTAAGGGTCTAAAAAGCTTAAAAATAAAACTTTTACTAAAAATCATTTTTCAACTTAAAAATTTTATTTCTCAAACACAATCCTATACGGGCCGACCGATATAATAGGCGGCTATCCTCATAGCTTGCTTCCTCTCGAGGGATGCCTGCCACCAACAGCTCCTTTTCTTATTGAGCTGATTCAAAATAGACAAGGCAGTACATGATGGATATTATTTCTTGTAGAGTCACAACCACTTATGGGAAAGAAATCCAGTACATCCCATCTATATACCACTCCGGTGGGACTAAGTTTACTACAAATTAGGCTTGGGGGCTTTCTTTGGGCCAACAAGTTCTCGACTAATAATATCTTGGTATTTCAAGGAGTTTGTTAATTACTTATCCTATGAAGTAATCCATACGGCTCAATTGACTCGCAGATTGGGTATTCTCATTAGAAAAAAGAATATTTATTACAAAGAATAGAGGAAGGCAAAATAAAATAGTTATTCATATTTTTTACTTTGGTAACAACATATGTAATATAATAGGAATTAAACTAAAATTATCAAAAACCCTACCATTCTTTAAAAAAAGAAAAAAAAAAAAAAAAAGTGTTTTTGGAAAAAGTTGTCAATTCTTTCAAGAATAACTATTACTGTGCGTAAGAGATTAGTGATTTTCACAAGAATAACTATTCCTAAGAATAGACCATTATCAAATAAAAGAACGACTATTTCATAAAAATAGTCATTTCATTCAAAGGGTCTATTCTTCAAATCAAACGGACCCTTAAAGTTAATTTTAGCTGTCGGACAATTCTTTTTGAGTTTTAACCTTTCCACAAATAATAATAATAATAATAATAATAATAATTCCACCCTAACCAAACTTCACACCTCCGTCTCTATCTCCGGAGGTCTATTGTGCCAATGAATGACAATCAACAACAAAAGCCACGTAAACTTGGTATACTAATTAGTTGCCCTAAAAACTTTTCTAGGCTTTGCTTGCAAGCAACTACATGCTTTCTACTTCCCATTTTCCGCCCTCTCTTGCTTTGATTTTAAAAAAAAAAAAAAAACAGCTTTTTTTTTATGAGATGAGTTAGACCCACAAATTTCTTTGCAGAAGTATTATAAAAATAAAAAAATAAAGGCTTCATTTATTAATACTTTTTAGAAAATTTTTGTTTTAAAAAAAAAAAAAATGAAGCTACGTAAAGGTGAAGTAGTTCCTGTTCGTATTTGTTTCTCTCTTCGTTTCTATTTCTCTCTTCTTCTTCTTCTTTTGGGTTGCTCTAACTCTAAGCAATTGGCTTATTGAACCCTTCTTAAGGAGCAGAAAATGTGATTCCATTAAACTAGTAAGTTTTAAGAGTAAACAGTACGGTTCTTTATAATAATATTATCCATTTTCTAACAACCGAAAGTATGGATCTTGAAAATCCCCACCAAAAAAATAATTAACAAAAGGCAATTTTTTAGATTCCTTTTCGTTCAAAACCTCGAAACAAATCTCTCTAATTCCCTATTGTAACCACAAGGCCATTATTATTTTGGAAAAAAAAAATCATAGGTTTTTCTGCATTTTAGTACCTTTCAATTAATTAAACCAATCAATTACCGCCATAGATCTATCATTTGACAAATCATATGCCAACTGTATGTGTCACGTGATTCAATTGCTTTAAATTACAAATATATTTTAATTAAGAAAGTTAAAACTTTTTTTTTTTTAAATAAAAAAGGTGGTAAGCCAACTTTTCCATATGACATGTTCAACTAGCACATAACATATCATGCGAGAATCACATAACATTAATTGATTGATCAAATGTTACGTATCGATAAGTAATTGAACATTAAATTGACAGAAATACTTATTTAGAATAAAAGTAAAACTTAAAAGACCTAATTATATAGGAATTGAAAAAACAAATATTAAATTGAAATCAGATATATGATTTTTCTTTATTTTACAAAGGGTAGGCCTGAGTCCACAAGCCATTAAAAGGAAGTGCTTCTTTCAAAGCATAGTTTCTTCTCAAGGTTGGAATCTCATTCATGGAGTGCGTGAGTGATCCACTGTCATAGATGTGATGGTCAATTAGTACGACCTTACTGTGAGGCACAATCACAATGGGTACTATTATGGATAAAAGTTTGTTTAAATTGTTAGCAATTAATAAATACAAAGTAATTTTTATAAAATTTATTTATTCAAATAAGTCTTGAACTAACCTGACAGATGAATTTTATAAGAACTCTTTTATATATACCATTCGGATTACTTAAAATTTGGATCCATGCTATTCTACCTGTGTACTGCTAGAAGTATTATAATTTTTAATATGAGTTCTTTATAATATGATGTTGCAAAACATGTGGTATTTATCTATCGGTCGTTAAAATGTTAATTGTCACGTCATGATTCTTAACATATCAACCACTCAAATATTAATTGTCACATGGTAATATACGTGACACTCATTTAAATAAAATATGAAGTATCACGCAAGTTTATAAGAAAATTATATGTTTTGCTTAAAATTGTTGTGTATCTGACTAATTTCTATCATAAGTGAGGGTTTTTCTTGGATAGTAGAACCCTCTATTTTTAGTACATGTGGTTAGTGTCGAAATCAAATGGTTACCTAAGTTCTAAAAAATGTCACAAGTGATATCTGTCTTGAGCTTGAATGCTAACTTGCACCTTCCATATAGGTTTTGTTCTTTTTCTTAAAAAAAAAAAAAAAAAAAACGAAAATCCACATCAATGCGCTTAAAAAAACAAAACCTATCTCATATGTTACATATTTAAGCCAACTCAATATATCCTATGATGTATCATTATATCACAGGCAATACTTGCAAAATTTATACCATGTTAGATGCCCCGAATATTAAAAAATTACAAAAACAAAAACAAAATTGAACCCAAATTCATTCTTGCTCCCCAAATTGAACCCTTGTTTTTCTTTTCTCCCCCAATCACAAAAACAAGTTCTCATTGATACTCTACATGCTCTACATATATGTCCAACTTATGTTTTTCACCATTAGCCAACTCATTTACCATGTCAAAGATGTCACATTTTTACTATTTTTGGCATCTAACATGATTTAAATATCAGAAGTGCCAATTGTAGTATAGTAATGTGTTGAGTTGGTTTAAATGTGGAGCATAAGGGACATGTGCCACATTTTGAAGCACATTGACATGAAACTTCATTAAAAAAGTGAACGGAACTTAAACGAAAGTTGCATGTTAGTATTTATGTTCACAACTGATATATGTGACACTTTTTAAAATCGAAGAAACCATTTTATTTTAGCCCTTCTTTTTAACATTACAAATTTGACCACCCAATTAAAATCAGTCGTCCTTAAGTTGTAACTCAATCGGCTGTGAACCACGTCTTATGAAACGGAGGTCACAGGATCGAATCTTCCCTCTCCCTACTCTTGTGTGGACATGTAAAAAAAAAAAAAAAAAATTAAAACCAGCCATCTGGGACAATGGCACCGACATTATTAGGTATAATGATCTCCCAACGCCGTCTACCCCACCTCATAAGTCATGATTTTCCTGATCAAAATATTGACGGCTCAGATTTTTCTCTGTGAAAAAGTATTGTGCTTCACTGCGTTGCGCCACATAGAACACTAAGAGCCCACTAGTTTGTCTGATTGCCTGATTGGGTTTTTTCTTTTTCTTTTATTTTATTTTTTATTTTTTATTTTATATATAATTTATTTTGTATTTTGTATTTTTATCCTTGGGCAGGAAATACAGAGTTGGAATTTGGAAACCATGATGAATGAGTCGGCTTTCACTAATCTGAACTCGAAAGAACCTTCTTCTTCCCTTCCTCAGTAAGTCATTCCCAAACAGAGCTTAGACCTTAGCTTTTTTCCTTCTCTCTCTCTCCATCTCTCTCATCAAATCAGTAAACACTAACCAAAACAACACCGAAGTCCGAACCCATTTCTCTTTATTCCCCAAAATCTTCATTTCCAATCTCAATTCCTGTTGTAATCCCTTTTTTTTTTTTTTTTTTTTATAATTCAATAATTTCATTGAAAAATAGAATCTTTCCTTTTCAATAAAGTGATTATTGTTATCGTTACTAATATTGGCTTTTTTCTTAACAAACTTTTGTGATTTGCAACAAATCAGAGCCTCTTTCAATCTCCATCAGCATGTCCACAGGAAATCCTTCATACACCAACCCAAAACCCTGCGAGCATCTTGCAGATTACAAGCTCAGACATGGCTTGAGTGGGTATAGATCCCTCCAAAAGCTATTCAAGACCACCCCAAATGGGAGAACAAGTGTTGAGAAACCCAACACAAAGATGCCCAGATGCAATTATTGTAATGGGTTTCAAGGGAGACTCTATTTTTGTCTGATTTGCTCCTCAGTCTCATGTTCGGACCATACCCTTTTGCATAACCAGTCTGAGAATGGCCATGATGTAGCTGTGGACATTGAAAGGGCTGAGCTTTATTGCTGTGTGTGCTGTGATCAGGTCTATGACCCTGATTTTGATAAGGCTGTAATGTCTAAGCACATCATGGGCATCCCAAGAGATAAGAATGGTGATGAGAGTATTGGAGAGAGATTGGTTAAGAGGAGGAGGTTGGGTTCTGGTGTAGTAGAAGAATTGGTGGATTTGAGCAAATCCAAACAGTTGGTTTCCATGAGGGATCGGAGGGCGAAATCTTGTTATCCATTGGGTTTGAGGGGATTAACAAATCTGGGGAGTACTTGTTACATGAACTCTGTGTTGCAAGCGTTGCTACATGCACCTCCTTTCAGGAATTACTTCTTGAGTGAGGGGCATAATCGTGAGACTTGCCGGAAAAGATCGGTGGATCGGCTATGCTTGCCTTGTGACATTGATGCTATTTTCTCGGCCGTGTTTTCGGGTGATCGGGCACCATATAGCCCTGCCCAGTTTCTTTATAGGTCTGACATTCCTCTGCACGTGCCTCTTATGTTCTAGCATATCTTGGTAGTTATAATTATTGATAGCATGATTCTGATGATGGATCTATATTGAATGGATATATGTCTATGTTAGTATATTGTAGGAAGATGTCTCTGCAAATTGTCACGTTTAAGATCCTTTTGACAAATGTAAGTATGTGACATTGCTTTATTGGTTGATTTAGTTTGAACCTCTTCGTGTGGATCAGCCAATTGGAATGAATTTGATGACTTCATGAGCCATACTTTGTGGAAACTGCGTCATCTAATTCAAAGTTATATAACTAGGATGCTTCGGATACATGTTGAACAAAGTCATCCATCTTGTTGTGTGCATACTGTTGCATCGCATGTTATGTGTTTGGAGTTGGTTTCTACACCTGAATTTAGTTGAAGGCTGCTTTGAATCACTTATGATATTGTCATTAGTTCTGTTTGACAGGATGTTGGTTCTGGATCTTTCATTAGTTCTTATAATTTTTTTCTTTTTTCGATTACTTTTTCACTAACAAAAATCTACAGAAACAAATTTGCTCTGAATTGATGAAAATTTGTTTACATTTCAAGTTGGTGGCAGCATTCAGCAAATCTGGCAAGTTATGAGCAGCAGGATGCTCATGAATTCTTCATTTCAGTCTTGGATGGGATCCATGAGAAAGAGAGCAAATTAAGTAACCGAAATAGAGGTAATTGAAAGCTCATATCTGGTATGTTTAATTAGTTCCCTAGGAAAGAAGAGATATCCGTTGCTTTTCTGCTTCTTAGTCATGTAATGTGTGTAGTGTCACAGTGGTTAAAAATGATGCTTGGTTCGCTATCTTATATGCTGAGACACCATCATATGGTCACCTTCCCCACAACTTGCAGCTAGGGGACCATGTTGTGGAATGACAATTACAAATTTGAGATTCTGTGATTACTTTTTCTGTAGCTAATGAGGAAGAATATGGAATGATGAAACCATCTGCATTTATTTGTTGAAGTTTTGGAAATCTAAAAATCTCTGTATTATGTATATTTGGTCATAGCTAAATAAGAATTAAGTAAATACATGTTGGATTTTGTTGTTCAATTAGTTCCTTAGTTTGGGAAGTTATTGCAGTATCTTGTGTATTAAGTATATGGTTCTCAGAGGTTTATCTAGGTAATAAAGAAGTCATGCAGTGAAAAGTATGGGCGTAATTCACTGAGAAAATGGAGAGTTTTGTCGCATTTCTTAATATTTATGTGTCTGATATAAATAATTCATCTTTTCTACAGATAATGGAGAGTGCCTGTGTATTGCTCATAAGGTATTCTCTGGACAGTTGAGATCAGATGTCACTTGTATGACCTGTGGATTCACATCAACAACTGATGAGCCTTGTGTGGATATCTCACTTGACCTGGATACAAACAATTTCTCTCCAAAAAACATAGCTAACAAGCCTATCAAATCAAATGAGAACAGCAGTGTATCCACTCTTCTGGGTTGTTTGGATTTGTTCACAAGACAGGAGAAGTTGGGATCAGACCAGAAACTTCACTGCAGGAACTGTCAAGAAATGCGAGACTCGGTGAAGCAAATGTCCATCAAGAGGCTCCCATTGGTGTTGTGTTTACATATAAAACGATTTGAGCATTCACCTGTCAGAAGAATGTCAAGAAAAATCGACCGCCATTTGCACTTTCCTTTCTCCTTGGATATGACCCCATATTTGTCCTCCTCCATCGTCAGAAACAGATTTGGGAATAGAATCTTTGCTTTTGAGGGTGATGAATCAGATATTTCTACAGAATTTGAGATTTTTGCGGTGGTTACTCATTCGGGGACGCTTGAATCTGGCCATTATGTTACTTATCTGCGCTTAAGTGACCAATGGTACAAATGTGATGATGCTTGGATTACTGAGGTTGACGAGGGGTTGGTGAGAGCTTCACAGTGCTATGTGATGTTCTACGTGCAGAAAATGCTTTACCACAAAGCCAACGAGGATTTGAGTTGTCTGCCAATTTCCCCACGGAGGGACACATTTCTTCCCATAGCTGGTTGCTGCTAAAAGGTGTTTCAGCTGAGCATGGGCTAGCAGTTGGCTGATCATTAAAGGGCTTTCTACATCATTAAAGGCCAGCTAAAGAGCAAAGAAGACCCAGTGAGAAGGTGGAAAAGAAACACTTCTTATTTGATGGGAGTGTGCTTTCAGGGTTGAAATCTGTTTATCAAGGTTGAGCCATGAAAGGCATCAACAATTTACAGGATAGGAAGATCAATAAACTGAACAGAGATGCTGGTTTTCCAATTCCTGTAAATCTCTCAATGACTTATTAATGGCTGCACGAGAGATTGGCTGTATATAGGGTGACTATGCTTAATTTAGGGGTGCCCTCCCAGCTCTTTACAAGATTTTGCTCAAGATTCTTTAACTTCAGGTCAGACGTGTGCAAATAAATCCTTACAACTAATGAAATACTATTTAAATTTTAGAATTCCACTCACTTTTGCTATTCAAATTTCTGATTGACTACATAAATGATTTTGGTTTTTCACTTATTAGTGCAATACCTTGCTTGTGGTGTAAAAAGCGCACTCTGCTGACACGTGGAGATTTCGTTCTTGTCTGAACCATAATTAATCCTGTTCGAACAAGACATTACTAATTAAAAAATTTTAAGTTTTTAACTTAGAACTTCTAACCCTTTTTGGTCAAATGTCACTAGCCTCATTGTGCTCCATCTATTACCACCAAAATACATCTTTATTTTACAGAATTGGCCAGATTCCTTGTACTAACCTCCATGCCATGTTCTTTTAAAAACATGAATTTGCTTTTCACTGTAAAAGTAGTAGAAATTGCCAGAGAAGATCTCATTGTCTATACCATACCACATCTTGAGTTATTGTCATGCGTTTGATATAGAGGAGAGAAAAGGTTGATGAAGCTGGTAAATTAGTAGAGATCATTCTCGTTCTTCAAGTTTTGATAACTTGATGATGTAAGATTCAAATTCATGCTGACCCCTATGACTGTTTTATAGAACCTTCCTTGAACCTTTCTTAAACCCGGGTACTCATTTCCTGCATTAATAATCTTGTGAAGCGTCCAAAGTTTATGCTTCTTGAAATGAACAAAATTTTTCTTCAAACTGGGTTAAATCACTTATAGAGCAAGGATTGGAGGGGGTTATCATCCCCCCTAATCTTATTTAGTTTGTTATGCAATGGTCGAATAATATGTTGGGAGGTGTTATGTGGTATAATAAATGGTATATTAGGTAGGTTTTGGCATAGTGAAAAAGAGCTGCTTGTATTCGTGGACATAAGCACACAGAAGAATCATGCAGTGTTTTTGTAAAATGTTGTATACACTCTTACTCTCACACTTTTAAGTTCACACTCTCCTGATGTGACAGTCCGTTGAGAGTGAATTTGGAAGTGGATAACATTTTTCATTGTTTTCTCCTTTTTCACCTGCTTTTTAGTAAATCACATGGTCTCTACAATCCAACACTTTCCAGAAGTCCAAAATCTAGATGCAAACGTAGAAACCAGAGCTAAAAAAGGAAAGAAATAATTGTTTGTTGGATATGTGTTTACGCAATCACACGGTGCACGCACAGAGCGGCTTGAAGCTGCTTGTATTAGTTTACTTGTTGGAGTCAGCTCCTAACGGACGTGTTCACCACGTCGCTTATTGATGCCTGATGGACACGTCAAGGACTCAAGATGCTCAGTCCAATCATTGTTACCAAATCTTAAATATCATTATCTTATAATATTAACGTACGTGATAGTTCCAACTAAATTTTTAATCAGTTTTTATTAATGGGAATTCAAAGATTAGTTAAAACTATCATGATAAAAATTAGTGTATAACATTATGCAAAGATAATCATCTACTCATTTGTCAGTTCGGACAATAGACTGTGTAATACCTCAGTTTTTACTCACATTAGGAAAATGAGTAAGTAGTCAACAAGTAGTGAGTGGATTATAAAGGCATTCATAAGTGCCGAGTCTCATATAACCAATTTTATGAAGTTTCAAATTGACTAATACTTTTGGTGTGATAGCGGGTCTTTACAAAATGTGGAATTGTTAAACATCTAAATAACCATTACTAAATTTTACATTCACGGTATAATTAAATGGGTGCTATTAACCAAATTTTTTGATAATATTTTTGCTTGTATTTTCTCTTTACTAGATCTTCCTATTGACAATGAGAAAAGACCCTCCTTATAATAGTTTGTTCCTTTTCTTTTCTCATCTTATTAAAAGAAATATATATATTAAAAGATTTATGTGAAGAAAAAAAAACATCTAAATGATAAAAATTTCGTTTGCTTTATTATCGAAAGCATTAGTTGGTAGGGTTAAGCTTTATTTATCTGCTATTTATCTGTCCGAATAGATTTTGATCAGCCCACCTACCTGTTTGGATAATAGATTACGATCCTATGATTGTGTAACTATAATTGTCGTTAATTGCTTTGTAATGCTTAGTCAACAACCTAATCTATACCTGTTATATTTTTTCTTGTGGCAAGTAACCTAAACTATCATGAAATAAACCAACTTTGGAGTTATCAATAGCTTCTGATGACCCCACGTGCAGAAGGAGGCCAAGATCAACCAAGTTGCACTTTCTTGATTCCCCTCATTTTCTTTGCATCAGAATATTCATCTCAAGATCTATTCTGAAAATGTACCTAGTGATGGTAATTACAAGAGAAATTTCACTTTAAACCCTCAAATTACTATATCATTTGACATAATTTTCTCAAACTTTGTAATATCTTAATTTGAATTCTTGAACTTTCAATTGCAGTCAATTTACCTTTATTCTATCAATTTTGTAGTTAAAATTTCTAAAAAGACAAAATTACCTTTCAATTTTCTTTTTATTAAAAAAAGGAAAAAATAGAAAGAAATTTTTTTTAAAAAAAAAAGGTCACAAGGTGGCCCAACCGTGGGTCACCTTGTGAAAATTTTATTTTATTTTATAATATATATGGGGAAACTTCACTTTGGTTCTTTGAATTTTCACGCGATTTGACAAACTCTTCCTAATTTTAAAATATCTCACTTTGGACCCTTGAACTTTTAATTGCTTTCAATGTAGACCTCTCGTTAGATTTTAAACGTTACATGATATTTGTACTTCTGACTTTTGTATAAAATTTGAACTTCAAAAATGTTTTTTAATTACTTTAAAAAAATGAAAATTAGAGATATTTTGATCTCTTTTTTTTTTGTATTTTTAACGGTTAAAATTAACAAAATGTTTCTAATTGAGAGTAATTCAAAGTTCAAGGGGCTAAAGTGAAGTTTTCTCATATATATATTAATTTTTAATTTGAAATTAATGGTAAATTTAGAATTTTATAAAAAGTCAGGGGTATAAACGTTATTGTTTCACTTTTAATGTTTAAAATTTGACGAATTGATTCAAATTGACTGCAATTAAAAGTTCGAGTTAAATTGAGAAGTTTTAAAATTCGAAGGTATGTAAATCGCGTAATAGTTCATGCGGTCTAAAGTAAAATTTATCCTAAATACATTTAAAGACCAAGATTGTATACAATACCTAAGATATTATGCGTTGTGAAATAACTTTAATCTGAATTATTTATTTTAAATGAATGACTCAAATTCTGATATCTTATTTTGGATGGTAAAAGTTTAAAACGTTTTAACTTTTAGTACACGTCGATTCCTCTCTTTACCATGACCACCATCATTGCCACTTTTACTGCTACACTCCCACACTGTCAGTCTCCAACTCTCCCACCAACACCACTTGGGGTGGCCTACATATTGCTTTCATCTCAATCCTATGTTTACTAAACATAGTAATTGACCACGCTTGAAACATTTACATGGATAAGAATCCAGTACAATTGAAATTTCTTGTCCATACCCTTACCCCTTTTTCATTGGACAGAGATTGTGAAATACATAATTTCCTGTTCAAGTAGGAGCTTACTCGAATATGAAAGTTAGGTTGGACAATTTTTTTACATAAATTCGATATAGAATTAGTGAGATAAGATCGATAAATTTGACTCATTTTTTTAAATGAATCAAATTAAAATTGACTTATATAATATTATACACAAACTTTGATATAATTTGAACCTGGCCTACGAAATACCCTTAGTAAAAACCCTATTCTAACATTTTGGGGCTTATTGTTAGATTGTCCCAGCCTTTGTTGTTTGATGTAAATTTTTGGGTGATATATATATATGGATAAAAATAAGTGTACTTCAGGGTAAATGGTACTTATACCAGAATTATTTTAATATTAAAATAATATTAATGTGAATACTATTCACCCAACACCAAGGTTATGTTTGAGAATAGTGGTCAGACTGAACTTTGTAAATCCTAAAATTTTTTTTTCAAAATCAATCCCAACATTTTTACTTTTTTATATCATATCAATCACTTTTTATCATTTTTCAAATAAATAAATCATTACAAAATAAAAAATTTCACTTTTCTATACAAAATATATATATATATATTTTTTTTAACATCAATAAAACCTATTACAATTCTAATCCACTTCCACTATTCTCAATTACACCCCAACGGTACACTAACGAGTATATACTCCGACGAAAAGTCCCCTCACATATTACCCTATCGGTGCTCTTTTGAGGAGAGAAAGGCATAATCATGGAAGGCTGGTCCTTTTTTGCTGATAGATAGCTGACTCCAAAAAGTCACTCTTCGTACGATTTGTCCGTCACCATGAAACGTGTCGTGGACGTAACTCTATTATTTTAACGAAAGAAACACTAGTGTTGATGTAATGTATCTGAATTACTAACAGACCAATCATATTTCAACACGTAGGAATGAAATACGTGGTCTGGTTTATACGTGGCGTCTTCCGATGCGAAGGAAAAGTTCTTCTGTGTGACTCTTCGTGAATCTATTCTTGCTATTGTTTTATCCGGACACCAACGTTGGACTTTTGCCATCATCTTCTTCTGACAGAGTTGTCCCAGAAGGTCCCAAGAGGTCGCATGTCCCTACTTGAAAGGAAGCATTGGGATTAAGCCACGTGTCAGTCATTGATGGAGTGGATGATCCCTTTGATATTTAATTTCTTTTTCTCCAAATTTTGTTGAGTAATGATATCCGATAGCTGGTTTAGCTGGTGAATAGTATTTACGTCAGTATTTAACATCTGTATTAAAATAATATTTTTTAATATTATTTTAATACTGACGTGGGTACTATTTATTACCCACGCTTGCAGTATGGATGTCAATTCTTAATTTTGTTAAGTCCTCCTTCCATTGATTATAATATTATATCGATGTATTTAATTAAACAAAATAAATTTTTTAATTTTATATTAAATTTATAATAAATTCGCATAATATATCCAAAAACCAATGTAATTTCAGTATAATATGTTGATTTTTTTTAAATGAATATTACGGTTTTTTCTGATGTTTTCTTATATACATATTATTTTATGCCTTTTTTTAGAGATTAATGGGGTAATTATTATTTTTTCTTTCTGTTTTTTTAGAAAACATTATTCATGTAAGATCATGAAAACACGAGGAGAATGCCAATAAAAACAGTAACATTTCTCATTAAAAAATAGAGTTACTTTCACCACATATGAATTTGATTATTAAAATTTCATTATTTTGAGGTGATGTCTCTACCTTATTTATTAAACCTAACTTTACAGTAGATTTTGATATGCTTACTATCTAGGAATATATTGAAAAATATTATGATTAAGAATAAAGACTTTTCGAGAAGTATTTAACCAAAATAGAATCGGTCAAATTTTTTTTGACATATCCACACAAGGAAAAGGAGAGAAATGATTTAAACTAGTGTCCTACACTTCATAAGACATGATTCATAATCGATTGAATTACTCTTTAGAGACGAATTTGTCAATTTTGATAGAATCTACTATTAAGATACTTGACGGGGCAAAAAAGAGCTAACTTAATAAAATGGACTGCATTTCAGGAAGTATTATCAATTTTTTCTTTACATTTTTTTTCATTTTTGTCTTACTTATAAAAAAATACTTTTTTTGTTAAAGATTATTGGTACATTTTATAATTTTATTTACTTTCAATTTATTTACATATTGATCTCATTTATCAACTCAATAGATTTTTTTTTTTGTTTGAGTCCTTGTGTTTTTCTTTGCCCGGGAGACCTTATATATTTGTTCACTTGTTTAATTTTCTAGGATTTATTATTATTTATTTATTTATTAAGCAAATGAAAAGAACAACAAACAAATTAGGCTAGGCTAAAACCAAACACAAATTGACGGCGAGTCCTTTTTACTTATATTGTGTTTGAGAAATATAATTTTTAAATAAAGAAAAAAGTTTTTTGGTAAAAATTTTATTTTTAAGCTTTTGTTAAAAGTACATTTTGATTATTTTTAGACTTTTTAGATTTTTAAAAGTGCATTTAATTTTTTTATCAAGTGATTATTATTATTTTTTTAAATATACTTTTTAAGAGTTAAATGTACTTTTAAATTCCACAAACACAATCATACACAGACATTTACAATAAAAATGAGAGATGGGGAGGAAGAAAGCAACCATAACAAAATTTGACTGCAGCCTAATATGCCATAAAAAGAACACAAAAAATTGCACTTTTATTGACTTTTTTTAACTGTTAATTTAGAAAATTAACTACTAACTTAGAAGGAGTTGGGGTAGATAATGAAAGAAATACCCCAAATCATGAGCTACATTTGGCTTTTGCAAAGCCGAATATGAAGCCTACTGGCCTATCCCGCAGTAAATAAACCATATCGGTGTGAGAGTAAGGTTTTACCGTTTGGTTGGTCAAACGTGCTGTCAGAGATCCTTCTGCAACCTTAGAACTAGAGCATTGTTGATAGATCCTGCGATCCTGCACTTTGTTTGTTTCCCTATCCGAGATCAACCGCTGAGAGGAATTAGAGTGAAGTAATAGTCACACACGCTTTACAAAGTTACCTGCTTTTTAAGTTGAAGGTGGTTTAGGCTGAGCACAGAACCCAATTTTCCTGAGGATTTTCCATCAGTCTGAAGAAGCCCAGTTCAGGAAAGAGAACTCAGATCAGATGTTTTATTTTATTTTCAAACTTTTCTAGTTGGTTCTAAGATACCCAAGTCAGTAAATACTGTTTTGTGAACTGGGTGGTGGTTTTTTTATCCAAGAAATCTAGTGCAGAAGACACAACTGACTTCAGGAATTCTAATTTTTCCGGAGGAAATTCAGTCTCTTTGCATTCCAGATCGGGAGACATTGATTCGTAGACTGGGTTGTTGTTGTTTTGTGCAAGTGTGTATCAGAGCAAGTGAGTGATGGTGGAGGGAAAGAATCTGGAAGAAGCCTCTGGTGGTTTTGAGGAGGAAAATGAGTCCAAAAAGGGTTTTTGTGGTTGTTTCTGCCTTCCAATCCTTTGGTTTAAAATGCTTGCAACTGAAATGCATTGGAGTTTCGTATTTGGTGTGGTGGTTGTTTATGGAATAAGTCAGGGATTGGGTGGTGCTCTTTCTCGTGTAGGCATAGATTATTACATGAAGGATGTTCAGAAGGTGCAGCCTTCGGAAGCACAGATTTATGGAGGAATTACTTCCATCCCTTGGATTGTCAAGCCGCTCTGGGGTCTTCTTACAGATGTTCTCCCAATTTTTGGCTATCGCAGACGGCCTTATTTCGTTTTAGCTGGTATATGACCCATCATATAGTGATATAACTTTCTGTTACCTCTAAAGTTATGCGTGAATATGCAATTTAGCATAATTGAATCTCGTTTATATGTTCATACTCTGCCTTAGAAGTGTCAAATCTAGATTCGTTTTTTGTGCTCAAATAGACATTAATTTCCACCTATAATTGCTTTTTTTTACTGATTAAGAGCTTCTTTCCATAATTATCTCACTGAATTTGTGGAAGCATTAAGTTGTAATAATCTGCATTTTGAGCATGTTAGTTGTAGCGATATGATTATATTTTACATGGAAGCATTATTGGATTTTATGTGAAACAGGCTTTTCAAGTTGATGATGAATGTCAGCGGAGGTGACACAGCTAATTAGCAAGATTTGTTCTTCATGAAAGATTAAATGCCTTTATATTTGGTTGTTCTAGGGTCTGTTGTGTTAGGAGAATGTTCTGTCAAACCTATTTTTTTTTTTTTTTCTTTTGAAAGGGGGGTGGGGTTGGATAGTTCACAGAACTACAGGGAATTGTCTTGCTCTGATAGTACATGAAGATATGTATATGTATATATAATCTCAAGGACCCCTTAAAACACATTTCAGATGTAACTTATGAGGATGTGCAGACATGGTATTGCCACAGTTATAAGTTAGCATTACTTGATTGATGTTCAAGAAAACTCTTTTCCTTAAAAATAATGTCGGATAGAAAATAGATGAACCAAGTAGGATTTTGTGCAACTATAATTAAATTTGAGTATTATTCTATGTCTTTGTAAGTATCCTTGAAGAGGTGGTCTTTTACTTCTGCCTTTTTGGGGAGATACGGGTGCTGCCTGCCTTATAAATCTGTGATTCTTGCTGAACTTTTGGGCCCTTGCATTGCTCATACTACTCTATCCCAAGAAACCTCTGTTTTATGTATCTTGAATTTGGTGCTTGTGTTGGATTTAGCATTCAGGGCGTAGCACTTTGAGACATAGTTGGGGAATTGACATGGATTGTATCTTTAGAAATAGAATGGTTAAAGATGTAGGTTATAAAAAAATGTTTTCTTTAGTCATATTCAAAATCATACAATATTAATTATATCTACATTATGGTGTTGCTACCTATATCTAATGTACAATAGGTTTGCACCATCACCAATTTTATCTATTATGTCCAAATTTGAGGGTACTACAGCTGCTGGAAATTGTTATCATAGTTTATAGAAAGTAAAGAGGGCTCTAAGGTGAGAAGAGAAAACACATGAGGTTAGAAATGCTTGATTGTAACCACAGTCTCTGGCTGAGCATTGTACAGGAAAAAGCAAACGGTCCAATTTTGTCCCAATGTGATAAATAGAGTTAGTGAATGGTTTATATAATTAGATTACTCATAACTGCCTTATTTTGTTATTAGAACCATGAGGTTTGTCATATTGACAGGAAAAATAAATGGAGGTTTCAATTTATTAGACAAGCTTGACCTTGTTTTTCCCTAATGGATTTTAAAATGGCATGGTATTACCATCAACAAGTAACTTATTTCAGAGGGTCTAAGCACCTTTTTGAACCCATACAACAACAACAAAAAATACAGAGCACCCAAGTTTGATAGTGGCAATAAATTTTCATTGGAGGTGTATGATGTCAATCTCTTATGCACGGATCCTTACCTACCTTTTAGGTGGTCCAATCAGACTAAACAACTAGTGCTCTGGTGGATATTACGCTGACTGCGGCATCTTTGTTGAGGAATTCTCATACAATCAACAATATGGTTTAGTTCATACTACTAAAGTAAAGGAGACATTAAAAAAGGCAGAGTAGAAAAGTAAATCTTGAAAATCTGCAGTTTAATTAATTATTCTCTTATAAAATGGGAGACGGCCACATAATCAGGTGTAACGGATCCTCAGAACTGGTTTCTTCAAAAGATATTAATCTACAATTTCATCCTTTATTTAGTAATCTTGCACACAAAGTATTGACACAGTTGTCTCATTAGATAGTTCCTTTCATGTTAATTCAGGTTGTCTGGGTGTGGTCTCCATGCTCTTGTTATCATTGCACGAAAAGCTACATCTTGTATTGGCCCTATTGTCATTGACGTGCTGGGGTTGCAATAGCAGATGTGACCATAGATGCCTGTGTGGCACAGAATAGCATTTCCCATCCTTCTCTTGCTGCTGACATGCAAAGCTTGTGTGCCTTGAGTTCCTCCATTGGAGCTCTAGTAGGATACTTCATAAGTGGTATCTTTGTTCACCTCATAGGCCCTAAGGTTAGCTTCATATTTTTTGAAAACTATCTTTGATTTTCGTATCCTCAATTTGAAAGTATCTTTATCTTATTTTTCAGAAAAGTTTTTTTGCTTTTCCCTGGTAGGGGGTGTTTGGTTTGTTGACAATCCCGGCTGGACTTGTATTTTTAATTGGAATTATGCTTGATGAGCCTCATATGCCCAACTTTGCTTACAGACAGGTACTCTTTAGCTCTTGTTTAATTTTAGTTCTTTTAAGCTCTTGGTCTAATATTTGCTGGACTCAGGTAAACCAGAAGTTTCTTGATGCTGGCAAGGCTATGTGGGCAACACTGAAATGCCCAGATGTTTGGAAGCCCTGTTTATATATGTACTTCTCCATTGCATTGAGCTTGGATATCCATGAGGGAATGTTCTATTGGTACACGGACTCAAAAGGGGGTCCCTTGTTATCTCAGGTATGGCAAAATTCACTCTCAGCTATGGCAAGAATTCAGAATATAGTCCAGTATACTTACAAAAAAAATTGAACAGACACACAAACACACATATAGATGAGATATTGTATCATCTCTGGATTTCACAAGACATGATTGATTATATGTTTGAATGGTTTGGTTTTGTGGAGTAAGTTATAATTAGTGCACCAGATGAAAATCTTGCTTATAATGTTTAGCTTGCGTGCAGCACTTGTAAAATGTATAGTTCTTTTGACTTGTGCAGGAGAAAGTTGGTTATATATTCTCAATTGGTTCAGCTGGCTCCCTCTTGGGGGCAATCCTTTACCAGAATGTTCTGAAGGATCACCCCTTCCGAGACTTGTGCTTCTGGACTCAGTTGCTTTTTGGTTTATCAGGAATGCTAGACTTAATCCTGGTGTTTCGATTGAATTTGAAATTTGGCATATCAGATTATTTTTTCATTGTGATTGATGAAAGTGTGTATCAAATGATTGGAAGGCTCAAATGGATGCCTCTTCTTGTACTCAGTTCAAAGCTTTGCCCCTCGGGTATAGAAGGCACTTTCTTTGCTCTGCTCATGTCTATCGACAATGTTGGACTTCTCTCAGCATCATGGGGAGGAGGCGGCCTCCTCCATATATTGAAGGTTACCCGGACCAATTTTGATAATCTATGGTTGGTCATATTGATTCGGAACATATTGAGAATCAGTCCACTTTGTCTGCTATATTTGATACCTAGAGGTGATCCTAACTCTTCCATTCTTCCAACTGAAATCTTGGATGCAAAAGAGAGGACTGAAACTCAAGGAACTGAGAATATTGAATTGGTTTCGCTCATAAATGAAGTTGATGTTAAATAGCTGAACACAAAAATCAATTCACATCGAATTCTTCTTAGATCTTCTTTGCAAACACGTGGATAAAGCCGAAGGTGCTTAGTTTGAGGCCGGAGAGGTGAGAACTATTGGAATTATGTGGATAGGTCTTTCTTATGATTGTAAAATTAACCTTCTTACGGGTCTTACCTGTCGGCTTTCGTTGCAAAGTTTTAAATTGATGTTCATAGAAGACTGGTTGAATGAAAGAACACAAATTTTGATATTATTATTGCTTTATAGATGATGCAAGATTTTAGTTGCATATTCAAGACACAAGCTTTCAATCTTTCTTTTCAAACTTTCTATGTATTTTGTGGCATGTGAGAATGTCTGATACTGATCTGAAAATATGTCAAATTGTTCCAAGTTGAGTAATTTTAGTAACTGGTTACTGTTTCCTCTCTTGGTATGATAACCTTCTAGATTAATTGATGCATTTTATTTATGGTGAGATATCAATTAATCTAGAAAGTTGTCAAACCAATGAATCTAGAAAGTTCCCAATTTTACACATTCAAGAGTTTGACCAGGAAAAGAAAGAAAAAAAAAAATTTGTCATGATAGGGTTTTGCTTGGTGTTTGTGGCAGCACTACTTTACCGCCCTAGATCTTTGAGGCTTGAGGTAATGGATGGCCGAAAGGAACCGCGCTCTCCTTTGGTTCTAAGGAGTGGATGAAGCATAGGATCATGCATGTCTGGTGGAAGCTCCGGCAACGCCACTTCAAGCTGAAGGACCTTAATTACCTGCCCTGCCTTTGGCCTTTCCCTGTAGTTTGGATTAGTACACCACAACCCCACAATCAACAAGCATCTCATCTCGTCCTCGGAAAAGCTCATGCTCAGTCTCTCATCAGCTGCTTGGAGAATATCCCCTGCTAGGTATAACTCCCAAACCCATGTCACCAGTGACACATGATATTCCCCATCGTGGAAAGTCCTCCTCCCATATGCAATCTCCAAAGCCACCACTCCAAAACTAAACATGTCTGATTCCTTGCTGGCCCTCCCTTCATTTGCGTATTCTGGTGCCAAGTAGCCATAAGTTCCGACCACACCAGTTGTATGAGTCCTTGACCGGGGGTCGACCAGCTCGGCAACCCCAAAATCACCAAGCTTGGTGCTGAAATCTGTGTCCAACAGTACATTAGCTGACTTGATGTCTCTGTGAAGGACACAGTACTTCTCTGCTTCTTCATGGAGGTAATGAAGGGCTGAGGCCAAGCCTAAAGCTATCTTGTATCTCGCATTCCATGGCAGGGTTTCTCCATGGCCAAAGAGATGATTGTCAAGACTGCCATTAGGCATGTACTCATAGACAAGCAAGAATTCGCCTTGCTCATGACACCAACCTATGAACTGAACCAGGTTTCGATGTATTAAACGGCTAATTATCTTCACCTCGTTGATGAATAGAGACTCAGAGTGTTTGGATTCAGTGAAGATTCTCTTCACGGCAACTGGGCGGCCCAGGCCTCTCAAGCTTCCTTCGTAGACTTGGCCAGACCCTCCCTGACCTAGCCTTCTATCATTTGCAAAACCATTGGTGCCTGCAACTAGTTCCAGGTAAGAAAATTTTCTAGGCAACGCTCCTCTCTCAAGATTTGTACTTATAGAGGAGTCAGAATCCGCGTCATTTCCATGTCTGTGATTCCTGTTTCTCCTCCTTTTCAGAACAAACCAACTGATGATGCCCACTAGAATAATCAAGCTCAAGGAACACCCTACAACAAACGCTGCACAACGTGTCCTGAACCTCCTTATTCTACTGCAGCTTACCTCCAAGGAGTCCGAATTGGACTGAAAATCCCATGAACGAATAGCATGCCGCTTAAGCTTCGAGCAGGTAGTGCCTGAGAAACCAATGGTTACCCGCTTGCAAAGAACTTCTTTTAGATCTATAAGGCAAGAAAGAGAAGATTTACCCTTAAAAACAGGGTTTTTGTCATATGTCCAGAACACACTGAGGTTATTGGTTGTAGCATTGTAAGTTATCCAAACATTAGCCGTCTCTCCGGCATGCGAGTAAGTGTCCCAATCCGCAGAGACGACTGAATGGACCGAATTCTTTTTTATCCCAACCTGTGGCATCAATGAACCCACTGTTGAATTTGTGAAAGTGTCGAACACAACTGCAACAATATGGTTCTTGGACATGGCAAGCTTGGTTGTATTGAATAGTCCCAACTCTGCACCGCCCGAGTTGGGTGGACTTGTATAGTGTAAAGGCGCCAGGAAGAAGGCCAGCCCAGCCCCATCCCCATCCCCATCACTAGTATTAACATTGTCAATGGTGAAAGAAAAATGGGCAGTGAAGTCTGCCTTATGAGTAATCCCAGTTAAACAGTCCTCCCATAGATGCACACTGTCTGCATACGTCGCCCACCCCACGCCAAACGTGTCGTCTTTGTTGAGCACAATTGCTCCGCCGGC
Organism: Carpinus viminea; assembly: GCA_013348765.1. NCBI lineage: Eukaryota > Viridiplantae > Streptophyta > Magnoliopsida > Fagales > Betulaceae > Carpinus > Carpinus viminea. The sequence goes on along the minus strand of CP054670.1, from coordinate 15,623,700 downwards.
AGCCGTGGCATCTCCGTAGTAGACGATTTTTGAGCCACCCGGGCGGTCAGATTCAAAATGAGTAATGTTGAAGGAAAGTGGATGGCCAAAGGGGATGAAAAAGTGGGAGAAAATGCAGACAACAATGCAGGAAATATTCAGACAGTGAAGACAAGCCATTGGCAGCAAATAGTGTTTGATGTTTGCTTCTCTGAAGGTATTTGGGTGATGCTTAGAATCTTAAAGAACAATGTTCTGATCATAATTAATATATGGGCAGCCAAGTTGGGGGATTATGAGCAGAAATGACGAGGAAGAGGATTGAGCCGAAATGCAAGTGACACAGAAATTGCCTCGATCGGTTTCATATGCACTTTAGCAAAACATGCATCATGCCATGATGGATGCGAGACTTCAGTTTTATTTTTGGATGAATGCGTGGGCGTTGCGCGGCGTTTCGTGGACACGAAGTACGGAGTCGACAGAGAAATATTATTGACTTTATCCATCGCAGAGGCATATAAAAAGTGTTAACGACCGTAGAATTCAACTAAGTAATTATGGGGGCTATAGTTTTATTTGTTGGGATTGAGACACCCGAAGGTGGACGGATCCTTGGTTTTAGAGACTCTGGTGTTGAGGACTCGAAAATGGTGAGGGTTTAGTGATGAGTGGTGGGCGCTGAGTTAGAATTCATGGAAATGTTTATACGATTGATTTGAATTAAAAATACGATATTATTTATTTTTATCGTGTTTGTGTTTTTACCTGATGTGTCAAAATTAGCTATCAAAATAAAATTTACACCACATTCGATAGAATGGGCTATTTAAAAGAAAACCAAATCATGAAGATACACCGCATTCAATAGATGAATCTTGTGCCTGTTCGCACTTGCCTTACCAAGCTCACTTACCAACTAAGGACAGATGGTCTTTATAAAAGGTAAGGCAAACTCTCATGCAAGTAGAAGTAGGTGATTTTTACACACTTTTTCTTACTTACACTTTGCTTAAACATCTTCTCAAATTCATTTTCATTAGGGTCTGTTTTGGTGTGCGTTTAAGAGGCCTAAAAATACATTTAATACTCAAAAAGTCATTTCGAAAGAAAAAAAATACCCGTTTAATAAAAAAATTAAAAGCACTTTTAAGAATGAAAAAATGACCGAAACACACTTTGACAAAGCTTAAAAATAAAGTATTTGCCAAAAAACTTTTTTAAACTTAAAAGTTCTATTTTTCAAGCACAATTTCAAACTAATTTCTAATTCAAGCATCGGAGGTGGTTATGCATCACTATGTTGAATTTTTGCTCATATTAGTAACAAATTGATGGGTGATCCGGTGAAAATACATATTATTATAATCCTATCTTGTCTTGAGAAGATGAACATTTACAATTATCAATATTACTCAAAATGATGTATTTTCCGATAATGGGTACCCTGATCGAGAGGCTTTTTGGATTCTATCTATTTGGTAGGTATTTTGACAATTTGAGTCTTACATGTTCAAACTGTCTGAACACCTTAAAAATAATAATAATAATAATAATGGGATTCAATTGTTTTCTCAATTACACCTGATCCCATCCTGGTTAATGGGCAGTATTATATTACTTTTAAGCAACATTGTGTCACCCACTTTGTATGCCCCCACCATGACACAGACGGGTATGTTGGCAAATTGCAATCAAACTAGTGGGAGTTCACGACGGAGATATGGGCTAGTAGCTTCCTATACTTTTGTTACCATAAAGTTACATCAATCCACTAAACACCTCGTGAGGCTGCCGGCGGCAGATATTTTGTCGATCGTTGGAGTCAATTTAGGCAAATTCGTGGTAAAGGGCGACTGAAGCGATGGCTGGCCTACAGCATCCTTTTTTCCGTCCTAAAATAATTTTTGAAAAATATCTTTAGTATTTTTTGGCCTTTTGTGCGACAGAAAATTATAGTAAACAGAATTTCTAGTTAGGACTCACCAGGACCTATATAGGACCCCGCTGGAACCTGATCAAGGCTTACTGGCTCGAAAATGGAATCTACTAGAACTTAATCAACCTTGTTAGAATTAGTTGAGCCACCATTAGAACCCAATTGAATTCATCGTAACTTGGCTGGGCCACCGTCGGGAGTTCACCGGGACCCGATCGGAGCATCATCATAATTCAAACTTTAATATGATTAAAATGAAAATGCATATATTTATGGTTTCTTATAGAGTCAAAATCTAGAAAATATTTTCAAATTTTTTTTTCAATTTTCCAGAAAATGCTTTTGTTTAAAATATTTTACGTCAAAACAAAATGAGGCTATAGGAAAAGAAACCCAGTAAAAAGCTCAATACAATCGTAATAGTGCATGAAATAAAAACTACAACGAGAAATTGATCCAAAATTATCGTGTTCCATAAGTTTTTTTTTTTTTTAATAAAAAGTCAAAGAGAGTGCTGCGTTGATAACAGTTTGTGAAGCAGTCTGATGTGATGGTGAACACTAACAACAACTTGAATGAGGCGGTTGATGAAGATCACCTATCGTTTGTGACATTGACAATAGGCTATTGGAGAGATTGATGAGCAGAATCTAGAAGCCAGTGTATGGGATTGGGGGGGTGGGGGAGGACGTGCTGGCCGGTGGAGTGGCTGGTCGGCCGGCGGCTTTTGGGACGGCCAATGATCAGTGCACACTACTTAACGAGTCCATACGTGAAAAGTGTTGGTGGGAGACCAGGTCCATCGTAATGATAAAAATACACGGCGCCACCTGGCCTTGCCCAAAAAAGGAAATATGTTGGAGACAGCATACATGGCATGGGAAGTAAATTTTGCATGGGACACGGGATTTTTTGGTCTTTCTATTCTTTATTGTTGGGAAGTTGGAACGTGTTCCAAACACGGCCGCACGCCAGCACGTGCGATTTTGACGTGGCGATTCGTGAGGATTTCTTTCGGTTGCCACTATTTCTCATGAACATTGTTTTTTGGATGCCTTGCCCTTGGTAGAGAACTACAGAAGTTTCCTCTTGGGGATCCTTTTGTTGTGAGTGAGGTCTTGCTAATGGAGCACTTGCGTTTTCTTTAAATTTAGGGAATTAATCTTCTTCTTTTTCTTTTTGCATTTTTATTCAAATAAAATTTACAGTAGTTTTCTTTATCATTTTTCTATACCCTTCAAATGTTTTTTAAATTGCTAATCCTTTGTTTAGAACATTCTATTCCTATGAGTAGCCTATTCCATGGGACTATTAATCCCATATACAGGTTACCATTAAAAATGAGTCTTATAATCCTTTCCTGAGATTAAACATATCATGTAAAATTGTCCAAAAAACCCTTCTCACATCTCTCACGATATCCATCTCTCAAAGCAACGCTCTTCCTCTCTCAAAGCAACGATTTTCATCTCTCAAAGCAAGATATCTCTCTCTCTCTTCTCTTCGATTTATATTTTCTTGATTATTCCTTTCTCTCATTTCTTGAATTTTTTTGTGGTATCTTCTCTGGAGTTTTTTTTTCAAATCGCACAAAGTTGGCAAATCGCATACGCTTTCAAATCCCACACTCTCAATTTCTTTCAAATCGCATGCTTTTTTTTTTTTTCTTGCTCTCAATTTGCTGCTATTTTCTCTCTCTTTTTTTTTGTTCGTTTCTCCTCTCTCAATTTTCGTTCTCCTCTCTCGAGTTTTTTTTTTTTTTTAAAATCACACAAATTCTGACTTCTTTTCTCTCTCAATTTTCTTTTTCGTTCTCTAGTTTTCAGATCCTATCAACTTTGTTTCTTTCTCAATTTTTTTTTTGCTCGCATGCTTTTAATTAGTTTTAATTATATACTATGGTGATATGATGATTATGTGATTTTTTATATAAATAATTTTAATTTTCTAGTATAATTGCAAAATAAATAAATAAATAAAATCCCACATACATAACACAATTTAAAAAAAAATAAAAGTTATAGTATAGTTGTTTTATGTTTCGACCAGAAAAAAAAAAGAGTCCTTAATAATAGAAATTGTATTTGTATTATAAGGGTATTTTAGGAAATAAGATCACAATACGATTTCATTCACCAACATATTGCATTGTACCAAACGAAGGAATAGGATTAGGTAGTCTATTCCTTTGTTACAACCAAACAAAAGAATAGGAATAACTAATCTATTCCCAGTAGTAACTAATCCCAGTGGTAGCTAATCCTTTTCCAATAGATTAGACAATCCACAAACCAAACGAGGCCTAAATGTTAAGAAAAAGACTTAAAAGAGAGACTAAAGAGAAACAATTTAAATATTGTTTCAAATAAATGCTAGGATTTTTTATATTAAAATAATGTTTTCGTTGGTGTTCCATTGGCTTATGGAATATCAAGAGAGTATGTTTTTGGTTATTTTTTCTGGAGTTTTTTTTTTATTTTAAAGAAAAGATAGTAAGATTTAAGAAAAGTAATAGTACTCGTAGGGAATACAATGGAGGGTGGAGAATATAGGCAAAATACAGTTATGAAAGGACAAGTGGCTAAACCGGAGTACCGCACTTGAAAGCCAATACCCATGGGAGGGTCAAAATGAGGATGCTTGTGTAGCAGATCTTATTGACTGGGACTCTAAGCTAGGGGTGGAATACCAACCAGCTTCGTGAGCTTTTTGATGTGCATATGGTTGAGGCTATATGCCAAATTCTTATTGGCTCCATTAATAATGATAACATACCGATTTGGAGACCTACAGCCAAGGGAGAGTTTATTGTACGGTAGAAGTGCCTACCATCTTTGTCCCCAAGAGGTAGTTCAATCGGCTGTGACCATACTTTATAAAGTGGAGGTCATTACTTCGAATTCCCCTCCCCCTCTTGTGTGGACAAGTAAAAAAAAAAACAAAAACAAAAAAAAGTACCTACCATCTTCGAAAAGAGATTTTAGAATCTAATAAAGGGGAATGTTCTCGCATAGAGCAACAAATGATTTGGAAGCAAATATGGTGGATGAATACGCATAATGTTACCAAGGTATTTCTATGGAGTGTAAGAATTCTTTATAAACTAAGGCTAATTAATAAATAAATTACTAGCGGAATAAAACAATATTACCTCCAGCCATTGCTCTACTCAAGTAGATTGAAGAACAATTTGAAGCAACAAATCTAGAAAACAATAAAAATATTGAGAGGTTCTTCTAACCTATGCCTACCAATGAATATTGTTTGATAGAATATACATGTCTTATTTATAAGTAAGTCAGAGACCCTCAATTAGAGTTGTTACCTTAATTATTCATTCTATCAAGAAATAAAAATCAAATAAATAATTAATACAGATTATTTGATTCCACAAAATAAAATCAGTAATGAATTCAAATATTTGTTTCCACAAGAATTAAATTGGCAATTTAATTCAGAATATTTGATTTCATAGAATAAGCTTTAATTGGAATAAATCGCTAATTTTATAATCACAATAATATATGTGATATAAGGGACATATCTTAAATAGAATTTCTTACATGGAGAGCTTGTCATAATGCCTTGGCTACTAAGCTAATCTCTTCCACCGAAAGATCACCCAGGATCCTCTATGCCCAAATTGGGGGGTTGAGTATATGAGTCTACAGGGCATATTTTGTGGAGTTGTCTTACTGCACAGATAGCATGGAGCATGTGCGGTAATAAGATTCAAAAAAGAAGTATCATGCATGAGGATTTTGTGATCATTGTGGAGGAGCTTTGTCGTTACTTGGATAAGGAGGAGATGGAAATCATGGCTGTGGTCTCTCGGAGTATATGGCCAAGGCGAAATGCTTTGGTTCATGGGAAAAATGTTAGTCCTAGTAATGTAGTGGTCAATAATGCAATTGATTCTTTGGAGGCCTACCGTAAAGCTACCTCCCAGATTAAGGGAGTAATAGAGAGGGATAATACAAAGGTTCTCTGTTGGGAAGTCCCAAATGATGACTTTGTTAAAGTCAATTGGGATGTAGCCGTGGATAAACACGGAAGGAAAATGGGAATAGGTATTATAGTTCAAGATAGCATGGGAGAGGTGTTGGCAACTTTATTAGCACCAAAAGACTATATCATCGAGCATGATATTGCGGAGGCAGTGGCGACATTGAGGGCTATTCTTTTTTTGTGGTGAGTTAGGTTTCCTTCAGGTGATCCTGGAAGGTGATACGCTCCAAGTGGTCAAGGCATTGCGAAAGGAGGAAAAAAATTAGTGTCATTACGGTCACATTATAAAGGAGGCTCGTAAGGCTTTAAATAACTTGCAAGCATGGAAGGTAAACCATGTTAGACAACATCTAAATGGTGCAGCCCACGGCTTGACAAATGAAGCTTTATCATTGAGTTTATAACACGGCCTTATTGAGGAAATCCCCCTTTGTATCTCTGATATCATTTCTATAGAGAGTCATGCTTAAGTTGTTTTATTTATAAGATCCGCTCAATTTCTCAAAAAAAAAAGTGTAGTAACAAAGCGCCACCTTAACAACATCATTGTGGAGGGTGATTCGCAAATTATTGTCTCTGTTTTCCTCAATCTAGACATTCTGCTTAGTTGGCAGCTGGAACCGTTTGTATTAGAATTAAGCTTGTCGGCTCTTGAACCATGGTCCATATTTCACTCTAATTGGCATGTGCACAACTTTACTGTTTTTACTGGTCAAAGTGAAAGCATTTCCATTGTGTCTCTCTCCCTTGGCGGTCGTTCCTATCAGTAACATCAACCCTTGTCTTGTCTTTCTTTCTTTGTTTCTTTTTAGACACTTTTGTTTTGTTTTCTTTTAAATCTTTGTTGTTCAATTGGCTAAAAGAAAAGGGTTTACACAAAAATAGCCGTTTGTTTATGCATGGAACTGCCAATTACATGCTCTATATAAACAAAAGGCAGTATACAAATGGGAAGTCCCCGCCAACATTTGAAGAAAAAACTATTCATGTGGTAGTTTGCAATTATCTCTCATGGAAACTTAGTAATTTTAGCCCAAGTCCATGAAGGTTCATGGCTGAGAAACTAGTCATGTACGTAGTTTGTAATGATTTCTAATGGGGTCTGTATCTCCAGCATTCCTTTTGGTCATTTGGTTAACAAATTTTGCCACACCGAATACGACCTTACAAGAAATTTGTTGGAATCTCTTCGATGTGTTCATACTTTTGGGAACACTTAGATGAACAAAATAGATTCGAAAATTTTCTTTTAATTCAGTTTATTAAATGCGATTTAAGCTCGTAAGGTGGTGTAACCATCGAGTATCAAAGAGAGATAATTCAGTAAAGGATCCCACAAGAGATGAGATAACTCGAAAACCTGTCCTCAGCTCAAATTGTAAACTATAACTTACCCGTTTAAAATGCATATAAGAATCATGTGTTCTACTTAAGTGCATGTTATGTTTGGCACTGCGATTTTTAGATCAAAAGTGCAATTTTAAACAAAATTGTGAAAAGTGAATCATTTGGAGTGCATTTTTTTAAAATTGTGTTTGAAAACATAGAATAATTTGCATTTTCAAATTGCAAACAAGAGTTGTATTTTTAAAAATGCAGGCCTTTTTTCGTTTTACTTTTCACGATTTTAATAAACGTTTAACTGCATTTTTGAAATCATTATTTTTTTAATCTCACATTGTAAAACCACAAATTCAGGCGGACCTTTAATAGAATATGTTGAAAAAATTTCTTCTAATTTAGTTTAGAGAAAAGCTTTGTTCTTCGTTCTTTTATGAGGAAGGGCCCATTATCAACTTGGGCTATGGGCAATCTGTAAATAAAATCTTTTGAAAATTACATCTGAGCTGGTCTCCAAGCAGGCCCAGCCCACTCCACATGAAGCCCTAGCACAGACTGCCCATAAGAATTCCTCTGTGACCAAACACTACGGTCGTTTCGCCCTTATTCCGGATTAGGGTTAACTCTTCGCAATCAGTGAATCACAGACTCTCTTGGGCGCCAACCAAAGCTCTTGCAATTGCAAATCAGCCTGTTTGGGTACAAACTGGTAAAAGCTTCGACCTTTTTCACCATCTGGTGAAAGCTCTCAGCTTTCGAAATTTTCATGCTTCTTCGGTTGTATTGCTTTTCTTCTTCTTTGATAAGTGAATGTGGCATGGATTATGTGGTTGGACAATTCCCATTGCTGGAGGAAAAGCTCGAGTCTTACCAGAATTACACTTTTTGCTGTGTTTTACGTTTTAGTCAAAAACTTGAAGCCCGTGTCAAAGTAATAGCCTTAAAGTTGAAAAGGGTTTCTATGGAATTGTATAAAATGGAAGTCCATTTGGTTATTATGATCTTGAAAATGTGTTTTTAGCTTTTTCCTTTGAGTTTTGCTCATTCTTCTTTCTGGAAGTATTGAATTTTGTTCAGACAGTGCTGATTTTTAGAGTGAAGGCTTCAATTATTAAGAATTAGATTAACTTTTCTTTTGCCATGCTTGGATGAGTTGAAAATCTGAAAACCCGTATAACATTGATGAAGTTTTGCTTTTTTCTCCCCACTCTTTTAATTTCTATCCATTTTTTCTTTCCTGGTTTATTAACTTGCAGTGGTTCTGCAGACTTTTTTTTTTTTGGGAGAAAATGTGGTCTGAATAATGAACTTTTGGTTTAATGAGTGTGCCATGTTGAAGCAAAATCTCGAAATCCATCTTGGTAAACTTTTGAGTGTTAGAAATAATGAATTCTTGAATTTAACTTGCATTTGATCAGATGATAGTTGGGATGTGAGGAATCAAAAGTTGTTAGCTCCTCCATCATTTTATCTATAAGAAAGAGTAGAAGTCATTAAAAGAAATCCACTTGTGCATTTTCTAGTAATATTTTCTAATAACTAAGGAATTCTGACTTTTCTGAATATTTATCATCCATTCACTGATAAAAGAACTATTGATTTGGTTTATCTTATTCATCTTTAAACTAGAGGCGATACAAGATTGTTGCAGATAATAATTTGTTAGATATGTTATTTTTTTATCAAAAAAATAATTTGTTAGATATGTGAATTTTCACCTCTCCTTCGTTGGAAAGTCAAGACACTTGAGCTCCGAGTGGAGAAACTTGTTCAAGATTGCTCTTAAGATAAAACCAACCAAAGCTTAACTAGCTTATTAGGCTCCTTTCCGGTCCTGTCTATGTGGGTTTACCAGACAACTATGAATAATAATAGGTGTAATCTTAATGATGAATAAACTAGTGTAAACTAATAAATGTGCTTTTAATTGTTAGCATTATTTGTTACTTTGATTGTTAAGAATTTAATTAATAATAGTATTTTATCTACCATATTCCTCAAAATAAGAGTATTTTATTTATTTATTTATGTTACTAGATATATGTGTATTATGATGGTGTGGGAGTGGGGGCTATAATATTAATTATATTTTACGAAAATATTAATAAACTATATTGGGGTACCAATTGATGGGAATTTAAGTAAGCTATGTTCTCAAAGCTGTAAATAGGGAACTGTATTTAGCTATTATATATCTAAAGGGTTAAATGGAAATACGTATAACTGTAAAGTTAAAAGTGAAAAACATAGGGGTTACTTGGGGGGTATTTTCAAGTAATTGTGAACTATATTAATCAATTATTTATCTAAAGGATTAAGTGGAAGTACATGTAACTATAAAGTTAAAAGTGCAAAGCACAGGGGTAACTTGACGCCATTAGAAGTAATTATGAATGGGGTAGCGTTGGAATTGAAATAATCCTTGAATGAAATAGAGGGCAGAAATGAAAAGATATCCCAAAGACAGTGAGAAACCTGTGATTTTATAGATTGAATGGATTAAACAACTGGAGAACATAATACTAATGGGGAAGAGAAATGGAAAATAAGTAAAAGAGAATGCAGCCTTGAAGAGGGTGCAAGAATATGTAGCAAATCGAGTTATAATAAAATTTCTGGAAAACGTAGAGAAAGAAGGATCCCAAAGCAGTTAGGAGAAAGAAACCCCTTCCCTCTTTAGAGGCGTAGTGTGTGGTGGGTTTTGTTTTGTATCTCTCTTTTCTTTTCTTTTTGATAAACAATGTAATTCATTGATGTTTATTAAAGAGGGAACAATAGTATATATTTTTTCTAGTTGTCTACAGGGAATTTTATTTTATTTTATTTTTATTTTTTCACTTTTCCTAGACAGTTCTCTAGAATGGTTTCATCACTGAGGAGAAAATTTCTTGAAGTAAGATTATGATGATGGTCTCACTATTTTGATAGTTGATGGTCTCACTACTTCGACAGTTGAAGGGACTTCTTGTTTTGGAAACCTTTAAGACAAACATTAACACCCAATTTGTATTGTTAACTCAAAGCAATGCAAGGATTACTTATTAATAAAAAAACACAAAGGTTAAGTGAAACAAATTCCATTATGAAATAACTCTCAAAATCAAGATAGCTCTCAGTAGAGGCATCATCTGACATGTTGCAGATCTCCCTGTATTCATACAAAGAACAAGAAAACAAATGAGAAAAATATTTTATGTAATTCTTCTTTGGTAATGCTTGTTTGGTGTTATTAATTACTAGCAACATAGGTCACTAGTTCGAATCTCCCTCTCCTAAATTACTTATCAGAAAAACAAACAAATAAATAAATAAATTATTAGCATCTATACCTAATTGTTTTTTAGAATGAAGGTTACCACATCTTTGTTCTAGTTGCAAGACATGAGCCTTAATTTTATAGAAGAGAGTCGCATTAACTTTATTATGACCTGAATTGCAATTTATATCCTTCTCCTTCCTTTTCATCTAAGCATATGAAATGATTGATGATATTCATGATTTTCAGGGGAAGGAATGGGTAGCCAAACTGCTACAAGCAATGATCGATCAAGGACATACTGGACACCAACAATGGAAAGCTATTTTATCGACCTTATGTTAGAGCAGATGCATAGAGGCAATCGGATTGGCCACACCTACAACAAGCAAGCATGGACTGACATGCTTAATGTGTTCAATGCAAAATTTGGATCTCAATATGACAAAGATGTTCTAAAAAGTCGATATACAAATATGTGGAAGCAATTCAATGATGTAAACAATCTTCTTGGTCAGAATGGATTTTCTTGGGATGAAACTCGACAAATGGTGGTAGCTGATGATTATGTCTGGGATACTTACATTAAGGTACATTACTTTTCTATTCATTAATATCGTGAAAGCATCTATGCTATAATTGTTCAATAACATAAAGTACACTTACCCTGATGCGCGATCCTACAGAACTAAAGCAGTTTTGGATTTTAGTAAATTGTGCATGATATATGGGTATACAACTGCTGATGGAAGGTACAGTCGATCAAGTCATGATCTAGACTTTGACGAGGAAGTTCAAGGAGTAAATATGGGTATGGATTTTTTTCTGCCATGGAGGCTTGGCTTTTGTTGGGACTGAATATGATCTCTTTGATATTCTGTTTAATGACTAGTTCTATGATGTTTATATTTTGTTAAGGTTAATATAGTGGTTGCATAATGTTCATGGTTACTTAATCTTAAGCTTGTATACATAAGGGGTAAGAAACTAAGAGTACCAAAAAGTTAGAAAGAAGCTCTGAGCTCCTCACCCTATTCATGGGTTATGAAACTTACTCATGAGATACAGAATGATCAAGAGGAAGATAGAATCATAGAACTCAAGCTTATAATATTCAAAAATAGTAAATGTTGCAAATAATTCCTAAAAACGATTGCTTAGTCGTCATGATGTATTTTGTCAGGTTTTTGGGTTGGGACTTATTGGGTTTTTAAGTTGGGATACCTATCTATACTTTCTACTGTACTTAGAGGCACATTGCGCTTTTTTTGATATATACAATTTTACTTATAAAAAAAATGATGTATTTTGTTTTTGAAAATATGACCTTTCTTAATGGACCAAGGAACATGAGCTGCCTAATATTCTTTATATTTAGTTTGGCTGCTCTCATGGTGGTTTGCTTTCCAGAATATGCTTCATACTAAACAAAGATGTACTCCAATAATCTGAGATGACTCACAACTTTACATTTACCTATCAAAAAAATAATAATAATCTGAGATGACTATGTTTGCTCATATGTTTCTTGAATTGTAGGTGACGGAATGGGCAGTCTTGCCCCTTCGAATAATGAGCGCTCACGGACTGATTGGACTCCAGCCATGGACCAAGTTTTCATTGAGCTTATGATGGACCAAGTAGAAAGAGGGAATAGGACCGACAATACATTCAATAAACAAGCATGGACTGATATGCTTGCTTCATTCAATGCAAGGTTTGGTCCTCAACATGGCAAAAGAGTTTTAAGGCATCGATACAAGAAATTGTGGAAGTACTATAGTGACATCACATTTTTTCTTAAACAAAATGGCTTTTCCTGGGATGAAACACAACAAATTATTGCAGCTGATAATGATGTCTGGGATGCACATATCAAGGTACATCTTTAGTCAGGTTTTTGTCATTGCTCTTTTTATTTTTTCCAATTTTTTTTTTTTAACTGACATAGAACATATGTAGGCGCACCCGCATGCACGGACATATAGAAGAAAAACTTTGCCAAACTACTATGATTTGCTCCTAATATATGGAAATGAAATTGGTGATGGGTTCAACTGTGATTTACAGCAGAACAAAAACCCTGAAGATGACATATCAGAAAGGAAAGCTGGTGAGTTACAACTTGCTATATTTACCAAGCTGAGATTACTTTGCTTGACTTTTACGGTCTTAAGATATTATAGGCTCTTGAGTAATACCCTCATGAAAGGTCCACTGAGACTCTGATCAAGCGGAAAATAGAGAAGGGATTTCATGTGGAGAGAGACATTGGAACCTCACTAGTAGTTCGCTATGCTTTAAGTGTTTGGTATCTCATTTTTTAGATGAAAATAGTGATTGGTCTTCTGGTTGTCCTTATTACATCTCTCAGGTTGAACCCTATTTACATGAGTTGTCAAGGCCATGAGTCCTAGCTGGGTTTTCTTATAATTTTCTTTTCATGGCCACAAAGTTACAAGCTCATGAACATGGTAAAATATTTTGAACATTCTTCTCAAATTGAGTTACATAAGCGTGGCCATTTATACAAGTGAGATGTCATGAAGTACTTGCTAGTGGCTCTATGTTGCATTTATTTAAGACCTTTGATGAATGAAGAGTTACTTCTATAATTTTGACTGTGTCTGTAGCTGAAGGCAAGGGGGAGCAGACCCATACTTTGAGTGATCGTACAAGAACATATTGGACACCGCCAATGGATCATTATCTTATAGATTTGTTACTAGAACAGGTGCATAAAGGAAATAAACTTGGGCAGACTTTCATAACCCAGGCTTGGATCAACATGGTTACCTCTTTCAATGCAAAATTCAGATCTCACCATGACAAAGATGTTCTGAAGAATCGGTACAAACATCTGAGGAGGCAGTACAATGACGTAAAGATTCTTCTTGAGCAGAATGGGTTTTCATGGGATGAAACAAGAGAAATGGTAACAGCTAGTGACATTGTTTGGGATGCTTATACCAAGGTAAACTGCTCTCCATTCTAATTCTGCTCTGTTCTGCCCTTCTGCAGCTTACATGTAGTGCCTGCAGGAACATCCTGATGCTCGATCATATAGAGTTAAAACTCTGCCAAGCTATTACAAATTGTGTGATATATTTGGGGAAGAGCGTTCTGATGGTAGATACAGCCGTTTGGCACACAATGCAGACCCCAGTGCTGAATTGCCTGTTCTGATGACTGGTACTGGTATGTATCTTCATGTTACTCCTGATAATGGTGTAGTGGCCAAAAATATTGGCTATGCTTGTTAAAGTTTTTATTTTCTCTAACTAGGTGTTACTCTTGTATATTTTGCGTGTACTCAGATTGTGCCTTTCACTTTTAATGATATTTCAGTTACATGTAAAAAAAAAAAAAAAAGTTTTTCTTTTTTGTTCTCAAAACCATTAATAAACAATTCAACACAAAATACTTTTTATAAATTTATATTCTTCCCTTGTAAGAATATTTTGACAAAATAGATGGTTAACTTTTACAGAGGTAAGAACATTTATTATTTAAAAAAATTAAAAAATTAAAAAAAGATTAGGGTGGCCACAGGTGGAGCACAACCACCTCAACTGACATTTTCTTTTTTTTCTTTTTTTTTTAAAAAAATAATTACAAGTACGGCTTTACATCTATATGGGCTTCCTCAAAATAAGCAGGTGTATTCTATAAAAAAACATTTTATCAAATATGGATTCCACCAGAAAACTCTTATAAAACCAATTTTCACCTTTATTTTACATCAGAATATTTTTCAAACAAAATACATAAAAAATACTCCCCAAAATGCATTAACAAACATACCCATTATCTTGAATCATTAATTTGGTACAATAGGTGTGAATTTTATTGCATCTTACAGAAAATTATATGATGCTCTTTTATGTGACTGGTTACTCTTATATTGAGATTGTATATTTGGTCTAATCTTAGAATACCTTTTGCAACTTTCAGTTGCTGCTAGTGAATTAAGTGAACTGAACTTTAAGTAACAATCATATGGAACAAGTGGAGCAATTAACTTGTCATTTAAGATGATTTGTTCTTGGTATGATGTGTTAGGAATATAAGGTACAACCATTTGTGTCCTTCCATAGATGTTAACGGTGCAATAGGTGTGAACATTAGTAAATTCCCCTCACCCCTTGGGGTTTTCTTCTTTCTTTCTTTTCCCATTGCACACATTTGCCGACAGCATAAATAACAATGACATATAATAGTTGACTTTGTTGCTGTGCATGATCCAAAATAAATAATCTGGAATCTCTAGAAGTTCACATTTATAAACCTTGGTGTGTTCCAGGACAGCATGGATGATGTTATGTGAACTGCACCATCATGCATTAAGCTGGTATAAGCTAATGCCTGTAGTGCTTGGTGTAAGCATATTTTTTTTTATGCTTAATTTATTTATTTGAGAATTGCTTAAAACTGTATGTTCTTATTTTAGTAGCTTTCATACCTGCAAGTCAAAGTTGTCAGTTTGGAAGAATCTTCTCTGAAAGATAAAAGAAAAAGGTCTTATCTTTTTGTTCTGGTATTAAACTACAAACTAGATGATAGCATGAATGCTGGGGAAAGGATTTGTCCCGTATGCTGTGAAATGTGATATAAACTTAAATTGCATGCCGTAGGAAATGGAATTATTTTATGTTCTCCAAATACATTTTAACAGCATTTGTTTTCACATGGTTTTCCTTCATAGGTGAGGAAATAAATGAACAATCTTTGCTGGTGATATTCTCTTGGGAATAGATTGGACACCATCAATGGAGCTCCATTTTATTGACCTTATGATTGACCATGTGCACAGAGGCAATAAGGTTGATCACATATTCAATGAGCAAGCATGGGCTGATATGGTTGGATCGTTTAATGAAAATTTCGGATTAAAATGTAACAAAAATCTTCTAGAAGATCAGTATATCTGCTTGATGAAACAGCATGATGACATCTGCAATCTTCTTAATCATACCGGTTTTACGTGGGATGAATCTCAACAAATGGTAACTGCCGACAATGATGTCTGGGAAGCTTATGTTGAGGTGCCTTCCTCCCTCTCTGCTAATATCGTTGTGTATTTTCTTGACTTGTCTAAATAATTCGCCTGGTCAGCTACCAGTCAGTGTAGTAAGAGGATTGTATTTCATTTCAGCCAAATTTACTGTTTATTAATCAGAAGTTGTTTATGTATGAATTATGCAGGAATATTCAGATGCTATTTCATATAGAGGTAAAGTCCTACACAGTCACAGTGACTTGTGCAAGATCTTTGGAAATAAAGTAGCAGATGGAGTCTATGATCAGTCCCTGGGGATGGAAACAGACATAACTGCCCTGGAAATAGAGATGGATGGACCATCAAGAGATCCACAATATCCAGCTGCGAATACTCAAGCATCTGATGATGAGAGAAAGCGGCCAACCGGGACACCCTTGGCATCCGGACGTCCTAAAAAAGCACAAAAGACTGGCAAGAGAATGGAAGAAGCTCTTTCCGAGATGGCGGGTGTAGTGAAAAGATTGGTAAATAAGAAAGAGAATAAGAACAGCAAATTGATAGAAAGTGCAATTGATGCTCTCCAAGCAATACCGGAAATAGATGATGAGCTAATGCTGGATGCTTGTGACCTTTTGGAAGATGAGAGAAAAGCAAAAACGTTTTTGGCGTTGGATGTCTCTCTCAGAAAGAAATGGTTATTAAGAAAGCTCCGTCAGTAGTCGCCTTTGTTTTTTGAGTGACTAAATATCTCAAACAAATTTTGACTGACATTAGATAATTTAGTCTGTAAATGCACACTAGCACTTGTAATGTTATATTGAACCTTTTTTTAATATATTATTATCTAAAGAGTTCAATTTTCAAACTGTGCGTGCTTGAGGGTGATAGTGGACACATGCAAGCTTAACTGAATTTAATTATCTGATAAATAGATTATTTTTATTGAAATAGAGGATAAACAGTAGTCACATTTGGCTCCATGAATTAATTATTTAATTAATATTTTAATACATTTTGAACAGCTAAGGAACAACCATATCAGTTGTGACAAAATAAACCATCTATAGTTCAAATACAGCTCCTATGTCAACGACATGGCTTGCATATGATCTGAAGGCCAAATTGCATCAATTTTAGTTCTTTAACTATTCATCAATTTGTGTAGACTTGTAAATGTTTTCCGGAGTTTGTTTCTGGTCTGTTTTTGTATTGGCTTGTAGATTAGAAGTTGAATTTACCTCACTTCAGCAAACACAAACTATGGTTTTATAAACATGAGACTTGAAGCAATTAAGAACTTACCTTGACCAATGTTACACATCTGATACAATTTAACATGAAACAGGTTTCCTCTTGGGGGTTTATACAAGAAATGGAAAGAAATTTCTTCTTTCATAACGGTGAAAACAGAAACTTTTTCATGGCAGCCAACCCTGGACCAACTACATGGGCATCTCTTCATCTCAAAACATTCCACCTAAATTCTCAAAAAAACAACCCAGAGAATAACTTACTTTGCTCGTCTTCTCCTATCCCCGTCTCTCTCTCTTTCTCTTTCTCTGCCTCTACCCCTGTCAGGGTCATCCCTCTCTTTGCTTCCACTCTTCTCACGTTCCCGATCCCGCTTCCCTCTCTCACTTTCAAAATCATGAGTTCTATCTCTATCCCTATGTCTTTCCCTGTCCCTGTTCAATGCATGTTCCCTTTCCTTGCCTCGGTTGGATGATTTTCGTGGTGGACTCTCACTTTGGCTCTGGCTCCGGTGCCGCTTTCTTGAAGAGTCACTGCTACCATCCCGTCTATCCTCCTCTCTGAAGATGTTCTCTCGAGTTCAGAGGGAACATATTTAATAGACATAAACCCTGAGCATGCATAATTAAGAATATATTTTATGTACGCAATATGAAGATTACAATTCTTAAAGACTTCGCAAAGATCAAATTACATATGACATTTAAGTATTTAAAGACAGACTCTTTGATTCATGACATAATCAGCATGAACCAGACAGCAAAAGCAAGTAGGCTTTGACTGGAAATTGTGAAACACCAAAGCCAGTTCAGTTTAGCAAATACCCAGCCAAGTTGGAAGAAACCATTCACACTGAAGCTAAAAACATAGATTAAACTAATAGGCTGTTTCACCCTCGGTGGCCATAGTCTCTTGGGAGAATCAATGAATGCATCTTTAATGCACTTGTTAGTGCTAGAACATCTTATAATCCTCAATTAGCTACCTCTAAATAACCTCAACTAAAAAAAAAAAAGAATAAGGAATGTCACAGATATTGTCGCCTCATTGTACCATCATCATCGAACTATTAGTTCAACAGGTCTGAAATATTATTGTAAAAGTCAAAGCAAGATTGGTACTAATAAGAAGTAATTCAAACCTAATCTGGAGAGAATACCAGAGGGACCTCAAGCAATGAGGTAGTGAGATCAACCCAGCAGAAATAGGGTAGGGTTCGGTCAAACCAGATATAACCTATTAGTCCAATTCTATTTAAGTCGTTGCATTTTCAATTTTCTTATTGACCTCCTCAGTGCTTTCAGACATTTCTAATCAAAGACTTCCATCAATGAAGAAAATCTACCATGTCTATTTGATCGTCTTTGTACTAAAACACGTGGAAAACCCCGAAGGATCCCAAGAAACCTCCGACGATCCACGCCCAAAACCTCCTCTACAAGACCCACCAGCCAAGAAATCTGCCCTACGTATAAATATGGACCCTGTTTGTTTTACCTTTTTCAACAATTCTCAAACCAGAATTTCCCCTTGATCAACATCTCAAACTTCTTGACTCCACATACCAACTTGAGCCTTCGCCATGATACTAGCGATATTCTACGAATAGTTGCATTATTTTTGTTCCTAAAAAGAGTTGGAAGCTCAACAAACTCAGCAAAATCTCACTCAAATTAACTACAACTTTTCTTTTTAATTTTCTTACATTTTCTCAACAACCAAATGGGTACTAATTTCTTATGCTCTCCATTTTTCCCTGACTCTCTCTCTCTCTCTCTCTAAAACCAAAAATCCAGAGGAAAAACCCATTAGTAACCAATCAATCAACGAGAAAACCCATCCACTTGATTTGGTGATGCCTGTAAATAAAGACCCCAATTTCAAACACATCGAGAAGCATTGCTCATTTGCATAATCCCTTCACCATCTTCGAAGCCAAGGAAAAATCAGCCAACATGGTTGCTAAGAATTCTGATAAAGAGCCATTAAATACCACTCTTCAGGGAATGCCTTCGGATTGGAGGAAGAAGATGATTAAGGTGGATGGATTGGACAGTAGCTGTGTATAAAGAATTGTTTTGGGACATGGCCTTACCTGAGCCAATGCCCATAATTTCATGACACAGGATTTGCTTTTTCATTTAGAGAGGTTTGTGTGGGTTGGTGTATAGAGTGGGTGCTCTTGGAGGAGGCTCTCGGGTTTTGATGCCAAGGTGGAGTTTAATAGCTGGCAGTTTAGTGGTGGGGATGATAATTACTGGATGACAAAAGAAGAAAAGAATCTAAAATATGCTGTCACTCCTGCAGTAGGAAAGGTGCTCCAAGAGTGTGTGTGTAAGAGAGTGAGAAATCCTTGATATAGTTCACCCAAACCATTTCTGAATTTCTCTCCATTCTTTTAGATATCAGAAGAAGAGAAGAAAAAATTATAATACGATGGCTGGAGGATTAAGTGACACGAGTGAGTGGGTAAGGAGGAAGAGAGAGTGGAACAAAGATGTCATGCATGTTAAGTGATATGACTTGAGTTCCAATTTCTGTTAGTAAAGTGAACAAAAGTCTATGAATATAAATGTTGGAAAGCACACGCCACACGGGGTGTTTAATTGAAAAATTGAAAACATTCCAACTTGAATAAAATCAGGCCAAAGCACAAGGGTTAAGTGTAATTTTCCAAAAATAGAAGTGCTAATCAGTAAAGAAAATTTCTATTTTTATGTCTATTATGATTTAGAAGTAGTAGACAACCATATTTTTTTGTGTATGTGTGCTTTGCTTTGTTGAGCCTCATAATTTTGACATGACATCAACTTTACAAATATCAGAAAGTTCTTCATCTAGTACTACATAAAGCTATAGTAAGATTGCAGAAACTTCATTTCTAGTGTCGCACACTACCAATGAAGACTGCAATACTTAGAACTCCTGCTCTATACAAAACAGGTTTTCAGAAAATTCAAGAGTTCAAACTAGGAAAGTAATTAATTATAATAGCTCTCATTCCAATTTTTTGATACAAATGAAAGAATTAAAAGGCAGAGAAAGCAATGGGCAAACCAAAAACCTAGCACAACATGTGAAACAGACATTATAATTGGACAGAATCTCACAAATTCAATTATTTTATATATTGCCTGCTTACAAAATGAGCACTTACTGTTCCCTGACGAATCATCGTTAGCATCTAATAATCCATATTCAGATAGTAGCTGTTTCCGGCGAATTGAAACTTTCCTCTCAATTTCCTCTGAATTTTTTATTCCCCGCTCTTCAAGGGATTCACGATATTCTATCAAAGCCACCTCTAGACGTCTCAACTTTTGTCTGTAGTACATATGCACAGTCAAGTATGATACACGTAAATGGACTACACCATAAAACAAACAATCTACATAAATTACTGACAGCAGGGAGGCATTAGACAGAAATGTAAATGAACTCTTTCCAATTTGTCATAGCATTTGGAACTCATCTCTACTTCAAATTGAAATAAGTAAGCTCCACCACATCATAAAGAGAGTAAATTGAGAAAAAAAAAAGTTGGAAAGAATGAAAAACATCATTTCCTGGAAGAATGAAACTAGGACAAGAGGTCACAGTGGAAGTATGATACTACCTCTGCTCTTCATTCATTCCAGTGTCAAGTTGCGCTGGGATGATTGTACCAGTTGCAAACTCCATCTCATCAGCCTTACTAGGACCATCACCAGCATTCTCACTTCCAGAAGAAGAGTAGCTCAATCCCAGACCCAAACCACTACTCTTTTGTTCATCATCGCTTTCACCATCCTCTCGAGCCCATTTAGATGCTGGCAAAACAGGATCATTTTTGTCTTTCTTTGTGAAAGCTTTTAGTTCAGGCTGCAGAATGGGAGGGGTCGGAGCCAAAGGAACAGAATCTTCACCTTGTGACTGCACATCATCCTCTCCATAACTGTTCCATCCAGACAGACCCACTAGCTCTGGTTCCATATTCATTTCTCTATTATGACTATTGGAATATCTGCCAGAACTTGAATGGCTCTGTGCAAATTTCAAATTATCATCTAAATCATAACCCCTTTGTTTTTCTGCCTCTTCCAGACTTAGCAACCGTGCAACCATCATTTCTCTACCACCAACAAGAGACAATCCATTATGTCTGCAGCGTCTTTCTAGCTCAGCAAGGGGAAGACTCATTAGCTCCTTCATAGCTGCTCCCTTGCCCATTGCCAATGCAGCATCTTGGTTGGCCTTACTCCCATCACCTGTATCTTCAGAAGCAGTCTTTTTTCGAGTTCTGGCATCACCACATATGGAATGAAATGGGATGACACCACAGTTCCCAGGTCGAAGAAAAGTAGCTCGTAAACCATTCACATATGCATCTGAAAACAAAAACCAGTCTGACCAGACTTGCAACACTTTGTGTACTCGTTCCTTCAGAATTTCAGACAAAGATTTACAATGAAATCAGAAACAAACTAAATAAATTAGATAAAGACTGAAAGCCCAAAAAAAGAGAGATTTGTACAGTTTACCTTAAGGGCCTCTGCAGTAATCCTTCCTGTGATGCTGCGAAACAAATCATTAAAGCTCTCCATAATGTCAGGTAATGCTGCCTCAAATTTGGTGCGGTATGCAGATGCATTCTTTACAGGAGCACTACTATTATGAAGAATGTCAGAAACGAGCATAAGCCTTGCAACTTTAGTTGGAATATGAGTTTCCTTAAGTGTCAAAGATTCTGTCAGAACTTCGACTATCTGCAGTACAAAGCACACGAAAAAATAAATAAAAACACAAGACAATCCTTTGAAATTTAAAGTAAAATCTATAAAAGTAATCCCAGAGCTCAGTCTTCCTCTTTCTCCTTTTCTATTATTTTCTGTTAATTAAAATTTCATGAATTACTGCTTACATAAGCTTGCCATTAGCAAATGTAAGTGCAATAAAGGTGTGAAAAACAATCAATGGTTGACAAAACAAAATCAAACACAATGTGATAATCACCATATGTGAAAACAAATCAATAACAAGTGCCTAGTTAAGCAACACTTAATATGGTTTTGAAATCGGGAGATCAATTTTACTGCACCATCCACACGGCAAATGGCGCCAAGGGGTCATCAAATTGATTGACCCTAATATCAGCATTACCTCTCCAGCTGCATCAGCATTATCCAGGGCAAACCCCATAGCTTCCTTTATCTGACTCCTCTCTAACGTTAAAGCGCGCAGCATATCCTCAAACTCATCCCTCTGCGAATCAGTAAGTGTTCTTTCTGGTTCCACACGCTATAGAAGATAATGAAAGAAAGGGAGAGTTAAAGCATGACACAATGTGGATAAAGTAAAATTAATCCTACCCAAGGATTCAACACAAAATACCCTGCTTCTTCCTGCAGCATACGTGGAGCCAGACTCCTTTTCATGCTCTGGGCTTTTTACTGTTGGCAGAGGTGGGGGAATCCATCTGGAAAAAATAATAAACAGAGTATCACATCATTTTGTAGACGACTACACCAACTTATTCATAAAACAGCAAGATTGATTAAAATGACTGCTCCAATAGTTACTGAAATAGAAAATTCCAATAGTTACTGAATTAGAAAATACTGAGTGTACATTACCTTCCACTACCAGTTATCATGATAAAAGGCTCTGTTCGCCATCTTTGAAGGGTATCACCCTGCATTCATGCCAATATAAAAGAACCTAAACCTCCAAACAACTAATATATTAAAAAAAAAACATACATTTTTTTGTTCTTTTGGCAAAATTAAGACTAATATATTGCAACTACATTCTATTAATTATGAGGGTTCCAGCCATGGTAAAGGCAAGAGGATGTAGGGTTCCTTGTGGTTTTTGGGTTTTGGGTTCCCTGTCTGTTTTGGTTTTCCTTAGTTTTTCTTGCTTTTTGTTTTTGCTTGGTGTACTTGCATATACTTCCAATGTACTCAGGGGCGTCTCACACTTTTTTATAAAATACACTTGATTACCTATATAAAAAAAATATTGCAACTACAGAGCATTTGCTGACAAACAAGTAATCACTCTTAGGAACAAAAATAATTTTATTATTCTAAGAGATTCCCAAAATTTCTATAAAATTCACAGGGCAAGTGACACGGTTCAATTTAAGTATATCCTTCTTTTATTTTCGGTGGCTGGAGTGAAAGACGATGGTATGTACCTGAGCAAAGGAATAGAGCCTCCAGACATAGTAAGTGTGTTCCTTCGAGCCAAGTTCAAACAAGAAATCAAAGAGAGGATTACCACGACCTCTCTCCATAATAGCTTGTTCGAAAGCGCATCCTCCATCCAGAACATAGAGAGCCATTGTGTCAATCACATGGCGGAGATGATCATCATTGGGTGGAAAAACCATTATGTCGGGAACATTTGGGGTAAGAACCTGGTCACCCATATCAAATCATTTAAAATATGTAAAGAGCAAAACACCAAAACTAAATCTCTGAGTAAGCATGTAAATTATAAGAGTGAAGCACTTCCAAATTCCACTCAGTAACGTCAACTTAAGAGCAAAGACAACATTCATAGAGAGTGCAGCGGAGCCACAAGAATAAACTGGCAAAACAAAAGGTCTCTTAGGACCCTCAAAAATTAAAAGGTAATGACTTCACAAGAGAGCAAAAAATGAATGAATAAGAACCTTTTTCTTTATAACAAGAAATAGTTCAAATTGGGTCAGAATAATGGTATATAGTAAGATCAGCTCCCTCAATTGCCCAAATATAAGAATAGACCCTAAAGACAAAAGGGTGGAGAGCATCCCATGTCAATACTGTAGCATAACTATGTCACATATAAAAGCAAACGATATAATCTTGCTAACATACCAGTTCAGAATTCTGACTTGGAACAGAAGTGACTGGTGGGCCTGATGGACCAGACAAAATTACAGTGCTACCCTGTCAATAAAAAATGTATCAGCCATTTTAAACTCCTCATTTCATACTTGAAATAATGAATGAAGCAATGTTGACCTTCTTACAAGTTTACAATTAGGCCCAAAGCATCAATATTATAAAAGAAATAAAAGCATGCACATACACAATCATTACATCAAAGTAAAATTTAACAGACCTCCTTACTCCGGATCGCCATATGTCCTGGTGGAGGAGCAGGCAGCGCTTGTGAAGGTAGAGCAACAGACTTACCCCATCCAATCTTCAACTCATATTCATAAACAACAACTCCTGCAGATACAAGATTTTTTCTTCAATCCCTAATGTCCTTCATTGCCTTTTACATATTTAATTTATTTTAACTAAGTAACAGTTAACAACTAAAAGGGGATATTGAATAAACAAATTGAACATTATGGCATACCATGAAAATTATTCCAATTATCTCATTAAAAAGTTTTGCATATGTTTAAACAGTAAACAATGTTTTGAACGAGTTTCATATAGGTCAGCATGTGACCTCATTTCTGAAAGAAATTGTATCTCTCCTTTTACACTCCATACTTGTCTTTTCAAATCTCGAGTTCTAGATACCCCTTTATACAATTTGAGACTGGAATGAGTAAAAGTAAAATCCAACTAAACAAAGGTCAAAACAGCATCCTATTGCATAATATGGAGCCTTCCTGGCAAATGGATCAACAATTTTTTTTGATAAGTCAGAGTATTATATCAAAAAAAGCGCAAAGCACCTCTAAGTACACAAAAACGAGAACGCAAAGCGCCTCAAGTATACAAAGGAAACCCAAACCAACAACCCAAGGAACGCATGAACACGCCTCTAAGTATACAAAGGAACCCGAAAAGAAAAAAAACAATTCATTGAAGGAACATGTGGCAAAACAACATTGGGGGGCTTAATTTTCAATTTGATGCCAGGCTGCTACATAATCATATGCACAAGGGTCATGACTTAGTGGTGTCAAAGATTACATCAATATTTATATTGATCCAGTGACACAAAATCACACACACGTGCAGAGACAAATCTGCATGGCAAAGGAACATGTGGTAAGAACATTCATGTTTTCTTTTTCTAGTTAGGTATATCTCTTGCATCCTTCCAGTGTACTTGGGTTGCACTTTGCAATTTTAATAAATTTCAATTACTTATAAAATAATAAAAAGAACATTCATGTGACAGGGGATCACAATCATATGCCACTTCCAAATGCAAGGCAACCACAAAAACATGGAAAGAAGGTTTTTAAACTATATAAATACTCATACACATGCATAGTGGAAGTGGGTGCGGCTTTTGCATTGTAGGAAACTTCATACTTTAGAGAGAATACCATCCAGAATAGAATGTTAACTAAAATTTTAAAATTTAAGAAATTTGGAGAAGTACGGAAAGGTGAAACATCCATATGTACTTTTGTGAAAAAACATTTCCATATTATACAAGAAGTTATTTGCTAAAAGGTAAAATAGTGCTTTCTTAGCTAAAACAAAGTTTCTAAGCATAAATAGCAACTCTTATAAAAAAGCAACTATAGAATTTCAAACAAAATAATTTGAGAGAAATCATCCAAATCCCAGAAAATGATGAACAAGCTTGGAAGAACCAAACCTTGCATTTCATCCTTTGCAGCCTGTCCATCAGCTCTATTCATGAAAGCAAACCACAATTTCTTTGCCGCCTTCTCTCCTCTTCTGTCCTAGGCCACATTATCTTCACACTAGCAATAGGGCCAAATCTTCCAAAGTCCGAGAAGAAAATTTTCTCGACCTAGAATTATTAATAAAAAGAAAAAGATGACCTTGACACGTCCTGATATAAGAAGCAACAGATGATAAGTAAAGAAACAGCAGATCTAAAGACACGGATCTTACCTGAGGTGAGAGATTTCCAACATAGAGATTAGTAGTTTGTGGATCACCATCATCAAATGACCCAGGAATCTTTCCACTTGGGTCAAAGTCATCAGGTAGTTCATCAAAGTGACTAGATAGCTGAAAACAGTAACCTTATAAGCTTCAATATATGATTAAATGAGAAATGACAAATTGATGCAAAGAATTCAGTACATGAGATAAAGTACAGATGAAGTGGTGCAAAGAATCCTAAAGGACAATTGCTGTTCTGAGATCACAATAAACAATTGATGTATACGGTCAAGGTGTGTGATGGGTACATGCATTTGCATACATTTTCCAGAATCAACCTGACCGTCTTGCACATATGCTACAGAAGGACAATAAAAGAAAAACATATAGATAGATGAAACAGTGATGCAACTACACGCAAGTGGACATATAGAGTTGCAATTACCTTTTCCCAAAAGACAGAAAAACAAAGCTAACACTTAAAACCACTTACAGCAGAATGTTCATTGTGGCGCCCATCACGCCAATGTTCACGTTCTTGATTTCGTCTTTCCCTCATTTCTTGCTCACGCTTCAGCTCCTCCATAAAATGATCTATGTTCCGAGACTTCCCTTTCTCTTTTTCCTTCGGCTTTTCCTCCTCCTGCAAAGTGTAATGCAAATGATTAAGAATTAAATACCAGCAAATCACGGATAAATGCTCAAAATAGAGTTCATGACATTTGTATCCTCTATTTACTAACTTTCTTTTCATATTCTTTTCCCTTAGCTGCCAAAGGAGGTGGTATGAAAGATGGAACATACCTGCAACAACAAAAATTAAAGGCAAAGTTTCACATTACAAAAACGCGTCCCAAGACAAAAATCCTTTGAGCAGAAAAAAAAAAGAGAGAGAGAGAAGACTAAGAACTCGAGAGACACCAGATTGACCAATTAGCTATGGCTTAGTTTCCAAAGCCATGGCAAATTTACAGCGTTCAACAAAGCAAACAACTAATTTTTTCATCTAATTAATGATAAGGTTTTTCTCCAAATCCTTGATTTGAAACACATTCTTCTTTGTTTCGAGGCTGTTTTGGGTATGAAGGTCAATCTTGTGAAATCTGAATTATTCGCTTAGAGGAGGTTCTACATCGAGAAGAGTTGGCCGATATTCTTAGTAGTTGGATATATTCTCAGCCCACAAAATACTTGGACCTTCCTCTCGGTGTCAACTTTTTTATATACAATTAAAATTTTATTAGAGCGAAAGGGTGCTATCTAAGTACACAAGAAGTACAAAAGAGAAATGCCTAACCAGAAGAAGACGAGAGATCAAGCAAATCAGGAAAATTAGAAATAAGTAAACAAGCATAGACAGTTGTACATCAATAAAGAGTTTTGAAGAAGAAAGCCTTTAGTTTTACCCATCGTATTTCGCAATCTTTTTTTGTTTTTATGACGGGAACCTCAATAATGCAGAGCCCTTCGACTCGCCCCTGCAAAGTAAACCTCGGACCCGTGTACCGCACCCTCAAAGTTTTCCCTACACTGATCAAGGTAAATTGCTGGCTTTTACACTAGAGGGTGTGGCTCCAAGGGGGAATTTGCACCTAGCAAGTCTCGAACTTGGGATCTATGGGGTGATACTCCCAAAACCACAAGCCTCAACCACTAGGTCAACCCATTGGGGTTTACTCTTGCAATCTTCAGAACTTCTAGTGTTTCTTTCTCTCCAAATACACACATATTAACCATGGCAGAATCATCTTCCAAAGTACTACACTCAGAAAAACAACCACATTGCCCTCTCCAACTTGCAAAGAGATCCACCACCCATTGAGGCATAACCCACTCTAATCCACAAAGACAACAAACAGAATTCAATAAGGTCCTAGCAAAATCAAAGTGGAGTAGACTCTTCTTACACATACAACACCAATCTCCCACTATGAGATTTCACTTTCTTAAGTTATCCAAGATGAGGATCATCCCTAAAGCGGATAACTTTAGGAGAGAATGGAGAAAATAATGGTTAGTTGTAAGAAGATTTACTTGTCTCGAGGTCACCTAACTCTAATCAAGAGTAAGTTATCCAGTTCACCTACATACTTTTTATCGCTCTTTCCATTGCTATCCCGATTCCCTCTAGGAGATTGGAATGTCTTCAAAGATATTTTCTTTGGGATGGAATAGGCTATAAGCCTAAGTTTCATTTGGTGAACTAGAAGGCTATCTACTCCTCAATTCCTATAGCACGCTTTTTTTTTGATAAGTCAATGTATTATATACCAAAAAAAAAAGCACCAAGCGCTTCTAAGTACACAAGAACCACGCAAAGCGCCTCAAGCATACAAAGGAAACCCAAACCACCCATCCAAGGAAAGCGCAAACACGCCTCTAAGTACACAAAAAGTATACAAAGGAACCCAAAAACAAAACCCGAAACAACCCAAAACAAGCAAATGACCAAAACAACACTAATCAGAATAGCCCTAGTGCTCCTCAGCGGAAACCCTAGTGCACCTCCAAAGGGAATGAAAACGCATTTTTCGATCCTAACCAACCCCATCGCTGCTTGCCCTTCACCGGAGAGATGTCGCAGTCCAGATTTTTGAGCTCTCTCATCCCCTTGACCTTAAGAACAGTGGCTTCAACAAGATCCCGAAGTTTCTTGTCTTCACCTCCCCAAGACAACCCCAAAACCAGAGTGAGGTTCAAAGCATCAGCCACCCGATCCTCCCCAACCACAGGAATAACACCCACAGCCTCCGCAATCAACTCCTTGTTTTTATTCAGCTGCTTAGCCACCTTTTCCTTCACCCTCCGGGTATACCACAGTTGAGACAAGAAAACAGAGGAGTTAATGGGAATAGGCTCCATCACAGCAGTCCCATCGGAAGACGAGCAGACCTGCGACGAAAGCAGGACAGCAGCAACAGGGGACTGAACACCCTACTTATACTCCAACAGAGAGAGAGAGATCACCGGCACATAGGTAGTAGAGACAAAGCAAGACCCAACCTCCGTCGTAGGATCCTTATCCTTAAGCACTGGCAAGACCTCCTTCAACACCACCGGAGGGGGAGAGACAGCTCTCAGACCAAAGAAACCACACCAAATCAAACTTTTCGCTGGGGCAAAAGGGTGCACCACCTAGTTGATCTCCACCCCAGAGGAGGAGACCTCTCTATCCCTGCAGGAGGGGCTCGCCGGCACATCCACCTCCCAAGGAAGAGCGAAACCCTCCTCAAGAAGCTCCGAATCAGACATATCCACACGGTCCGTAGGCAACGAGGAGTAAAAATCCTCCCAGTCCTTGCTCAGAGAACCCGCTAGTAAAAACCCAAAAAACTCCTCCACAAAGGGGACCGAAAAGCCAAGGGCTAGCATCTGAGCAAGCCCATCGCCATCGTCAATGGCGATAAAGTCCTCCAAAAAGCCAAGGGCCAGCCTCTGTCGTTGCGCCTATAGCACGCTTGGGAGTTAAAAAACTTATGTTGTTCAATAAACCTTTACCCAATGAATGGCTTTGGCAATGTGTACGAGACTGGTCATTGGAGAAAGGTGATTGATGGGAATTATAGGGTTCCAAGAGGTGGTTGGTGCTTATAGGAAGCTCGGCCCTACGGGGTGTGCCTTTGGTGGAATATAAGCAATGGTAGGGGGAATTTCTCCCACTTTGTCCCATTCAAGGTTGGGGATGGGTTCACATTTGCTTTTAGCATGATGTTTGGTGTGGATAAGCTGCTCTCGAAACTATATTCTCGTACCTTTATTCGATAGCCCATGACAAAGAGGCCATGGTGTCAAATTACTTGGCTTCCTTCAGCATTTCTCTCCATTGGAAACAAAGATTTAAGAGGTAAGTTCAAGATTGAAAGCTAGAATCCTTAAACTCTTTCCTCTGTCTATTATACTCTTTGAGAACTCATCCGGGGGAGGCAGATAAAATGATGTGAACTCCAGCTAGTAGTCACAGCTTCAAAGTAAAGAACTATTATAAAATATTGCAGACTAGAAACGTTGCTTTTTTCCTTGGATTTTTTTTTTGGAGGGGGGGGGGGCGGTGGGTGGGAAGGTTAAGGCTATGCCCCATATAGCTTTCTTTATATGGACAGTAACTTTAGGTAGAATCCTCATGGTTGACAATCTTAGAAGGAGAATGAGGAGACCCTGAATCACCTCCTCATCCATTGTGAGTTTATTAGTGATCTTTGGTACATGGTTCTCAACTTATTCAGAGTTTCATGGACTATGCCTAGTAACGTCTTAGAATTGTTACATAGTTGGAAGAATCAAGAGCATGGACATTCCAAAGAGGCAATCTGCAAAATTATTCCTTCATTCTCAATGTGGAACATTTGGAGAGAAAGGAATCATCGTCACTTTAATGATTGCAAGACCCGGTGCTTTCTTTAAGATCCACTTTTCTAAGATCACTCTTAGATTGGGTTGTAGTCTATGTTCCATCTTTCACCTCTTTGAATCTTTTAAATCTTGTTAATTTTTTAGATTTTAGACACCTTTAGTGTGGTTCTCTCTTATATACATTTTGTATACAAGGGCTTTGCCTATTTTCTTTCAATAATTTTTCTTTTTTTTTTTTTTTTTTGTAAGTAATTGAAATATCATTAAAAAACAAAGAGCTTAACTCAGATACACATGATGTATACAAGAGAAACACTTAACAAGAAGGAGAAAAACAAATTATAAAATCATAAAAAACTGCAAATCTTAAATAGACAAATGCAGTTGTCCAAAAGTAAAGAGTATTGAAGAAGAAAGACTTAAGCTCCAAAAACTTAAGTTATTTCTTTTCCTCCTAAAACACCACAAAAGGCATGAATGCACCATCTTCCCCAAAACTGCACTCTTAAGGGCTACCGAATAAACCCCTCCAACAAGCAAACAAGTCTACTACTCATCTAGGCATAAACCAAGACAGCCCAACATGACTAAAGATAGCACTTCATAAGGCACAAGAAGAAAGAAAGAAAAGAAGAAGAAGGTTTTACCCCAACAGCCTCTATCACACTTAATGTCCTAGGCCTTCTACAAAGCCAGTCCTCTCCCTAGAGAAAAGAGGTTTGCAATATGTTGACAGCCAATATATCAGTCACATATTATGATATGGATCCTGTAGAGAAACAAGTTGCGGGTAAGAGACAGCCTGAATTAGTTCATAAAAGGATTCATACTTGGAATCAAGTCTCAGTCAAGTTCAGTTTAAAGTCTTAACCTAAGACCTTTCCCAACCCCACCCCACCATTTCACCATTTTAACCTAAGTTCAACTGGCCTGAAATCCATTTAACTACTCCATGTCATGATAAACTCTCTTCCAACAAAATTCCTGAACGTGGACCAAATTGGGAGGTCAACCTATACATCAGCATGTCAAACCCCAAAACAACACAATATGATAACTTCACATGCTGATTTTCCAGTGCACAAAAATATAATCCCACTCTGCCACTAATTGTATTCTTGAACTAATAGAAAATAATCTTAGGAAGAGACACGTTATTATAATAAACAAATGTTGCATGTGCAAGAGAAGCGAGGAGATAGTGGATCATCTCCTTCTGCATTGTGAGGTTGCCTTTGCTCTGTGGGATGCTATTTTTAGTCGTTTTGGGTTGGCCTGGGTGATGCCTAGTCGAGTTGTTCACTTGCTAGCCTGTTGGCGGTCTTCGGGGAGGTGAAGGAGTGCAGTAGTTTGGAAGATGGTGCCTACTTGCCTCTTTTGGTGTTTATGGCAAGAAAGGAATAATAGGTGCTTTGAGGACTTGGAGAGGTCTTTGGAGGACATTTTATCTTCGTGTTTTCATACTTTGTATCTATGGACGAAGCACATTTGTCTCCGTTGTCTATTAGTTATGATGATTTCCTTGCTTGCTTTTCCTTTTCTAGTTAGGTGATCCTTTTGTATACTCAGGGGCGCCTTACGCTTTTAATAAGACTGGTTATTACTTATAAAATAATAATAATAACATATTTTCTAACAAAAAAAAATCTGAGATACAAAACATCTCATAAAATACAATCTCTCAAAGATCATGCAAGACATCTCATGAAAAGGTAAAAAATGGCACTAAATGCAGTTGCAATCAATGTAGGAGAAATTTGAAAACTCTCTATTCTTACACTGCACCCTTATCTGCTTACTCTTAGAAAGGTCCATTAAGTAATTTTGTACAATCAAATTATAAAACTATAGCAGGAATACCCTACTACAACAGCATTCAATCCGCTCATGACGCTTTACTCACCGAGGATAGAACAAAGAGCAACAAACAAAACACACACCACACTTCAACAATTGAAGATCAAAATTTTACCTTTCCAGCATAGGAACTTTCATCAAACTATGATTTGCTTGTGTCTTAAAACCAAGCTCCACTTTATGGTACCCATCCGCCATTTTTTTTTAATAAGTAAATCAATCTCATTAGAAATTGTTGAAGGGCGCAACCCTTGTACCTATGCAATCTTCAAAGCTCCTTGCGTTTTGCTCCCTCCAAATGCACCACATTAAGTACAAATGAGTCATCCTTCAAACTTCTAAAATGTTACAGCTCCCCACATGACCTCTCCAGCTAGCTAACAACTCTATTACCTTTCAAGGCACTACCCACTCTACACCAAAAAGATGGAATAGCACAACCCATAACTCTCTTGCCACCTCATAATATAAAGAAGAAGATGATCTATGGATTCCTCACTCCTCTTGCACATACAACACCAGTCAACCACTGTAATGCACCTGTTCCTCAAGTTATCAAAAGTTAAGATCCTCCTTAAAGCCACCGTCCACACAAAGAATGTGACTCTCGAAGAAGCCTTACCTCTCAAAATACTCTTCCAAGAAAATAGGAAGCCACCAAGAATGGACAATGCATGATAAAAGGATCTTACTTCAAATTTTTGCCTTATGGAGGGGATCCAACATATTTTACCCCCAGCACCTTGTCTCAACCTGATAGATAGAAAATATCAAAGAAAGAAGTGACCAAATCCACCTTGCAACCCTGCATTGGTATGATAAATGATATATTCCATTGAATATTTTCATTAGAGAACTACACATGATCTGCCACCCCGCCTCTTGACATTCTTGCAATACTAAATAATTCCAAAAAAGTAACCTTTTGGGGCTGGTCCCCACACCAAAAATCATGCGAAACTTGATTTGTGACCCATAGCCCACCTCACATCTAACAAATCTAAGAAAGGCTCCCACGCCCTCCTAACATATTTCCACACTCCCACTCCAAAGAGCCACGCCTTAGAGCACCAACCTCCCTAATGCTATCATATTTATTTTCCACCACCAACATCCACAAAGCCTCCTCTCTATATCATAATGCCACAACTATTTCCCTAGAAGAGCTTGGTTAAATTGAACCAGATTTAGAACTTCCAAACCTTCAAAAGACATCAGTGCACAAATTTTTGACCAACTAACTAAATGGAACTTAAACCCATCACCAATGCCACCCCACAAAAAGTCCATTCAAAGTTCTCAATTCAGTTAGCCACACCAATAGGAATGGGGAAAAGGGGCAATTAATAAGTAGGTAATTTTAAGAGAGTTCTTTTAATCAAGGTCAACCTATCACCCATACCTCTTCCATCAAGCCAAGTGACATTTCTTAAATTCAACATCTCACCTATGCCACATCTAAAGTTTCATCATCAGTGAAAATGAAAGAAAGCTCTATCATGAAAATACATAAAACATCATAGAAGTTCAGATAGCATCCACTTCTATTCTGCACCACAGTACAATCCAAATTTCACAACTCAACCCATCTTGCTTCATAAATTCTTAAAATGAGTTGATAGCATTTGAATAAAATAGAATTGATAAGATCAAATAAGTAGTATGCCACTATGTCATCACATTGTTGAAGGAGTTTGATCCAGTAACAATGCTTCTCTCACTAGTGATAGACCTAGGACCAAACAAGTGATGTGGCCTTTCCACACATCAAGGAAGTAATGTAAATTAGCATGACAGCACTAAATTTTGAAGCAACAGAATTATAAAATTTCAATGAACTA
Source organism: Carpinus viminea (assembly GCA_013348765.1). NCBI lineage: Eukaryota > Viridiplantae > Streptophyta > Magnoliopsida > Fagales > Betulaceae > Carpinus > Carpinus viminea. The sequence goes on along the minus strand of CP054670.1, from coordinate 15,590,072 downwards.
ATATTGCTTGTGTTTCCAAACCAAATGCCTTCCCAGCCTAGTGTTGTGAGAGTTCTTAATTCTATTTTACAAACATCTTGTTAGACTCAAAAAGTATAATTCCACCGCTACACAGTCATATATAGCAAGGATAGTAAAAATAAAAATAAAAATAACAAACAAACAAACCATGGAAAATTTATAATAAAAGCAACTTCAACAATCTTAAGAACCATAAGGAGAAAATAAGAGGCTCAAGATCATATCTATTATTTGGCTGACTGACAAGTCATCCCTCTTTGTATACACTTTCTCTTAATTCTGTTTATATCTCAATCAACTAAAATGTCATTGTGCAAGTGAAGGCAAGCACAACTATATATTCAATAATCTCAACACTCACTTATTTTGGGAGTCCTAGAATCTCTCTCACTCTGTCATAAATGGCATCACAGAACATTGACCAACAAGCCCCAAAAAAATACTACAGCTCTATTTGATAAGATACAGACCATATGTGTGCATATTTATCTATCAAACACATTAACTTATACACCTTCCTCTCTAAATGTGTTGAACAAAGTTAGCATAAAATGCCTACTATTGTAGTTGCCCTAAATTCACTTGGCAACATACTCAACAATAGCAAAAGCCTATGAAGCTAAAGATGGTGCTTAAACAAACCTAAATGATCCTCAAACCATGAAAGCCTCTATAAACGTCCTCCTATGCTAGTAGAAATGAACCTACAAAAGCCTATAGAAACCTCCTATCTTAGATAAAGGTCCATATCCATAACCAAGATTCCTCAATTTTACACTAGGAAAACAAAGATCAAAAAGATTCAATCATACATTATTTTCAAGAAAAATATTTTGTGAATTTTAAAAGAGACACATGATGGCAAAAAGTCATTTTACAATTAACAACCATGTCTAAATCAACTTGCTTTTCAAGCTTTTGCTGTTGCTTACGTGATTTACATCATAAATAAAGTATGCACAATTCTGGCAGTTAATTGATAATAGAAATTTCTCTGAAAGTGTCTGCAATTTTATTAACTCAAGATGTTTGAAGTTTCAAAAGATTTAAATGAAAACATAAACATAAGGATAAGAAATTTAACACAGAATATCACCCATTGTGACACAAAACCTAACAAAGGTATAAGAATAATCAATAAAATAGAAAGAAAATATTTACAGTTAGATTATTCATAAATAATCCATAGAAGTATAAAGCAGGTGAAATCCCATGAAATTAAACCATTCATATGCCAACCGAGATGTAAAGGCAATAGAACAACATTTCCTAAGAATTAACAGAACCAAAAATGAAGTTGCTCTTCATATAGGTCACAAGTAAAAGCTCATAATGGAAAGGATACAATCATATAACATTCTCCAATGGAAGGCAAAATCCTATCTACAATTTTTTTTTTTTTTCTTTTTGATAAGTAATAATAAGTTTTATTAAAGAAAAAAAAAAAGCCCTAAATACAGCAAAATCCTATCTACATAGAGAAGCAAAAAGCAACAACATAGGAGATTATAAAACCATTATCAATGAGAAGATCCACGATTGAGTACATTCTTCAATAACAACCTTAATAGATCCAACGTTTTCTTTTTTTGTGTGATAAGACATTAACAAAAAGGTCTGTTTTTTTTTATTGGTAAGTTACACATGCATCCACTTGAACCCATGACCACACCCTCCAACTTGCTACAAAGGGAGGAAGTACCATTTGAGCTAAAGCTCATTGGTAATGCTTTGAGCAATAATTATTGTCTTACAATTAATATAGGACTTATGCTAATATAGTCTTCAAGTTTAAAAAGTATTCAATAGTCAGTTATCAAAATGGTTTTAACCACTAATACAAACAAAGCATGCTGTCCATAGTCACCCATCATCTACAACCAAAGAAAGACAATCATATTCTTCCATCATCTAACACCAACTTGCTTGGTGCTGCTAGTGGATGACCTCAAAGTAGTATAAGATGCTTGTATAAGATGCTTTGAAGTGGCAATTTTCCCTGCTTGTTGTCTGTGAGACATAAAGGTCAAATTCATACAAATGTTTTGCCCAAAAAACACCATAAATCTCAAAATCCCACAAGAAGGGGATATATTCTGTGTTTGTATAGCCACCAAGTCTAACTTATACACTTCTGGAGCGAATATTACATATATCAACTAAAAAATATGGGAATGAAAGCACGTATAAATGAATGGATTTGTCACTTTAAGTACTAGTTTACATGATTATTGTCTTTAAAAAAGAAAATAGAAAATAGAACATCTCAAATAACCTTTACTTAATCTGATTCTTAATGCACGATGGCCTGCACCAAAATGCTCTCCAATCTACTTACACAAAGCCTAAGACAGTACAATGCTGAATCTGAGGATATCACGCCAAATAATTATCCTGCTTATGAAGCCCGATCAAAATAGTATAGCAAAATGGTTAATCAAAAGTGTTTCTTTACCTACTTCCCTTCTTTGGAACAGATACCCCATCTTTGAACTTTTCACCTGGCATCCGCGAATGAATAAAAAGGCCCATACTTTTATTAATGTGTCCCCATAATAATAGAAAAAAAAAACTATCTATTTATCCATATTTTGAAACGAAACAAGAATAAATATATCTCTGAAAAGTGAAACTATCACAAGTAAATAGAAATCTAGAATTTTTCGGTGACACTGACCTTCGGTATCAGGCTTCACTTTCTCATTGGGATTGATGGTTCCTCCTCGAACAAAAGCCTTCGACCCAGGCGTTATATCCCCTTGAAATGATTCCAGAAACTCTTGGTATAATCGAGCTGTTTCATCCTCCGCTCTCTGCAAAAGCAAACCACGACTAAAATAACCAGTAAAGCACTTTCAGTGAAAACCCATCGGCTTAGCGGGTTCCATCAAAAGCCACACCTTTTTCTTTGCCTCCTCTTCCTCTCTATGTTTCTGGAAAGGCGTCTTCTTCCGCGAACTCATCTATGCATCAACTTCTGAAAACCAATTTGAAAAAAATGCACCAAAATTAAGGACTTGTTTACAAACTATTTAAAAATATATACACCCAAATACTTAAACCTCAACTCCTAAATATCCAAAATTCAAATCCCATGCCCTAATCATTAATGCAACAAATTCAGATACAAGTTGCAAATCCTTATCAGATATTAGGATTTCTAACATTTAAAAAAAAACACTCAACATCAAACAGCTAGCTAAAACTCCAAAACAAACAAAAAGAAAAACCGTTTATATATATTTCTTGAACACGTGAGCTAGAAATCAATTAATTCAACGAGGGCTACAACTACGAAGCATTTGAACCGAAACCCAGAAACCATTCAATTCAAACGATGAAAAGTGGAATTCCGAGCTGGAAAGCAGAGGAAGCTGAAGAGAAAGAACGAACCGAGTCTTACAGAAGGGAGCGATACGAATCCTGTCCGTTTCTAGGGTTCTAAAGTTGCAGAAGAGGACCTACTTGCGCGAGTTCTCGGAGAGTTTTCGCGACAGATAATACGGAGTCGAGTCGGGTTGGAATGGAAGACTGGAATGGCCAGAAGGCCCAGAACAAGCAGACAAATGATAGTAACACACAACCATGAAACGGGTAGTTGGCCCATTTGTGCTTAGGGCTTGAGTAGAACCTTCGCACTTATTTCACAACTGTTGACGTTATGTGTTTTAATAAGTGGTTTAACGTAGGCATGAAAAGGCGGATTATTATTAACCATTTGCTAACCGCATTAATCGTTTTTTAGGGTTGTTAAGAAAAACTGTTAATCACCTAGGCGATTATAGTTAATGGTTTTAGGTATTGAAAAAATTGTTAATAGTTAACCACTAACCATCTTCATGTATATTATATAATATATAAATACTTTATATCAATAATTTACTCATATTTCTCTTATATTTATATATATAAAAATATGTAAAAATGCATGAAACGACGTCTTTTTGTGTTTAAATATATATAAATCTAGAAATGATATTTTATATAGTAAGGTATTATCATATTACTATAAAAACGATGTTATTTTATTTTTTAAAATTTTAACTTTTAAATTTTTTTAATATATATTTAAAAAAAAAATTTAGTTAACCGTCTAAGCGATTAACGAAGGCGGTTAATGAATTTTACTAACTACCTAGGTGATTACAATTAGCGGTTATAGCCAATAACTGGTGATAATCGCTAATTGTAACCATCTTTTAAATAATTATTATAAAAAGTCACTGAAAATATTTTAAGTTGAAAGCCCTTACTATCGGATCCTAATATAAACCAATTATTTTACAACATCCAATCACCATGTGATATATCATAAATTTAAGAAAAATGCAAAAAATGAAAGTGAGAATAACCATACCAAATCAAAATAAGAAAGAGAAAAGAGGGGGGGGAAAAAAAAAAAAAAAAGTAGTCAGCTAGACCCATGCCGTGGATCTTACCAGATCGACAAGACCCAGGCCCGCCGTGACCCATCTCAAAACTTATTTCTAATGCCTTAAAACCCGTTTCTAATGCTCCAAAATTTATTTCTAATGTCTCAAAACCTATTTTTAATACCTCAAAACTCATTTTTTGATTTAAATCTAAAACCTAGAGAAGGAAAGTTAACTCTTTTAAGGATTTTATTACCCTAAATGCCAAAAAAGGTGACTCACTGTAATGCCCGGCTTTTTAAACAAGCCGTAAGTGAGATTATCTAAATCTTACTGCACGTTGGTAGCTTTTTTTTTCTTTAGAGTTTCCTCATAATGTAAATGTACCAGAACATTTAATTTAAACTTCATATAATATCTTCATCCTCAACTAAGATTTCAGTTTCTTTAAACTCTGCCACAAATGGCATATCACTTACACAGTTACTACAAACCACACTAATATATTACAAGATGTTATGAGAGAACTTATAAAATACAGACATCAAACATTACTAGTATATCTACAACTGTCTTGAGTAACTCCAAAAATATTGAGGCCTCCTATCAGTCCTATGCACAGTAGTATGGACTTTCATACAGAGCCTCATCCTTTTCCTCCTCTTCTTCAATCTCATCTAGAAAATTGTCACAACAATTTTAAAGGTGGAAGGGTGAGTCCACAACTCATCAAGTTCAAGCGAATTGACCATTTTTATTAGAGCCTCCTTTTTGTTTTTAAAAAAAATCTATCTTCTCACCGGTGTTTACTAAACAGCCATATATACAAGGTTTTCATAAACGAGTTTTAATAAATTTATGGCTAGATAATAAACAATGTGATAGACATTTTCATACTTAATAAATAAACAGAATAGTATTTCTTGCATTTTCCTTACTATATAATTAACTTCACATTTCACAATATGAAGTAGTAAAACAGTTCATAACATAATGAGTAAGACATTAATAAAATTAGCATAATCTAATTATATAGCATGGCATATCATAGCATATCATAACATATCATTATGACAATAAGTGAATTTATACTCCCACTTATCCTCAGGAGTTTGCTAAGTGTTATCACACTTAACTGCAAGGTTGTTAATAATTTATCCCTCTCATATCTTTGAGGTATTGAGCGTGTAACCCCACTCAACCGCTAGGCTGTTAGGCAACTTTATTTCCTCCTTCCTAACATCGGGGTGTTAGGCGCATAATCCCCCCTGACCACTAGGCATTACATGCATTCATACATAACATCATATTTTTCATATCATCATTGTTTTCACAAATCTTGTTTTCCTTCCAAAACTTAGCTTCTTTTTATAAATCATTTCATTTGGAAACACATTTTCATGTAAAACATTTCAAAATATATTCATATGTATAACTAAAATAATAGGGTTCAACCAAATATATATAGCATGCTTTTATAAAATAATGCAGGGTCAATAAGTTTGAACTTACCATTCTCAAGCTTAACGGTTCTTATTCGTAATTTCCCTTGTTATACACTTTCTGCATTTAATATCGCATTTTTTTTTCACATTAGTATAAATTTAACTTATTTTATTCCTAAGACTCAATTTAAATCCTAGGATCCTTAAAATACCTAAAAAAAAATTTTCATGCTCTACTCTTATTTTAAAAATTTGGGCAGCATAACGACATGTATCTAAAATATTATAATATTACTTGGACATCATAACGACATATCTAAATATCTTAATACTATTTGGACATCATAACAGCTATCCAGTATTTTTGTATTTTCAGGCGTGCATTACTACGATATTAGTGTAATATTTAATTAAAACATCTAACATTACTTGGGTATTACAACAGCGCTATCATAAAATACCTAATAAAATTTAGGCAGCATAATGACGCATTTGCCATATTTAAAAGGATGATTGAATATAATATCCGTTCCGAGATATTCAATCACACTTTCCCATGCAATTTAGGCATTATAACGACATCATTTAAATTCTAATAACTAGAATTGACATAATTTAAATTTTAATAACTATAATTGACATAAACTAAGGATAAAATGGATTATACTTAGCACTCCCACTTTAAAATGTTCAAAGGCTAAAGCTTATATATATCTCACTTTCTCTCTCTTTCTTTTTCTTTTTTCTTTTTCCTCACTGTGCGAGAGGGAGAAAAATATTTGCTGTGATATGAAAACAAGCAACGCACACCACTATTTATAGGCATGGCTTTGGGGACACTAATGGAATAAATCGTAAAGGTTTGAAGGTGTACAGCAGCTCTTAAACATAAGGTTTTATCCTTATTGCCTGCACCAATTCACTATCCAATACATTCACTTTAGTTGTGTTTCTTCCTAAGCGAGAGGTTTTGTAGAAATTTCCAAAACTTTAAAGTTTTCAAGAAACATAATGACACCTACTACTACTGCCTTGCCTATATGCATATACATATTTATATATATCTAATGAATAAAAGAAACTTCATCATGAAGTTCTCCGGTCCTATCCCATCAATATATCTATATATATATATATATATATATATATATATAAGCATTAACATTTTATCCCCTCAATATATATCTATATATATATATTACACGACCACTTAGCTGTAATCCAGTATTTATATATATTCATATATATATATATATATATATATCTTTAATATGAAACTTAATCAAATTAATTTATTTATTTCACAAATTCTACCATTATTTCTAACTCTTAGACAATTAATTAGGTAAATCTTAAATGCCAATTAATACATAATATATATATATATCAAAGCTAGCTCTAACTATCTACTTCTCAATTCTAACTGAGAATATTAAATTAGACATCAAATAGATTTTTCTAATATATTTGATTCAACTTAAAAATCACAATTTAGACTAAAGCATTCTAAGTTATCTTAATAAATTCTTCGAGTGTTACACTCACGGTGCCGAAGATAGTAACCCAACCAGACCCCACTGGTGTGACCCAACCTTGGTAGCTGGCTTGGCTGGCCATGGGAGAAGACCCACATCCACGCATATGTTTTCTTCTTTATCTCTTAAGCTCATAAATGGCATCATCCGGTGTATTTGGTTGTATGCTATTTTTGTGTACTTGTTGTGCTTTAGATTATGTGTCAGTTGTTGATTGTGGGCTGTAAATATGGGGTTTTAGGCAGGTCTAGATATAAATTAAAGGGAATTATTAGTTATTCTTTTATTGTTTTCTTGATATTTAATTGTAATATGACTTTTAAAATCACTAATAGATTAAAAGTCAATAATGATAATTTCAAATTCAACGATACTAGAGAACACTAGAAGAACATTTAACATTTTCCTAAATTAAACTCTTTTAAGTTAATGGAAAATGCTAAGGGTTCTCCTGGCGTTCTCATAGTCTTACGTAAAACATGATTTAAGAAAAAATAAAATTATAGTGGCCTTCACCACTGGTTTTTTTAGGCATTAGCACCAAATTGTGAGGTATTAGCATCAAATTTAGGATGAACAAATCCATTTTGAGTGATATCATCCCTAAAGGGTTAACCTTCCACTCTTAGGTTTTAGTTTTGAATTCAAAAACAAGTTTTAAAACATTAGAATTTAACTATTAATTTATAAAATTTAATCTGTTAGCAAAAAAAGGTATTACAATTTTATTTTTTCTTAAATCATGTTCTATGTAAGACTGGGAGAACGCTAGAAGAACATTACAAGAAGAACCCCTAGCAAATTCTTAAGTTAATCAATGTAAAATGTGTGTAATAAATAGGTGTGAAGACCGATGAACATAATTACACTTGCAAGCCAATTTTTATACACTTGCAAGCCAATTTATACTTATAGCTATTATTCTTTCAAGTAATGTTATACGTAAAATTCTGTTTTTTCGTTTTATGTAACTTTTGACACATAAATCATTAAAAAAAATAGTTTTAACATCTTCCTCCACTCACATACTAATATGTGTCAAAATTGTTAAAAGTCTAGCATTTTCCTTTCTTTTTTTTTTTCTTCAGGATAACTTGAAGAACGATTAGCAACACTACAAATAAACAGAAATGATCAAGCAACTTATAATATAATTGTCCTTAGCTTGTTATAATTAAAGGTACGCCTCAAGTGGATAGGATCTTATATTTAATTGGGTAAAGTCTATATTACCCCCCTCAAACTACTACCCAATTAATAATGTCTCCCTTAAACTTTCAATTATGACAATGTCCTTCCCAAACTAAAACATTATCAATGTCCCTTATAAGGCTAGCAAAAAGATAAAAATGACATTATATATTTCTCAATAAGACAAAAATACCCCTATAAGATAAATAATTTTTTTTTTTTAAATGAAAAAATTATAATTTAAAATGAACGATTTTTTTTAAAAAAAATATTTTTTAAACGAATTTTTTTTTTTTAAAACGAAAATTTTTATTTTCTTACACAAAAATTGAAAAAAAAATTTTAAACAGAAAATTTTATTTAAAAAAGTTATAAAACAAAAATAAAATTGAAAATTTTTAATTTGTTTTCTTATACAAAGGATTTTTTTTTTAATTTTTATTTTTCCACCCATTGGATTTATTTATTTATTTATTTTAGTTTTATGTTTTTTTCTAGAAGTTTAATTTTTTTTTATTATTATTTTACTAAGGGAAGTTTCGTCATTAGAGGGAACATTGGCAATTTTTGATAGTTTGAGGGAGATATTGTCACAATTGAAAATTTATGGAAGACATTGACAATTTACTGGTAGTTTGAGGGGGGTATGTAGACTTTCCTCTATTTAATTCATCATTAAATAGTCCCCAAGAGGTAACTCAATCGGCTAGAACCACGCCTAATGAAGCGAAGGTTATTAGTTCGAATCTCCATCCTTCTTTTGTGCGGACATGTTAAATATATATATATATATATATATATATATATATATCATCATTAAATAAATAATAGTCTTACTTTAAAAAAATTGGTTGTTTTACTTTTTTCTTTTTTTAAAAAAAAAAAAAAAATTAATTAAGGGTAATTTGTGTTTTATTAGTTTTACAAAGATATAAGGAGATATAAGCTTTTGGCAATTTGGCCCTTAAGCCTACGGGTGATTGTTCTTGGACTTGGCGCAAAATCCTTAGCTTGAGAAGTCAAGTTTGTGACAATTTTATTTTGCATGGTGGTAGAGTTTATTGAAAAGGGAGTTCTAATTGAGTTTTTACCACTAGAAGTGAATGTGACTTCTTTCATGATAAAGGCTCTCAGTATATCGTTGATTTAACTCTAAACCTTTTTATAGTAAGGTGATATTGCAAAATTTTGGAACATGAAAACCCGACATTAGAACTTTTAAAAATTTCAACATCTAGTGGTAAGTGAAGTTAAAAAATTAAAGAAAGAAAAATTGGGGTGGAGGGTTGGCTCTCTCCACCACACCACCTAGGTTCCTCTTTCTTGGAGGTGGGGTGGAGAGTTTTGCATCCTAAAGGAGGTTTTAGGATGGCAGACACTCCTAAGTTTTAATCCAAAGGGTGGTCCGCCCACCCATCCTTTAGTGTTTTTAGGTGATTTGAGCCTTTGATCCTTTCCATTTCATTTGAAATGGAAAGGAATAAGTTAGGTTTTTTAGGGGGTAATTTTGTCATTTTATTTTATCTTTTTAAAACAAAATGGATCCTCCTTTCAAATGAAATTGAAGATCCTTCTCCATTGGGTAGTGGGCTTCAACGACGACGTTCGTTGAAAACTTTAGCACAACCTTTAGCTATAACATACATATTAATTCCTCATTCAATTAAGAAAAAAAAATCGCATTAGCTACGCTCGCATTAGTGGCATGGTGGGGCGCTTTTCTTGATTCGTTGAATTGGGGTCATGGAATCACTAGAACTTGGCCCTTCCTTGGCTTGAATAAAATGTGGGTGAAAAAAATAGCCTGCCACATCCAGGTCACATTAAAACCTCTTTCAATGGTGGTTGAACCACTCAAAGATGAGAAGTATCGATCCCCTCCATTTCAGGATCCAAGTCCCTATCCAATGGAGTGATTAATCACTTTTTAAAACTCATAAACACAAACCTTATGGACCAACAACGCATTTATTCTTTATCAGAAACATACTTCTGTCCTAAACTATCTTACATTTAAAAAAGAAAAACAATGTTACATTTTTTACAACTCCTTACAGATCAGAGAGCAGTTTCATCACTCCTACATTCAGAGAATCACAAATCAATTTCCCACATAGAAATACCTTCATGGAACTCATTCCCTTGTTCTGCAAATCTATTCTCAATTTTTTTTTTTTTTTAAAAAAAAGTTGTGTAGTTCAAGGGAGAGATTTCGATTGGCAATAAAAAGAAGAGGGGAAAAGAAAGAGAGAACAGCAAGACACAAATCTCAACTATATCTAGATAAAGCATAATCTGAGAAAGATCCAAAATTCAATACAGCAGCCTCCCCAAAACATTCAATTCAGGAATTTTCTTAAAGAACATTCAACAGTGCAGGCATTACATAACACTTAGCATCCCTGTATGGTGTGGTGGAATTAAGTGCCAATTTCACCACATAAGGTGCGGTCCTCCCAAGAAAGATTGAGAGTTATTCTTCAGAATTAAGCAAGACCAAACTGCTTCTCTGGAGGATATCCAAGCAGAAATATGGACTCTTGATACCCTGGAAACCCCCCTCACCCTAAAAAGAGATCAAAGAAACAAAAATAAGAAGAAGGTCTTAACAACTGCAATGAAGACTTTCACGATGTACTTGCAATGTCTTCACAATCTTCATCACCTTCAGAGGCTTTTGACTGGTCAGAACTAGCTTGATTCTCTGGAGTCAAGACACGGCCAGTCATCGGATCAACAGGACGTGTGTCACGTGGTCCGCCTTTACGTCCCATTGCCATCATGGGTGGTGGCGGCAGCAACCCTGCTCTGAAAAGAATGCGCTGCACAGGTTCCGAGGCTTGTGCACCAACAGATAGCCAATATCTGCAGATAGTGAGGATGAAATTAGTAAGTCTCATTCAACTGAAAAGTACAGAATTAGGTTTTATCTATTCTCTCAGTAGTAGAAAGCCAAACATCCTGTTACCTTCACCTACTTCTACCATTCTACCTCTATCTCCACTCTATCTCCTTCGTGCACCCTTTAGTCTTTCCTCAACCCACTATAAATCCATCAGAAATAATTTAATAGACATGAAACAGACAACCCCACCCCCCCAAAAAAAATAACATTTCTAAGGGTGTATACTTCATGGTGTACACATTTCTTCCCTTCCTTGACACTCCAAACTCAAGGCACACCCATAAACTTGCCGCATTCTAGTTCTGGAATGGATATAAAACTCAATATTAACCTTACCACTGTTGCATCCCCTTCAAAATCTGTCATCTATACTCAAAACGAGGAACATGAAAGCAAACAAATAACCACTTCTAAAGCAATAGATCAATAACATCTATACATTTATATATACAGGGAGATGCAATTATCCAGTTCTAATCTGGAACTACATCCAATTTGGGGGGGGGGAGCTATAAACAATTGATTTTAAATAACAAATAGAAAAGGTATGAAATGAAAATTCTAAATCTGACTAAGAATTAAGTCCCAATGTTATTTTTCGAAGAGAATTAAAAAAATATCAGTTGAAAGTAAAAAGGCACTATAAACAGAAGGAAAGTACTTACTTCACTCTTTCAAAATTAAGACCCATTCGTTTGCCACCATCTTGGCCTACACAAATTTATACATTGCAAACAATGAGAAAATCACAAATCATCAATCCTTCTTCTGGTCGCTAAGGATAAGGGGGGGAAAAGAAACGAAAGCTCAATACAATTACTAAGATTTTTCTTTGCTTGCAAAGATATCAATGGTTTATCATTCAAGACTCTAATTTCTTTTCCAGCTTGCAACAATTTCTCAGCAACCAGCCAGAGAACCTCTCTTAGTTACCATGAAAAAACCGACTGGAAAGACGAATCAAAGGGCAACCAAATTGCAAATAACCCCACCCACAAAAGATAGAATCCAATTTCTCCTCCTTATCTTTTCCTAGTTCCCAAACACTGAAAACTCAAACTCACTAAGCCCAAAATCCATACTACGCTCACATTTCAATTCCTTATCTTTTCTCATATTTTCTCAGTAAAAAACAGGTGAGATTCCAAACAGGAAGAAAACAAATACAAGAAAATGCTAGCACTTTCGAAAGCAAAATGAAACAATTTAAGAACTGGAACAAATGTCCGAGCAGGAAAACCTGGTAAGGGATTGTAGTATCCCAAGACTTCGAGGTGTTTGCCGTCGCGAGGAGATCTACTATTGGCAGCCATGACACGGTAAAACGGCTTGTTTCGGCATCCGACAATCGGATCCTCACCACCATTTTCTCTGGCCTCTGTTTCCTTCGATCGACCTAAACAATCACAAACAAGTGTAATTCCAAATGGAAAGAGCGTAAGGTAACGATCAAGAACGGACCGAGTGGAGCGATTCAAATCAGTGGTTCGTTTCTAGGGTTTAAGATGACGAGTTGTTCGAGTTCTGAAGGGTTTTGGGGACTGGGTAGATGATATCGGGTCGGATAGAGGCTGAGAAAAACCCAGATAGTCGGTGTTCCTAGCACAGGATATCCTGACAATAGGTTGGTACACGTGTTAAAATTAGGGGTTTTAGTGTTTGGGATAAAGATTGCTTAAAATTTAGGTTAACTTTTACAAATATTTTTAATGTTAAAACTCATTTATTTTTACTTTCTGCTCAATTGACTCCATCCGCATAAATTAGGGTACAAAATTTTTTAAAAAGACCAAAATATCCATGATTTATATTTTTTAAAAAAATAAAAAAAATATCTGAAAGTTGGAATTTTATATAAAAGTCACCGTTTAAAATTTATCATTTAAAATTTCAACTTCCAAAATGTTTTTTTTTAATTTTTTAAAATGAAAATCGTGGGTATTTTGGTCTTTTTAAAATTTCCTAATTTATATAGTCAAATTGAGAAATCAATTAAGCTGAAATCAGAGTTTTTAAACGTTATGAAGATTTAGTAAAGGCCAAACTTCAAGGGTTAGTGAAGTTTCTCCTAAAATTTATTAAATCTTAATTATTGTTTTTGGAAAATATAGTTAAGATTTTATCCCATTAAGATTTTATTTCTTTTAAAATGTGATAAAATATTAAAGAGAGCGTCTTCTATGTAGTTGTTGAACAAAATAAGGGTTTTGTACAATCCACTCAGAATTTGACACATCATCATTGAAAGAAAATTACAAGAGAAATATATGTGAGTAAAACACTAGATTATTTCTCTTACAGACATTTGAACCACCACTTGCCTCAATGGACGCTAGTGCCGCCGCCATGTCTCCTCAGAGACCACGTGGGTGGCGCCAGCCACTCAATGGCCTAGGGTGGGCCTTGGGGCCACCCCATATCCGGATCTGGGGCCATGCAAGCCACCCTAATCGGACTGGGTGGCTCACCCAAAGTCATGGGTTTTACCATGCCTGCCTCAAAACTCGCTTGAAACCATTGTGACTCGCTTCAAAACCGGATTCTAATGCCTCAAAATCATATTCTAATACCTCATAATTCATTTTTGATACAAAACTAAAACCTAGAGATGGAAAGTGAACCCTTTAGGATTTTATCACCTTGAACCGCTACCCAATCAACCGCTTTTCTCATTAATTAATTGTTTTATTTTTATCTCAATAATCTGTGTAGTTGTATTTATCTTTTATTATGTGTTATGCTTATGTGACAATTACTGAATAGTGTGCACAAAACATGAGTTTTGTGCAAAATTGCATTGAAGTTATTCCCAATATTAAAAATGCGAAAATAATAATTTTTTAAAGGAAAATAATAAATGTTAAATCAATACAACTAAAAAGTAGTAGATAAACTAAAAAGTTGATTTTGAGTGGTTGAAATAGCTATCAACGGTTGGAGATGTTCTAATAGGATTATCTCAATTTCAAGTGAAATAAACTAATTCATTTTATAATCAAAATTTTGTTTTGTTACATATAATTGTGCATATAGTATCTTAAAAAACGTGACACCACATTCACCATGTTGCAACAAGCAAAGATGAAGCGAAAGTCACTAATTCAATCCTCTCCTCTCTTATGTGGACATGACCAAAAAAAAAAAAAAATGCAAACTATTTAATTTGTAAAATTTAATATAAATCATAAAATGAATTATCTTTATTTTACTTGAAATTGAGTGAATCCTAATCTACACAGCGCTTGACAAACCCATATCTATTTTGTGTTTTTTTTAACCCGGCGCAGAATATGGGATAATAAAGTATTTTTTCAAAAAGAAAAAAGAAAAGAAAAGAATTGCAGCCATTCAATATTCAAATTGTATGCAACGTATTATCAATTTTAGGAATGAAAAAAATAAAAAAAGAACATTAAGAAATGTTATAACAAATTAACTTTTTGTTATTGCTAGTCGGTCAACCGTAATGTTATGGATAGCGTTTTCGTTCAAATTAGGTTGTAAAAATTTTCTTCAATTCAGTCTATAAAATTAACATATGTCCATTGAACATGTCAAAAGCTTATCCTTTTTTTAATAGCACTAATAAAGTTATTATTTATTTATTTATTTTTTATTTAGCACTAGGTTTTGAATTTCGCATTCCGACTAGTCTCGGGATGCATTGGCCATCAACAAGAAATTTCCTGCAAGTACACCTCGGTTAATTCAAGGGAAGAACCCCCAGTTCGATAGCTTCAAGAAACAGTTAGCAGTAGCACTAACAAAGCTGGAGGAAATTCTATCAAAAAGCATGTGTAGAGAACAATTCAGAGAGCACATCCCAGAAAACCAATGGAAGTTCACACGAAACTAGGACAGAGTTCGATATCAGGGCCAACCTTCCAAGGCATGGGAGTACTTCCATACATAATAACATTACCAAACAAAAGCAGTTGCTTTCATCTGAGAGAGAGGTCCACCTTCCATATTAAACAAAATATATATGCTCACAAAGAGAGGGTCCACCTTCCATATTAAACACCTTGACATCAGATACAACTCAAAATTCTAGACATCAAACCCATTCCAGTTATACAGAATCCAAGTCTACAGACAATCTGGTGGTAATTAGATACATAAGCCGCAGCATCATAATAAATTTAGTGAGCCAATTTCTTTAGATGTTGAAAGGTGCGCTGTTTAATCCATTGCCGGTCGTACGGATAATAAGCATGGATTGAGTGATCATAACTGTAAGCCAGAACAAAACGGCAAGTATGTCAGTTATAAATCATGGCATTGCTGCGCAAACATACATATTCTTAATTTTCCATAGAAAAAGGGATATTCATTTTTTTTTGATAAAAAAAGGGATATTCATTATCACCAAAACAAATTGGAAATCATCTAATAGGTGATCAACTGGCTAACTAGCCTCTAACTAAAATCTAGAGAGAGAGAGAGAGAGAGAGAGACATACACCAAGGCACTCAAATCAGCAAGGCCATCAATAAAATTATAGAGATCTGCAATGTCATAAGTGATGTTTCTGATGGCAGGATTCAACTCCTTAAGCTTCCTTTCATATAGTCCACATATACCTATACACACACAGTAACACTAACATCATAACCTCTAGTAAATACAAGAACATTGAGAGAACAACCAGATTACAGTTTTGGAGCCATTTAGATTCGATTTTATTTTCTTCAGCATTTTATCCATCAGCAAAACAGATCTATCTCCTAAATCTCATCAGGGAAAAAAAAATGGAAACGTGTGAGGTGGGGGGGCTGCATAGGTAACACTTTTTCCAATTTTCCCCTCTACAGCCAGTGGATGTTCTAAGTCAAGGTCTAGTCCAATAGGGGTGTCCATTGTCAAGTCCTTTTCACTTTGTTGCGGTCCACATCAAACGCGACAAATATATCGATTTTTACCTAGCAGAGTAGATGTTGAGTTTATAGATTATAGATTTTCATATACGGCTGGTTCAAATATATGCTCATACGTTACTCTAGCAGCTGCATTTCCAATTTCCAGTTTACCGGTGGTTACACCTTGCAAATGAAACCTTTTTCCTTATTGTCACACACACACACACTCACACTATATATATATATAGAGAGAGAGAGAGAGAGAGAGAGAGAGAGAGAGATGATTGTATGGGTAACCCACCAATAACTAAAAAATAATTCCAGCAATTCTTTAATAAAGTAAAAAAAAATTTCCTGACCATGGGACTCTTTGTCTGGGTCTCATCTCTCTTAATGAGTACCTCTGAATTACAGATCACTCATGCTTACACAATACCACAAAGGCTTATTAGACTAACATAAAACCACAAATTCAAGTGCTTTGTACACAAACATGACATAAAACAAATATACGGAGCTAACTATTGTGAAAAATTGAGTAGTTATTTATTTAGTTTAGGCAATGAAAAATCTAACGAAGAGGAAAAAAAAAGTTTGAACACTAAAGTAAAAAGAAAGAAAATGAAGGAAATGGAGGGGAAACACAAAACAAGGGAAAGCAAAACAAAACAGAAAGGTCCTCAGTAATAGTATATGAAACCACCACCCTAATTGATTGTGTCGCCAAAGAAAATTGAACCTTTGCTGAAGTCTAGCATAAAACAGTACATGTAGATGATGATGAAGATGGTGTGCTAGTAAATAACAAACATAATACATCACATACCATCCATAGCTTGACTTATTGACTCATAATCCATAAATGTTCTAGTGGATCTGTTCGGAGAAGTTTGCATCAAAATAATAGTGTGCCTATTAGCCTGCATATGAAGACAGAAGACA
Organism: Carpinus viminea; assembly: GCA_013348765.1. Classification (NCBI taxonomy): domain Eukaryota; kingdom Viridiplantae; phylum Streptophyta; class Magnoliopsida; order Fagales; family Betulaceae; genus Carpinus; species Carpinus viminea. The sequence goes on along the minus strand of CP054670.1, from coordinate 15,572,801 downwards.
ATTAGTTGGCATCATAGCCAGTAACAGGCATGTAATTGATCACAGAAGGAAAGGTGAACTATTTCACACTAAAAGATCTGGCATGAAAAGAATGAAAACTTCATTATATGCTCAAGAAAGGTCATTTAGAGATTTAGAGGGAGAAACTGATAGACATAGCTGCAATGTTATAAACCCAGCACATATACATATACCATATATAAGGTAATGTGGAAATGTTAATACTGGATACAAAAAGTAGCAATGCGAATAAGGGAGAAGAGAACATGAGCAACAATTATTGAAGAACTTAGTGAAGAGCATGTACATATGTTTCAGCAAACAAGGTATAACTATAACATAAACTACAGAGATTAAATGAGTGACAAAAAATGAGAATACAAAAAATGAGTATACAAAAAAAAAAAAAAAAAAAAGAGTGACAACGGACAGAATCAATGCTGTTATGTGCACATGTAGAACATTAATCCCACTTACCTGTTCCGGGGTGCAGGATACAACGAGGTAAATGTTCTTTTTTATTTATTTATTTTATATAGGGAAGTTACACAGCATCCAATGAGTTTTGAACCCAAAAACTTTAGCCTCCACCTTGTTCTTACAAGGGGAGGAAGCTCCATTTGAGATATAGCTCATTTAGATGATGTGTTTCACCAACATAACTTAAAATTCTATAGTGCACATTGCCTCTTAGTAACTCATGATGAATCATGATCATATCTAAAAAGATTTATCTCAGATTTAGTTGGAAATTGAAGCCCTGAAGACAGTTAACTAGCAGCCAAAAGTCCTACTTGAGAATAATGATTTAATTAACTGCTTGGCCAAACAACTGATTATTCAATGTTAGTCTAACATAAATGATAAAATCATCAATTCCACAATTAAATGACCTATCTATATACCATCAAATTCACAAATTAATTGTTCAGTGCTCTCGCCACACTTCTGAAGTCAGGCAGGTCACCGAAGACCTGGTGAAGCCTTTCGCCACTTTTTAGATGCCCAAAATCAGCACACTAGCCAAAATACAGGACTACAACTCTGCTATTACAGAAAACATAGAACTTTTCCACCTCCATTCTTCAATGTGCACGCAATACAGCTACGCAAACAAGTTGATTCAGCTGAATATGGACAAAGTTTAACTTGCAGCATTCAGTTATTCTCAACCAGAGTAAAAAACAAATTAAATAATCTTCTTAAATTAACCTCTTAGAAGAAGGTAGCAAAAGCTCCCTTGGATAGGATAAGCTCAGCCAGAGCTAGTGAATTGCAACTGGCAAACACATTGTGGATTAAAATATGATAGGTCCTAGAGTATTATCAAGAAAACCTCTTATAGGACTTGCGACACAGTGAGCTTGATATTTCAATGGCTCACTGTTACTAAATCCTTGTTTAGATTTTTCCTTAAATATTGGTTTGCACGGGTTTGGGGTTTACTTTGCAGGGGTGGGTCCGAAGGGCCCTGCATTGGAGAGGTTCCCCGACATATAAAATATATATATCTATATATATTATCAAGAAAAAGAAATTTCTTGCTTCGACATATTGTCAGACTAATGGACACCTAGAGCTTGATGCATCACAGAAACAGTTAAAATAAATATAGAGCAGGCCACCAGATTCCAGGTATGTTAATTTTACTACCAAATTAATAGGAAAAACTCTGCATCCTTCTCCTCATATATCATTTCACATTAACAATCTATCTATCATATCCCAATATTAAACCCTACTAAGCATCACATAGACCATCATTCCCCACCTAAAGTACAGACAATGAGAATGAAGAAATCAATAATTATTATTAGTAAGCATAGATATATGACCATCAAAGATTCATTGTTCCACATCATTCTATGAACCGTATGGGAAATTTTTGTAGTAAACCACAGCCTTATCCACTTTGATGGACCATCCAAATACTTTAAGAAGTTTAAATAAATCACATCACTAGACCGGTAAGTTGGAAATGCATAATTGAATTTCTAAACCAAGGAAAACCAATTTACCCTACCAGAGGTCATTTTGGGCCTCAAATATAAGATTCAGTTTCACATCATGAAAAAAAAAAAAAAAAAAAAAAAAGAAGAAGCTAAGATCCAGAATTAAAACACCAAACATCAGATGTTAGAACTTGCTACCTCCAATTAGAGTTCGAAATAAATTAAATAGAAAATATTGTATCACATGCATTATTAAAATAGCAAAATCCTGAATCATGTAATATATATGAAGCAGGAATTAAAACTCTAGCCCATCGTTTGGTTCCCTAGAAAAGGTTGGGAGGAGAAAATTAAGCCTAATTTCCATGCTGTTATCGTTTCCAAAAAAAAAAAAATACTGACCCAAGTGAACACTTTTCAAATCCCCGTTTGGCCGTTTCCCAAACAAGGACAAAGCTACTACTTTTTTCATTTTCCTAAACCAGGTAATATATCAAGCAGAAATCAAACCCTAGCCCATCGTTTGGTTCCCTATAAAACGGTTGAAGGGAGAAAAATAAACCTCACTTCCATACTGTTTTCATTTCCAAAAAAAGTTGAAAACAAACAATGACCGGCCCAAAGTGAACACTTTTCAAATCCCCGCTTCCCAAACAGGGAAAAAGCTTGACTTCTTTCTTTTTCCCGACAAATAAAAAATCTAAGACTTATCCATCTATTTTCCTACAGTTTCTCGGCAACCAAGCAGAAAGAGAAAAGGAACGGAACTGAAAATTGAAAGTAAAACCAAAACGCTAAGACGAAGAAGTTCTAGCTCACTAACAAAACCCTAATACTAGAAAAAAAATCAGCGATTACGAAAAGTGGTTATCCGATTCAAAGAAATTGATTATATAAACCAATAAACAAATAAATAATAGAGCGAGAAAATAAAAATAAAAAATAAATATTACCATGTGGAACAAAGCGATGGAACAAAGTGATCGGACAAAGCTCAGTGAAAGCAAATGGTTCTCTTCGCAGCGACGCAAAGTACCCAAAGTGAGACGAGGACTTGGGGAGTGGCATATTGCCAGGTCAGCGACGAGGGCAAAATTGGAAATGAGAGTCATGGGTGCAGATTGTTTTGGGTGGGCCGTCGGATTTGTAGACCATATTCTAGCCCAGCTCGAGGAATGCTTTGCTCTAAAATTTATTTCTCAAATGATATATCATATCCTTATGCAATGTATTATTTTTTAAAGTGTGTCACTATTGTGACACGTCATTTGTGAAGCAAACTTTGGAGAATTTTTTTAGAAAATGCAGCATTTCTCATATTTGAAAAAACGTACTTTTACTTTTATTTATCATACTAATTCACATTTGGACATTGTGTTTTTTACGTTACTTTTTATGTCAGCTACTTAAAACACGTCACGTTAACCAATGTGAAATGAATATGATAAATAGGTGTGAAGAGTAGCATTACTTATTTGTAAATTATAGTTTTTTTTAATCCTAAATTATAGGATCATTTACAATATCTTCTAGATTTTAAATTTCTACTAGGAAACTATTTAAGTAGTTGTAGTATTTCTATTATACTTTGGCATTTGGTTGCAGTATGTTTCAAGAGTTGGTTGATCACTCATTAAAGCAAGAGTAATGCTAGACTTACTCTCACTTCTCTACACACATTTTCCCATAGTTATAGGTAGCTTTAAAACTATCATTGAATTAAAAGTCGCCTACAAGTATAACGAAAAGTGAGAGTAAGGACCTTTACTAGTACAAGAAAATTGAGAAGGACAAACCTGTATGCATTAATTGTTGTGCCCTTTAGGAAATGAAATAATAAATGAATAGATGGTAGATCTTAAAATTTTACGATTTTGTACCATTTCCAAAGAAGATATCAGAATCGTAGAAAAAAAATGAAATTTCCTCACTTTTCCAATTTTTTTTCATATTTAAACTAAATTTTCATGTTTGTCACATTGACCGTATGATAATGTAATGTGCAAAACTTCAAAGTTAGGGCAGTGCACAACGCGTAGGAAAGCGGCAATGATAAACATGGGAAACCCAAAATGCATCCAAAACGCACATCTAATGATCATCCTTGTTGTCCTTTCTTTTGGTATTTATGGTATATGTTACGATCTTGAATATCAAAATCCATAACGGGATAAATTTAGAAAATTCCAATATATGTTTGGGAATATGAGAAGATTTTAGAGGAATCTCAAGAACTCACATCCATCTAGGGTTAGATGCCCCTTTTACAATAGTTGACTCCAACAACAATCTCATTATGAGAACTCTCTCTTTTTTTTTTTTTTTAATTTGTCTGCACAAGAGGAGAAAAAGGGGAAAGAAAAATTCAAACCAGTGATCTCCTCTTCATGAGGCGTGGTCTTCAACCAATTGAGCTACCCTTTGAACACCTCAGTATGAGAACTTATTCAACATAAAGACTTCCAAACTAACTTAAATACGGACTAAATCATACTCTCAGTAATCCAAGAGGTGGGCATAGATACAAGGACTCAATAGTCCTAACCTTTTGAGGGCTGTTACAGTATATTTTAAAAAGGATGAGGCCTGGAGACCATAAGTGGGGAACTTTGCAGCAATCATAAACATTTATGGATTTAATGAATCAATTGCTAAAAAGGAAGAAAGCAACTTTATAAGTATGAATCATAAATAACTTGTATAGAAAGTACAACTATGTGAGTGATGAGTAATCTAGATATTTACATATACCACATGGTCTTTCTTCTTCCCTCACTCTCAGCATAGCTGATCATGCCATGCGTGCCTTTGCAGCACTATGTTTATGCTGCGACGACCCGTTGGATATCCTTCTGAAATAATTTATGCAATCAATCAGAGAAGCAGAAAGCAATTTCTTCCAACGGTCTTTACATGTAAGAGGAAGTTTTGGAAGAATTTCACTATAAAAAAGTAAACAATTGATGCCGCAGTTTCCAAGCCAATTAGTCTCAGAAACATAAACAGAAATCCAATATGTACAAGCATCATGACATGAAACCAACTTCGGACCCTTTTATTTTTGGGTCCACTGGAGGTCCATTGGGTCTATGGAGCTACAAAATGGGAGCTAGCCATCTCCCTTATCTTAAACTCCACATCACTCGGCGTACTCGACTTTAGGTTCCTCGTTCGACAACAAGAGACTTCAACAGTATTGTTCAAATTTTAGATCTGATTTTGATCAAGGGTGCTAGCCTCTATCCCCATCCCCACTCCTCAAAAACAAATGATGTGCAGTGAGTTCTCTTTGAGAACCTTATCACATGTGAACTAACTCATAATGTTTTGTAGTAGCATCAGTCATAGTCTTGGTTGACTGCCTACATCATAAACTTCTGAATAGTGGGTACCTTTGGATTGAAGTTACTAATAGTTTCAAACTTATATCAACTAAACCACAATATAGAGGCTAGCACAATTCAACAACTCAAAACAAAAGTCAAAATGGTTCATTCATTTGCTAAAAATCTACTTCGAAGAGTCAAATGTCATCTACATATTTCAAATGGATTCCAGTCCAACAACAAATTCAACCCATTGACCATCAAATTAGGGATATGAAACCTTCTATATACTAGGAATAAATGTGGGAAATCATTAGACGCAATTGATTACATGTCTAAGTTTTTAAAATTAGTTCTCTCCCTGCAAAGCTTTAATCCAAAAAGAGGGGTAAAACAGATTTGTGAAGAGCACTCATGTTAATTTCCAAATATGACCTACTTTGAAAAAATTTCACTTTAGTTGCCGTTCTTGTATTATGAAAGCATTTGGTATGGCTACATCTCCATAGGAATTATAAGTGTAAAACAACCTGAAATATTTCAAGTAGGGCAGACAGCTTCATTACCATTGCCAATAATTTGTAAAAGTTGAAATAATTAATTTCAACCAGTACTGAATATCGAGGAACTTCCAAACTCTAGAATTGAATGCCAAAAAATAAATGGAGGAAAAACATACCTCAATTTGAAAAGGTGATGTTGTTGGTGGGTATCTCTCAACAACTTTACCATTTTTGTCCACCAAGAACTTCTCAAAATTCCATTTGATAAGATCACCTAAAAATCCTCCAGCATTTGATTTCAGGAATTGGTAAACTGGAGCAGTACTTGGCCCATTGACATCAACCTGTTGCGGAAACCCTTAGTACTAGGCTACGGCTCTCTGACAATCTTGTTATGTACAGAAGAAAAATGCATTTAACACACCTTATCAAAAATTGGAAATTCTGCTTTAAACCTTGTACAAGCAAACTGTTTGATTTCTGGGTTTGCTCCAGGTTCTTGCCCACCAAACTGATTGCAAGGGAAAGCTAGAATTTCAAATCCTGCAATGAGAAAACAATTTAAAAGTATAACACTCATGAGAAAACAATTTCTTCCTTGACTTAGAAATTCTCCACGTGTGTGAAAGACACATCAATAATAAATCTCACTCTTTTCTTTTTTCTAGGACTTCTTAGATGCTTTATAATGAAATGACTTATTTTATCCTAAATTTAAACAAAACAATGATGGATCAGATATGCATCAAAGGCGGCCATCTAACATTTGCAGGACCAATTAAACTTCCCACACCTATCATTTCTTCAGGACCACGTGTTGAGCAACTGCATCAGAGAACAGTGAGTGATGATGGCTGTTTCAATATTTTCAGGACAACTTGATAGACAAATACAAACAATTTTACACACCCAAATCAGCCAAAAACCTTACATAAATGAATTTATTTTTTGATAAGTAATTCAATCTTACTAGAAAGCGCTTTCAGGAGCAACCCAATTACACATGAGTATACAATAGATAACCCCAATTAGGGAGAAAAAGAAGAAAATAAATTCAGAAATTCTAGAAAATTAGAAAGTGAGAACTGTTGAAAGCAACCATCCACCCATAAAGAGTTTTGAATAAAATAACTTTTACTTCTATCACCGTTCTCTCACAATCTTCAAAATTTTGGGCATAATGTTCTCTCCAAATACACCAAATCAAGCAAAGCAAAACTATTCTTCAAACTTCTATACTACAATTGCTATCAAATTGGCCTCTCCAACTAGCCAACAAGTCCACCACCTATTGGGGCATGACCTACTCAATTAGTGAAGTGGAAGATGATCGACGAATTATCTGCTCTTCTTGGACATACAACACCAATCCATCATTATATGTGCATATTTTTTTTTTTTGATAAGTATGACGATCCTCTTTCTAAAGCCATCCAAAGTCAAAATCTTCCTTAACGCTGCTGTCCAAACAATGAATGTCACTCCCGAGAGGCCTTGTTTCTCTAAATGCTCTTCCAAGGGAAAGAAAAGCCAGCATTAAGGCTAAGCGCATAATAAAATGATTTGACCTCAAACATCCATCTTTTGGAAGGGATCCAAAATAAGTACTAGGAATCATAATCAGTGCTGTCCTGTTGACACATAAAACATCAATACTTCTTTTATCTCCATTTCATTTCCATGAATACGAAGAAAAAAAGCAGAAACTTTGTCACTTAAGCCTGTCTTTGGTTCCATACTCGAGTCCATTTTCTGTAATTTGAATCACATAATATGGGAACAGCAGGGAAAACTTGTTTACAAATTCAAAAAAAAAAAAAAAAAAGAGCAATGGTGCATCCAACTCTACTTCGACTAATAACACCAAAGCAGTAGCTAGACGTATGGACAAATTTCTGAAAGGTAAAAGATAAACAGCCTGACGTGTTAATTGCAGTTCAATTGGGTGTAAGTGTCAATTTTCAAAAGATCTTAAAACTAAAAACAAAAGCAATATCCTCCATTTTCTGTAGCATACCTTGAGTTTTGTATTTCTCATATATGTGAGACAGTTCTGAGTAATTTGAAGCTGTCAAACCACTGTGATTAAAAAAACAAAATCCAGTTATATCACAAATTGAAATGAATATGATGTATAGACTGGGATTTTAAAAAGTAGACAAAATAAAAAGGGGGATAAACTTTGGCTGAAACACAAGTATTCAAAGCTGCAAAATTGTCATTCGAGCGTGAATACCATTTTGATGCGACATTGACAATCAAGAGAGCCTTCCCCTTAAACTTGCTAAGAGAAACATCCTTCCCATCAATATCCTGCATCAACAACCTCCATACATAAGCACAATATAACTACATACTTACACGTTCATCCCCAAATTTGGTCATCCTGACCTTAAATTGTTAAAGACATAACAAAACCTCTCAGGAGGGAGATAGAGTTTCCATTAGTAACCTATGAATCTTATAATCGTACTCCAAGTTAAGTTTACAGCAATTTTTTCTGTGTCTAATAAAGCCACACTAGAAAACACAGGTATGAACATTTCTTTTTTTTTGATAAGTAGGTATAAACATTTCTTTATGAACTCAATGAAGAAATTAGCATGTTTTTAAAATTGAATTCACTTCACACTGTACCATTCAAGACAAGATTCACATCTACTAATTGAAACCAACTAGATGCTTTCTCTTCACCATGAATCAGCCATAAATTAGGCTATTTTCCTCTTAATTGTTCAAGTTAACGGCACTACCAAGATACACGACAGAGTTACCATTTATCAGTTCTTAAAGTTTGGTTTTTTTCCTGTGTCACATCCAAATGCTGGAAATTCACACACACACACATACATATATGTGACAAGAATACTCACAAATGTTTATAATTAATCCAACACCCAATACTCGCTGCCCATAACTCAAATTCCTTAAAGAAGAGTCACAATTGAAACAAAATACCAAAAACACTTACTTTAACAGTGAAATCATAGATAGTCTTCTCCGTTGCCGCTCTGGCGTTAACTCCAAAAGAACGAGATTTCAAGAGATACCCAGGAAGAGTTGATGATTGAAAAGAGAGCCCGTGTTGAAAAGGGGCTGATTTGGAGGACCCAAGTGAGGTTTTGATGGATGGGATCGAAAAAGCCATTGAAGGCCATAGAGAAGAAGAAGAAGAAGTTGGGTTTATTTTGGTTTGCATTAAACCATTAAAAGAAGCAGAGAAAGGCATGGCAGCCATTTTTGTTTCCCTTTGGAAATTCGGTGGCTTCTAGTTCAACGTGAATCCTGCTCTCTCTCTCTCTCTCTATCTCCCTCTCCCTCTACCTGAAGAGTTACTTTAGTGGAAGTTATGGTTACACGTGGTCTTTTGGTCTGCCTGTTTTTTCTTCTCTTCTTTTCCTTTCTTTTTTAAGTTATCCAAAACCAAAAGGACTAACGGTCTCTTTAAAAATAATAATAATTTGAGTAAAATTCACATAACTTTTTCAAATTATTACTCCTATGATAATTTATCCCCAAGCTATTAATTGTAATAATTTATTCACAAACAATCAAAACAATGATAATTTATCTCAAATTTTAATAAAATAACAAAATTACTCCTATAGAATTTTCAATAAGACAAAAATACCTTTAAAATTTGATTTTTTTTAGTATTTTTGTTTTTATTTTGTTAAGGACAAAAATACCCTTAAATTTTTAATTTTTTTTCTAGTATTCTTGTTTTTATTTTAATAAGGGTAATTCATTCATTTTGCAAGTTTTGAGGGTACATTATCATTATTTTGATAGTTTGGAGGTAATTTGCAGTTGAATGATAGTTAGAGTGGTAGTATTATTTTAATATTTTATTATAGCAATATTTTGAATAAACTGTTTAAACTCTACAAAAATAAGAACTAATTTCTCATTTAAAAAATTTTCAAGATTAAAAAGGAAAATTAGAGTGATGGTTGGCTACCCTAAGTAGAGAATGAATGGTTACACGGAACTCATTCATGTCTTTACCGAAGTGGATGCACGGCTGCTCACTTTTTTTTTTTTTTTTTTTCCTTTAATTTTTAAATTTTTCAAATGTTCTTAATTAAGTAATGCTATGCATTTGTTTGAGTTTTCTTAAAATAATAAGGTGTATGGAGCCTAAATGTATTATTGTATATTCATGTGTTATGGCCCAAAAAATATAGTGATGAAGGAGCTGACACAAAGATTGGGCGTCTTGTTGTTTTTTGGGTTTTCTAGCTTAAATGCTTTAGTGTGTGTGTGTGGTTGTATTCTTTGTAGTGCTTTGAAATGTGTATATATATTGATCATTTGTGTGTTAATTTATTCATTTTGCAGTATCTTGAAAAAATTGACCTGGAACAAGTTTGATCTTCTCAAGGGTCAGCTGATCAACTTTGTGCAGGTTGAAGCAGCTGACAGCAAACCCCTAACTTGCAATTACTTCCTTTGTTAAGTTGGAAATTCTCCAAAGAGTGTGAAAGAATTCAAAGAAACATCAATATATGGGATTTATAACCTTAATTCAATAATATAAATCCCATTCTTTTCTCTTGGACTTGTCGGATGCTAAAATAAAATGGCTTATGTTGTCGTTAATTAGATTGAATACAACAATGGTTGATTGGATATACATGAATCTGGTTTAATTAATTTAAATAAACTATAGTCAGTGGTGTCCTGTTAACACTAAAAACATCTCCACTCCCTTCATCTCATTTTGATTGCTATGAATAGAAGAACAATGAAGAAACTTTTTTATAATACTATTTTGATTGCATAATCTAATTCATGATTCCAAAAACTAAAGATTGGATTGAGTTGAGCTGCCGCTACCCTATTCAATCTCAGCATCCACTACAAACAATAGCCAAGTGCATAGATTCCAGCAAGTGGTGTCAACTATTGATGAAAGTGTGATGATACAATTTCAATAGTAAGGTCTTGGTGTGGATCGACTTGGCTGCTTTTTCCTTCTCCGATTCAAATCTCCAGGAAATTGCTGGTTTGAATTGCTAATCTTTAATTGTGGGGATGAATTATATTGGGCTAAGAACCAGGCAAGTAGGGTCCATAAGAAAATTGTTTTTAGAAATCTAAAACATCTTTATCTTTCTCAATAAGAGTGGATATCGGCTCCGATAAAAGTCCAGAATTGGGTTTGATTTCGTTGATTTAAAAAAAAAAAAAGATCTGAAAAAGAAAAAAAAAATGGTGGCGGTGCAGTGAAGGGAGGATTTTTTTTAAAGATCCTACATAAAAATTAGAAGCTTTTGACACCAATTAATCTATCATAGTTCCCAAAGGGATTTACTTGAAAATTATTCTAAAAGTGGCAACTATTGTAAGCAAATTCAAATATATATAATCAGATCGTATCCAGAGAATGGAACAAGTAGGCATTTTGTCCATCTCCAATCTCCATACCCGAAAAAAGAAAAGCCTGCAAAAGAGTCCACAAAATAAACATATTTTTACAAGCAAAACCCCCACGCGTACGCTCACTGCCATTAGCTCTACTTCCTTGGGCGAGTGTCCTCAGGTTTGGCGGCTCCCACGGCCACCTTGCCGACGTCTCCGGCAGTGGCTCCGGGTTTTTTCTTGACGTATAAGACGAAGTATCCGACGGCAGCAGTGATAAGGAGGCCGCCAATAGCCATGGTGGTATAGCTGTAAGGAAAAGTGCGCCTCTGGTGCAGCACTCCGCCCGGGTGGTGACCGGGAGGCCTTTTGGAGCCCTCTACTCCCGCAGCTTTTACATCCTCCGGACTCATTTTGTGGGTTTCTGCATTTTTCCTCCACGCCTCGTCTCCTCCTGCCATGATATCTCTCTCTCTCTCCGTCTCTCTCGCATTTTGTGTGGGTGTGTTTGTGTTGGTTTAATGAGGCAGAATTGCCAGGTTGTTGTTCTTGGACACGTAGCTGTGTACGTGGCTGTAGCATGTTGCTGTTGCTGGACAAGTGTATGTGTTTCGAGCAAAACGGTCCAGATTTTTTTTTTTTTTTTGAATCGCATGATATAGAAAAAGATCCTGTTATGTCAGAAATGAGAATAGCATAGGGACTGGAGTTCTAAATATTAATTAAAAAAAGAAAAGAAAAGAAAAAAAGGAACTTTAAAAAACACAAGTATTCAAAGGTGTAAATCGACATTCACAATCCCCTTAGACCTGTTAAGAGAAACATCGTTTAATTCATTAATATCATGCATCAGCAAACTCCATATGCGTAAACACAATATACAATACATATTCGACAACTTCTTGACCAAATTCTATTTTCATCGACTTAGATAATTAATTAAAGATATAACTAAACCTCTCAAGAGAGAAAAAAACACTTCCATGATAGCTAGTAAACTCCGAAATCTCCACTGCTGACTTTCTCTAATCATCACTTCGAGGGGAGTGTGCCAATTAATGTAGTATAAAGACACTCATCAGAGCAGTGGACAGTGAATTTGCATTGAGTGCATTCTAGGGCCAAGCCATCGAAAGTCTCACTACAAGCATCACATGGAGGAGATGACTCAATCTTTGGGACAAAAGTGAGAGGGTGCTGCGTGTGATATTTGGATGTGAAAGTACTTCTAAACTTAATGTTTGGATATTTTCCTAAAACGCATTGAGAATGAGCAGGGAAGTCGCATTCAGCACAATAATAGAACCATTGTTTGGGATTTCTTTCTTTTTCACAAATTAGACAATAGTATTCTTCACAATGAGTTTCAGCACTGTAGGTGAGCTTGAGAAGATGATCATCATCTTTATGCCTAGCTATGAGCGGAAGAGTTGCACATTCGAAACCCAAGGCAAAATCGCAATTAGTGCATACAAGCACGCAAGGTTTGTCTTCAGGAGTGAAATTACAAACATGACAACTTCTATTAGAATTAATAGCAAGAAAGAGAGGGTGTTGGTGACCTTCATGTTTTAGGGTTTCTGGAATTGAACAACATTGAAGGTCAAAGTAGAAAGAACACATTCTACATCCATAGTAGAAGCCATTGCTGAGACGTTGACAAGCCTTACATCGGAATGATCCAAGATAAAAATCTGACAATGATCTAAAGAGGGCGAGCGAGTGTTGATGAAGTGGATATCGCTTGTTTCTTGGTAGCTGAGCACATCTACTGTGAAGAAGGAAATTGCATTGCATACAACTATAAAATGGGGTGGAGATTAATTCTGTACAACCATCACATAGCTTATCATCCACGAGCTCTTTGTTGCTAAGAATTAAATCATGTTGATGGCTAAAATGTTGTATCTGCCCAGCCCCTTCAACCTCCATAACATTTGTTTCTAATTCCTTACGCAGCACCTTGAGATCTACATCTTCTTCATATTTAAATGCACATGCCAAGTGGACCACATAATTGCATTCCTTACAATAATAGGCTCCATACTTTGTCTTCACCTTTTGATAGCAGAGATTACAAAATATACTATTGTGCTTTTTGACTTGATGAAGAAAGTATGTGAGAGTGAGTGAGTGATCATGACTTGTAATTCTAATGATGCGAGAAAATTGAGCACAATTACCGTGAGTCAAGAGTTGACAGATGTTACATTGTGAGGCTAACTCCTTGCCTTCCTCACCACAAGCTTCACATGTGAATTGGATCTCCTTAAAGAAGGAGATGAATGAGTGATGGCAATTGTCAGTGTTATTAATTTGCAAGCGGGTAGCACACATGAAATCGAGATTGAAATCACACTCACTGCAATGATAGAAGGGGTATGCATTGCAGTTTTTACCGCAGGCATTACAGAGTTTTTTCTGTGGCTTGACAAGAGAAAGGGTGTGGTTTGGGTGGTGAAAGGGGTGTTGTTCTATAGAGAGAGGCAGGTCAAGGCATGATTTGTGGAGGAGTAAATTGCAATGGGAGGTAGAGCATTTGTATGCGGCACCAGATACTGGCTTCTCACACCCGAAGCAAACAACGTTAACGTCCTCCTTGCCATCATTTTTCACTTCTTCTGTGAAGATGAAGGGACCATGCGGATTATCCAACCATAGGCTGAAATGTAACAAAAGGGCTTTGTGATTTGTGGGTACATTATTGAGGCATGATATGTGAAAGTACATCTCTCTAACCTCCAATTTAAAAGCGGGACCCAATAATATCGGTTTCCGGCACGTCCTACAAACAACATTCTCATCATCTTCATACACCCACGTTGCGTACAGCTCTGCATCCCATAAATATCTATTCCTTAGCAACTCTTCGACGACGCTGCGCACCATGATATATATATATATAAATATATATGGATGAGTGTAGTGTAGGGTAGGGTAGGGTAGGAGGAAAGAATGATGGAGGATGGGACGTAGTAGTAGTAGTAGTGAAGTAGTATAGATTTGAAGATGGAAGTGGTTGGTTATAATTATTTCTTGGAATTAATGGAGGAAAAGGCTACCTGCTCTTTGCTCTTTGCTCTTTGCTCTTTGCTCTTTGATTATATTCCAACCTTTGGAATAAAAACAAGTATTTCGACTTGCCTACGATTAAAGCAAGAATAGATTTCTATCTCCCCCAATTCCAATTCCAATTCCAATATTCCAGGTGATCGAATAAAGCGGAACATTTGCGTGGCCCACTCGAATCCACTCTTTTGTACAAACTAATTAAGTACCTTCTTTCCGGTAACATCTCTTCTTCCTTCTGGTGAGGGGAAAGGATATTCTAGTTTTTATTGCTTTTTTGTTTTCACAATTCTAAATTTTTCTTTCAACTTCATTTCTTTTTTTTTTTTTCTTCGAATACTATTTATTTATTTATTTTTTAATTTCTCAGTTTTATTTTTACACTCCCCTCAAACTACCATCTATTTGACAATGTCTCCCTCAACCTTACAATTATGACAATATCTCCCCTCCCAGACAATTAAATTACCAAACAATTGACAATATGTCCACAAGGCCAACAAAAAAATAAAAGTGATCTTAAATATTTTTCAATAAAACAAAAGTACTCCAATAAAATAAATAAATAAATAAAACAAAAAAAATAAAATTTTTGTTCACACCTTGATTTTTTTTAACAAAAAAATTGTATTATTTTTATTTTATTTTATGAAGGATATTTTCGTCATTATGGGACATTGTCAATTTTTGGTACGTAGTTTGACTGTTTGGGGGAAATGTGTTGCAATTGAAAGTTTGGGAAAAGTCTCAGAAAGATAGTTCAATCGGCTGGGACCACACTTAATGAA
Organism: Carpinus viminea; assembly: GCA_013348765.1. Lineage (NCBI taxonomy): Eukaryota > Viridiplantae > Streptophyta > Magnoliopsida > Fagales > Betulaceae > Carpinus > Carpinus viminea. Next base: position 15,557,799 of record CP054670.1, on the reverse strand, counting down.
GCGGAGATCACTAGTTCGAATCCCCAATCCCCCCCTCTTGTGCGGACATGTCTAAAAAAAAAAAAGTTTGGGAAAAACATTATCAAATAAGTTGTAGTTTGAGGAAACATGTGAACTTTCCCCAATTTATATTAACCATTCTATGTCGAAAAAAAAAAAAAAAATTGATGGCTTCATTTTTATATATATATCGAAAAAATTATACATAGCCTCTCAAGAGAGGCTATAACACAATTTGCAATGTTCCTCCAAAATTTTGCAATGTCTCCCGATTACAAAAATTTCTTAATAAAAAAAGAAGAAAGACCCACGACCATCGTGGGTCACCAAATCCATGATTTTTTAAGGGCATTTTTGTCTTATTAGAAATATTTTAAGGGTATTTTTGTCTTTTTATATGAAAAAAGGATAAATTGCAAATTTTTATATATATTGTATTTTCTTGCTTTTAATTTATTTTTTTAATTTTTGTGACCAAACAAAAGTGTAATACTAATATCTATGAGACACTTCAATAGTATAAGTTAAGAGTCCAAAATCCTATTTTTGTAAATAAGCCCCATTAATGTAATGGAAGTCAAAAAACAGGCCCAATAAGATGTTTGTTTGGACAGCAAATCCAATTCCACTAATGGCATAAAAGAAATCAAATCAAAACAGTAATTTCCAAAATCCACCAAAAAACCCCAAATTTCAAACCCACCAAAATCATTCGTTGCCTTTTTCGGTGGCTTTGTATTTGCTGGGGGTTTTCAGTGGGTCAGGGGTTCTAACAATCAGAGGGAGATCGGTAGGTCGTTGTGGGTCACGGAGGCTGGAGGCTGGAGGCTGGAGTTGAGGAAAATGAATTACAATTTTTAAAAGTTTTAACCAGAAAATACTTTTAGATCGACTAATATTTTAAGTCCATATACACACCAGAAAACACGTAAAAGAATTTTAGAAAAATATTTTACAAACGCAACTTTAGTCTAGCATTTTACGAGATTGTTAGAGCCGATTGATGAGGTTTGTTGTCATTCGTGGTCCGGTGTAGTTGGTAGAAGTCCAGTTAACTCAATATTTCAGTTGAGTCCATTTATTATTTCTACTCCAAGAAAAGAAGAAGAAGAAGCTGTTAAATGTTTAAATAAGAGAAAAGAAGCTGGATGTACAATATGAAGCATCGACTACACAATTAATCTATTAATAAAAGAGTTGAAGAAAATAAAAAGAAAGTTCTAAAATTGTGAAAAGAAATAACAATCAAAATTACAATATACTTTTACCTCATCACAATATATGTTTTATGTAGCTTAGAAGGGTTTTTTTTTTTTTTTTTTTTTTTGACTTTAAAGAAGTTACTTCATACAAAATAGTGGGAGATATGCAATTTTTTTTTTAAATTTTCCGAAAAAGTTACTTGAACACATAAGAAAGGAATTCGAGCCATACAAATTATAATATATACCTTACCACTTACCTAAGCGATCCAAACATTTTATTTGCGTTGTACACAACTGAACACCACTCAACTTTGGAATAAAGACTAAGACGTCTTTATTCCAAAGGGTAGAAGAAACAACTTGTACACAATGTACTCAAAAAAAAAAACCCCTTGTATACGAGGTAAGTAATATATTCTAACGGAATAGAAAAAAAGTAATATATTCTTACTTTAAAGCTACGTAAACATCTTTTCTGGTGAGAGGAAAGGATATTCTTTATTTATTTTTATTTTTTCACAATTCTAAAATTTTCTTTAAGTTCTTTTCTAAAAAAAAAAAAAAACTTGTATACGAGGTAAGTAATATATTCTAACTAAATAGAAAAAAAGTAATATATATTCTTACTTTATAGCTACGTAAACATCTCTTCTGGTGAGAGGAAAGGATATTCTTTATTTATTTTTTCACAATTCTAAAATTTTCTTTTAAGTTCTTTTCTAAAAAAAAAAAAAAAAAAACCTTGTCTGAATAGAAAAAAAGTAGTATATTCTTACTTTATAGCTACGTAAACCTCTCTTCTGGTGAGAGGAAAGGATATTCTTTATTTATTTATTTATTTTTTTTACAATTCTAAAATTTTCTTTTAAGTTCTTTTCTTTTTTTTTTCTTCATTTTTTTCTATTTCCTTTAACTTCTCTATTTTATTTTTATGCACTCTCAAATTACCACCAATTTAACAATATCCTCCATAAATTTTCAATTGCGACAATGTCCCTTCTCAAATAGTTAAATTATCAAACAATGTACAATGTCCCTTAAGGCCAGCAGAAAGACAAAAGTGATACTCAATTTTTATTTTTTTCAATAAAACAAAAACAATCCAATAAATTAAAAAATCAATAATTTTTTATAAAATTTTCACAGCCTGATTTTTTTTTTTAAAGTTGATTTATTATTATTTTTATTTTATTAAGGGTATTTTTGTCATTGGGGGACATCGTCAATTTTTGGTAGTTTGACTGTTTGGGTGGAACGTTTTGTCGCAATTAAAAGTTAGGGGAAACATTGTCAAATGAGTAGTAGTTTGAGGAGATATGTGAACTTTTCCCAATTTATATTAATCATTCTATATTGAAAAAAATAGATAGCTTCTTTATATATATATATATATATATATATGAAAAAAGAAATATTCATAGCCTCTTAAACTAATGAGAAGTGATAGAAAGAGCCAAACAAATAAACCCAGAAAAATTTTCAAATTGACGTGGCAGACCGTGAATGGCATACAAGGAAGAGAAAATTGCATTTTTTTTTTAATTTAAAAACCATTGTCACGTCAGTTTGAAAATTTTTCTGGATTTATTTGTTTGGTTTTCTAGCACTTCTCTAAACTAATACACAATTTGCAATGCTCCTCTGAACTCTCCTGCAAACCTCCAAAATTTTGCAATGCCTCCAAAATACAAAAATTTCCTAATAAAAAAAGCTGAACGACCCACAACCATATACCGTCGGTCACCATACCCGGCCATGAATTTAAGAGTCCAAAATCCTATTTTTGTAAATATGATTGATAATCACCATGTATTGGTGGAACAAGTTAAGTGCTCTATCTATGAAGGGATTAGTTGGGGTTAAAGTCAAGGATCAATATTTTATAGAATTTTTAGAGTTTTATATTAAGTAGATTACTTTACTTTAACTTGTCAAGGATAAAAAATATTGAAATAAATTATTTGTTATGTTTGAAGAGAAAATGTTTTAACTCTTAACACCAATCTCTCGTGATCTTCAAAATTTTCACACTCACCTCTGCTATTTGCTAAAATTTCCATCACCCTTTAGGGCAGTTCATTAGAATGTTTTTAATGTTTGAGATTTTTTTGCCTCTTTTGCATAATTTTCTTAACAACAATTCAAAGCAAGTAAGCAACCATTTTCAAAGTTTGGCATAATCATCTTGATGAAACATGTGAGTGTGAACGCTACCAACAATACTGGTTGTAGTGGCCCATAGCACAATGTTTTGGGTCTTAAACTTGATTGTGGTCCAGTGTAGTATGTAGAAGTCCAATTAACTCGGTATATATTTCAGTTGAGTCCATTTATTATTGTTACTCCAGGAAAGAACAATAAGCTATTAAATGTTTAAATAAATGGAAATCATTAATTTATCAAAATTAAAATATACTTTCACTTCCTTAGAATATATGTTTTACTTAGCTTAGAAGTTAATTTTAATTTTTTCTTTTTCTTCTTTGATTCTAAAGAAGTTACTTCATATAAAATAGTGGGATATATCTTTTCTTTTATTCTTTGAGAAAGTTACTTGGCACAAAGGAGTGGAACTTGGGCAATGTAAACCTATCACAAATCTGAAAGAGATTTTAGAATATATTCCTTACTACTTACCTGAACGATCCCCTTAAAGACAATTTGCTTGCGTTGTAGGCAACCGAATGCCACTCAACTTTGGAATTTGGATTTGGTCTTTATTCCAAGGGTTAGATCAAAGTATATTAGACTAAACATATGCCTAGCTATTTGGGCTTCCTCCTTTTTCTTTTTCTTCTTTTTTTCATTTGTTTTGTTTCCTTTCGGTTTCTTTCTTTCCTTTCTTCCACCGATTTTCCTTTCTTTTTTTTTTTCTTTTCTCCCACTAGGATTTAAAAGAAAATTCACGGGTGAAAATGAAAAAAAAAAAAAAAAAGTTTTGAAATATAGATAAACTAAATTATGAGTTTTAAAGTTTACAAGAATAATTATATTTTTTCCTTTTCCTTTTCTAAAATATTAAAATTTTCCTTTTGAGGGTGAAGTGAAGTTTTCTTTTTTTACTTTTCTAAAATATTAAATTTTGATTGCTTATTAAATTTATTTATTTTTCTATAATTTACCTCACATTTCAAATGAATATTTCACGTATGTATTGGACCTCATTCAACATATACATGAAAGAGTACTAAAGTATTATTTATTTTTATTTTATTTTACTAAGGATATTTTTGTCATTGGGGGACATTGTCAATTTTTGGTAATTTGACTGTTTGGGCCCTCAATCTGGGGCAGGGGAGGAACGTTGTCGCAATTGAAAATTTTGGTGGGGGGGGGGGACATTCTCAAATGGGTGGTAATTTGAGGGAATATGTGAAATTTTCCTCATTTATATTAACTATTCCATGTCGGAAAAAAAAAAGATGGCTTTTATATATATATATATGGAAAAAAAAAAAAAAAATTATACATAGCCTCTCAAACTAACACAATTTGTAATCTTCCTCCAAAATTTTACGATGCCTCCCGAATACAAAAATTTCCTAATAAAAATAGGAGAACGACCCATGACCATTGTGGGTCACCGTACCCATGAATTCTTTTAGGGGCATTTTTGTTTTATTAGAAATATTTTAAGGGCATTTTTGTCTTTTTATATAAAAAATTGGTACATTGCAAATTTATATATTTTATTTTTTCTTGTTTTTTATTTATTTATTTTTGCGACCAAACAAAGTGTAATACTAGTATCGATCTGTGAGACACTTCAATAGTATAAGTGAAGAGTCCAAAATCCTATTTTTGTAAATAAACCCCATTAATGTAATGGAAGTCCAAAAAAAGGCCCAAGAAGATGTTTGTTTGGATAGCAAATCCAATCCCACCGATGGCGCAAAAGAAATCAAATCAATATGAATTACAATTGATTGGAGGCCGGAGGCGTGAAGGTCGTTGTAGGTCACGGAGGCTGGAGGCTGGAGTTGAGGAAAATGAACTACAATTTTTAAAAGTGTCAACCAGAAAATATTTTTAGATTGATTAATATTTTAAGTCTATATAACAATATAAGCACCAAAAAACACGTAAAAGATATTTAGAAAAATATTTTACAAGCGCAACCTTCGTCTAGCATTTTACGAGATTGTTATATCCGATTGATGAACAAGAAAATACTATTCTTAACAACAATTCAAAGCAAGTAATCGTCTTGATGAAACATGTGAATGAAAACACTAGCAACGGTCTAGTTGTATCGGCCCATAATGTGAAGTTTTTGGTCCTAAACTCGACCGTGGTTTGTTGTCGTTTGTGGTCCATTGTAGTTGGTAGGAGTCCATTTATTACTGCTACACCAAGAAAAGAGGAAGAAGAAGCTATTAAATGTTTAAATAAGTAGAAGTCACCAATTTGACTTGTTTGTATTGCTGGATATACGGCATGAAGCATGAACTATATAATTAATCTATTCATAAAAAAAGTTTTAGAAAATAAAAAATAGAACTTAAAAAGAAAGTTGTAGAATTGTGAAAAAAAAAAAACAAGCAAGATTAGAATATACTTTCACCTCATCACAAGATATGTTTTACGTAGCTAAGAAGTTTTATTTATTTATTTTTCCTTTTTTTCATTGACTCTAAAGAAGTTACTTCACACAAAATAGTGAGACATGCAAATTTTTTTCTTTATTCTCCGGAGAAGTTACTTGGCACATAAGAGGGGAATTTAGGCAATATAAATCTAATACAAATATGACAGAGATGTTGGAATATATACCTTACCACTTACCTAAGTGATCCTCAAAAAGACAATTTGTTTGCGTTGTTTTTGTAGGTAACCGAACACCACTCAACTTTATTCGAAAGAGTAGATCAAAGTAGAAATCATTCAATTGTAGGGCCGGGATGTGGTCAATTATGGGCTTGAAATAGGTCATATGGATTACAGCGGAAAGTTACTGGCCGACGTTCAACGCAAGAAACAACTTGTATACGAGGTACTCAACAAATAATAATAATAATAATAATAATAATAAAAATACCTTGTATACGAGGAAGGTAATATATTCTAACTGAATAGAGAAAAGGTAATATATTCTTACTTTTTAGCTACGTAAACATCTCTTCTGGTGAGGGGAAAGGATATTCTTTATTGCTTTTTTTTTTTTTTAAAAAAAAAAAAATTCTTTTAATTTCTCTGTTTTAATTTTTATACCATCTCAAATTACTACTAATTTGACAATGTTTCTCTCAAATTTTCAATTGCGACAACATCCCCTTGAAACAGTTAAATTACCAAACAATTGATAATGTCCCTCAAAGCCAGCAAAAACAAAAGTGACACTCAAATTTTTTTTTTTCAATAAAACAAAAATAATCCAATAAATTAAAAAATTATTTAATTTTTTCTTTAAAAAAGATATATATATTTTAAATTTCACACCTTTTTTTTTTTTAAAAATAATTGTTTTATTTTTATTTTATTTTATCAAGGGTATTTTCATCATTGGGGGACGTTGTCAATTTTTGGTAGTTTGATTGTTCAGGTGGTACATTGTCGCAATTAAAAGTTTGAAAAGAGACATTATCAAATGATCAGTAGTAGCTTGAGGAAATATGTAAACTTTTCCTAGTTTATATTAATCATTTTATATCGGGGAAAAAAAAAAAATCATAGCCTCTTAAACTAATACACAATTTGTGATGTTGCTACGAACTCTCCCGCAAACCTCCGAAATTTTGCAATGCCTCCCAAATACAAAAATTTCCTAATAAAAAAAGCTAAACGACCCCGACCATATGCCGTGGGTCACCATACTCATTAATTTAAGTCAAGAGTCCAAAACCCTATTTTTGTAAATATGATTGATAATTACAAAGTATTGGTGGAACAAATTAAGTGCTCTACCTATTAAGGGATTAGTTGGGATTAAAGTCTAGGATCAAGATTTTCTAGGATTTTTAGAGTTTTATATTAAGCAGATTTCTTTAACTTGTCAAGGATAAAAAATATTGAAATAAATTATTTGTTGTGCTTGAAGATAAAATGTTTTAACTCTTAACACCAATCTCTCGTGATCGTCAAAATTTTCACTCACCTTCGCAATTAGCTAAAATCTCTATCACCCTTTAGGACAGTTCATTAGAATGTTTTTAATGTTTTGTGTTCAAATTGCTTATTGATTCATCTCATTGTGGCCTATGATTTTTGGCTTCTTATAGTTGATTTTAGTTCTTTGTTTTTCTAATGCTTTTTACAATATTTGCTTATGAGTAATGTTACAAGTCCTTTGTATGTCTCTCTTGTATTTCTTTAAAATTAATGTGGCTTTAAAATTACCATTGGATAAATCCAATCAATCACCATTATACAACATGAAGCACGGACTGCACAATTAATCTACTAACAAAAAAATTGAAGAACATAAAAAGAAGGTTCTAGAATTGTGAAAAGAAATAAACAATCAAAACTAGAATATACTTTCACCTGCTCACAAGATATGTTTGCATGGCTTAGAAGTTATTTTATTTTTCCTTTTCTTTTTTGACTCTAAAGAATTTACTTCACACAAAGTAGTAGGCCATGCAAATATTTTCCTCTATTCTCCCGGGAAGTTACTTGGCACAAAGGAGTGGAATTTGAGCAATGCAAATCTGAAAGAGATGTTAGAAATATATACCTTACTACTCACTGCAACAATCCTCAAAAAAGACAATTTGCTTGTATTATAGGCAACCGAATGGCGAATGTCACTCAACTTTGGAATAAGGAGTTGGTCTTTATTCCAAATGTTAGATCAAAGTAAAAAATAATCATTCATTATTAGGATCGGAATGGGCCAACTATAGGCTTGAAATGGATCAAGATCGAACATTGGCGTTACTCGAAAGCCTCTAATACCATATAGAATTTCATAATAATCTAATGAGATTAAGGAAAAGAGAGAAATGAAAGACACGTAGAATTAAGGTGGTTCGGTCTATAGTCTAGGTACACATGTTAAGACCTTTTTGACTATATCTTTTCTTGATAAGTTTATCAAAGAAAGGATTCTATTTATGTAAAGCTGATAATTTGAATCCAAATTTAGGATGATTCAATCTCATCAAACCATCTTCAAATTCCTAATTTAGTATTATCTAGTCTTCATTAATTTCAAAGTATTTCTCTCCTTATCAGGTTATGGCATATGTTGTGGGCTGAGCCCAACCAGGTTAATTGTTGTGAACCGCAACATTTTTGTAATTGTATTTCAATTCGACAGATTTAATTTTCTAATTCACTGTAAAATAGATCTCAGCCTTATTGCCTATAAATATAAACTTCTCTTCTGTTTTTGTTAACGAAACCAAAACAGTTTCTCCTCGAAATCTTCTATGAATATTTTTAACGTGTCTTACTTAATTCATTTATTGACGATTTTTCTATTATTTTATTTGTTGTGTATGCGATTGGTTCATTAGAATTTAGCTGTATTTATGATGCCAAACACTATTTTTTTTTTTTACTCATTCATTGGCTGTATTTTGTTTGTGTTAATTTGTTCATTGAAAAAAAAAACTCAGTAGTGACTCTCAACATCCTGATTCCGCCCCCACGAACAAAAGTTTATAGTTCCTTGTATGAAGAGACTATATATTTATGTTTATTTATTTAAGTAGGTTTGGACCCTTTACTCAAAAATTTCCCATTCTGCCCGGATAACAACAGTTTGTTATTTGGATGGCCTTGAAGAATTGAAGTGGGACGATGACATTTCTCTTGTTATACATGGAATAGAATTCAGGATTACAAAGACGCAAAAAATAAACTAATCGCATGAGATATCAAGATTTAAGTGGTTTGATTTAACAAGTGTATATTCATTAGTGGAGATGACCCAGAAGAAATTTACTATTAAAAGAAAGATAAAGTACAAAAGAGTAGGGAGCAAACCACTTAAAGCTCAAAGATGCTATACACCAAAATCTCATTCTAACACAAAAGAGAGAATAACTAACACATGAAAACTCTCTTTCAGATAGCACGACTCTTTTTGTTTCTATGCACCTTTTCAAAGGTGAAATTGTTATCACATCACATTTGAGAAGACTCAAAGAATAACTCTTCTCCTTGTATCATTACTCCCTTTTATAAGCCTTGATGTCGGTCACTAACAACAACAATGACAAGGAATTATACTTTGTCAAGGACAAGGATTGCACAACGTGCTGAAAACAAACTCCAAATCTTGGTAGGAAACTAACCAAAAAAAAAAAAAAAACAAGGCCAGCCGAGAGAAAACTGATTACAATTTTTAAAAGCGTTAAGCCATTTCCTTAAATTTCTGTTTTTGTTGACCAATAAATATTTTTAGATCGACCAATATTTTTGAATCTGTCTAAACACCAAAAAACACTTAAAAGATTTTCAGAAAAATATTTTACATCAAGATAAATGCAATAAATAAATAAATAAATATTTATTTATTTTTATTCCAATAAATGCCACGTTTTCTTGGGCTTTTGAAAAGTGAATTAAAAAAAGAAAAATGATAAAGACATAATTTAAGTTTAACTTTAGCCAAACTTTTCTATTAAGTTTGAAAAAAAAAAAAAAATTGATGTGGAAGAGAGAAATAGCCTTAAATTAGAGAGAGAAAGATAAATTCGGCTTAGAAATTGAACTTAAATTACCTATATCACACCTAAAAAAAAAGATGACATCATAGTTCCACCGGTCTTGCAATTAAACTTTGTTGTCATTTTTGAAGTTTTATTATGGCGGTAGCTATTTAGACCGTACAAGTAAACTACAAATTAATATAAATGGAATCTAATTTATAATTTGAAATTAGATAATAGAAATTTCTTTTAATTGGATAAGATGCTTTTAATATATAAGATAATCTCTCTTTCTCTCTCTCGCTCTCGCTCTCTGTGCAGCGCCTAGTCTACCTTGCACGAAGCAACTTCAATTGTCGAAGCTGAGTAAAGGGCAAAAAGGTCATTTCATGGTTCAAAACAAAAATAAAAAAGGTCCTTTTAACTTTTAAGTAATGTTATGAATTTGTTTGATTTTTTTTTTTAAATAATAATAATAAGGTGTATTATATTAAAAACACATTTTTAAATATGAATCCTACTATTATAAACGGATAAACCTTAGTTCTGCATGACAATATTATCGTTTGATGGACGGAATGAAAGTTTTTAGAAGAAAATTGTAGTATAATAGGGTCGGGAACGTAGTGATATTGGCAGTTCATTAAAAAAATTGACAATAAGATGAGAGAAAATGTAATTACCCCAAAAGTAAGAAGATAAACCGCACGACTTGATAATTGATGGGTGTAAGGGCCAATTTTCAAAAGATCTTAAAACTAAAAATAACAGCACTATCCTCCATTTTCTGTAGCATACCTTGAGCTTTGTGCTGCTCATATATGTGAGACAGTTCTGAGTAATTTGAAGCTGTCAAAACACTGTGATTTAAAAAAAAAAAAAAAAAAAAACTCCAGTTATATCACAAATTGAAATAAATATGATATGTATAGACTGGGATTTTAAGTAGTAGACAAAATAAAAAGGGGGATAAACTTTGGCTGAAACACAAGCATTCAAAGCTGCAAAATCGTCAGTCAATCAAGAGAGCCTCCCCCTTAAACTTGCTAAGAGAAACATCGATCATTCCCATCAATATTATCCTGCATCAACAACCTCCATGCATAATAAGCACGATATAACTACATACTTACACGTTCATCCCCAAATTTGGTCATCCTGATCTTAAATTAATTGTTAAAAGACATAACAAAACCTCTGAGGAAGGAGATAGAGTTTCCAATAATAACCTATGAATCTTATAATCGTACTCCAAGTTAAGTTTAAAGCAATTTTTTCTCTGCCTAATAAAGCCACACTAGAAAACACGGGTATGAACATTTCTTTACGAACTCAATGAAGAAATTAGCATGTTTTTAAAATTGAATTCACTTCACACTGTACCGTTCAAGACAAGATTCACATCTACTAATTGAAATTTGAAACCAACTAGATGCTTTCTCTTCACCATGAATCAGCCATAAATTAGGCTATTTTCCTCTTAACTGTTCGAGTTAACGGCACTGCCAAGATACACGACAGAGTTACCATTTATCTTTTCTTAAAAGTTTGGTTTTTTTCCTCTGTCACATCCAAATGCTGGAAATTCACACGCACATTGAAACATACATACATATATGTGACAAGAATACTCACAAATGTTCATATTAATCCACCACCCATAACTCAAAATCCTCACAGAAGAGTCACAATTCAAACAAAATACCAAAAACACTTACTTTGACAGTGAAATCATAGATAGTCTTCTCTGTTGCCACTCTGGCGTTAACTCCAAAAGAACAAAATTTCAAGAGATACCCAGGGTTGATGATTGAAAAGAGAGCCCGTGTTGAAAAGGGGCTGATTTGGAGGACCCAAGTGAGGTTTTGATGGATGAGATCGAAAAAGCCATTGAAGGCCATAGAGAGGAAGAAGAAGAAGAAGAAGAAGTTGGGTTTATTTTGGTTTGCATTAAACCATTAAAAGAAGCAGAGAAAGGCATGGCAACCATTTTTGTTTCCCTTTGGAAATTCGGTGGCTTGGGACCAAAGAAGCTTTCTAGTTCAACGTGAATCCTGCTCTCTCTCTCCCTCTCCCTGAAGAGTTACATTTTATGGAAGTTATGGTTACACGTGGTCTTTTTGTCTGCCTGTTTTTACTTCTGTTCTTTTCCTTTCGTTTTTTAGTTATCCAAAACCAAAAGGACTACCGCTCTCTTAAAAAAATATATATTAAACACTTCTTCATATTATTTTCATATTGTATTATAGGCTTTATAGCAATATTTTGAATAAACTGTTTAAACTTTTACGAAAATAAGAACTAATTTCTCATTTAAAAAATATTAAAGATTAAAAAGAAAAATACGGTCATTCATGTTCATTCATGTCTTGATTGGAGTGGATGCATGGGTACTAGGAATGCTCTCAGAGTGATGGTACGTTGGCTACCCTAAGTAGATAATGAATGGTTACACGGTCATCCATGTCTTGATTGGAGTGGATGCACGGCTACTCATTTTTTTTTCCTTTAATTTTTTAATTTTTCAAAGAGAGCCGCTATGGTCCGGTTGAGGTGCAAATCCCCCATTTTACAGCACTCAATCCCAACATGACACCTCATCAATTCAATAATAGTGCAAAAAATGAAAATGAGCTCACCCACATCAAATCAAAATGAGAAATACCCAAACTAAAAAGAAACCAACCACTTTGCTTGGCCCATAGCCATAGGCTTGAGATCCACTGTTGGCAGAGACCCACTAGCCAAGACACGCAACCACCTCTTGGTCAGACCCACACCGGCCTTTGAGATCCACCGTGGTTGGCGAGACCCAGCCTGGCAACGCTTGAGACCAACCAACCACCTTTGGTGAGACCCACCACGACGCCGAGATCCACGCGGTTGGCAGACCCACGCCCACAATGCCCGAGACCACTTGGGTCTCGCTGAATCCCTCAGGGGTCAGCGACACGCATGGTCTTCTGAGACCACTTCAAACCCGCCTCAAAAAATCCGTTTTAATGCTAAAAATCATTTCTAATGCCTCAAATTTCGTTCTAATGCCTCAAAACTCGCTTAATGCCTAAAAAACGTTTTGGATTCAAATCTAAAACCTAGAGGGAAAAGGTTAACCCTTTAGGGATTTTATCACCCCTAAAGGTCGAAAAAAATGTTTTCGAGGCACCGAAAAATCGCCTAAGAAGATGACTCACGAGAGAAGGAAGAAGAAGAAAGAAAAAAGGAAATAAAGGCCGTGCTTGAAGAAGAAAAAGAAAAGAAGGAAGAAGAAGGTGCTACTTGTATGGAGAAAAAAAGAAGAAAGGAAAAATTGAAAGAAATTTAGTGTATTTGGGCTTATGTTATTTTGGTGCAATTTTTTAATTTTTCTTTGAGATGTTGCTTTGAGATTGGAGGCTGTAAAATAGGGGGTTTACAATGCATCCACCAAAGTTAAATTCTTTTCAAATGCTCTGAATTAAGTAATGCTATGCATTTGTTTGAGTTTTCTTAAAATAATATGCATTCAATTAAACAATTTTATTTTTTATTTTTAATTTGAATCCCACTATTATAGACTTATAAAAAAAAACAATATACTTAATTATCCAACTATATTAACAAACCAAGCCTAAATTTATTATTGTTTATTCATGTTATGGCCAACAAAATATAGTGATGAAGGAGTGACAAGGTAAATTCCCAATGGATGTAATCGAGCATGTTCTTCACTTGGCATATGGGGCAAAAAAGTGTTCTTCTTGACAAACAAAGTTGGAGATGAAGTAATGTGTTTTGTTGTACCATTGTTGATAATTAATTGATGGAAGCAATGTTTTGTAACAAACTTAAGGAAGCAAATTTAGCTTTATGATTGGCGGATTGTGTTGTCCCTTTACCTGCATAGATAAGATTTGCTAGATTTGCAAATTAGATAACCCATTTGTCACCGCACTTCCTACATTATTGGACTTTCCTTGACATTGTTGATTGAAGATTGATGCTATTATTTCTTGAAATGAGTGTTTCCTTGATTGGACTGTTTGATGCATGTTTAGGTGTTTTTGGTAAGCATTCAGCATGTTTCTTGCATGATGGTCATGGTCACAATAAGAACAATGCAAAGGTTTTCGATTAGATGGATTGGAATGAGAAGAACCTTGTCCATGTTGAACTAGAGCCACTGGTTCTTTGAACAACCATGGCTAAGTTCTCCATCTCACATTTAATCCCTAGAAATTTCACTTCTCCTCTTGTACAATGGAAGAGTAAGCCTTGGTAACATTAGGTAGTGGATTCATCAACAATTTGCCATTGGATTGCACTATAGACTCATTGATGTTTGAGAAATAATAAGGTCTTCTTATCACTTAAAAAAAAAAGCACTTTTGCGTCGACTATCGGCGAATATGCGTAGACTTTTGGACGTTGATTGTCACCCTAATGGTATCATTAGCATCGACACCAAAGTGGGCGCTAATGATGGAGAGGAAGGAAAATCAAGCCACTTTAACAATAATAATAAAAAAAAAAATAAAAAAATAATTTTCTAATTAATAATGACATTTAAATAAATATAAAATAATAAAAAAGAAAAATAATTAATGAAATGATAAATTTGTAAAATAATAATTATTAGAAGTTCAAATTGATATGATCAAATGATAGATATCTTTAGCACTACTCCTACTCCATAGTAAATTGCAAAGTAGATAGAAGATAAAATATCAAGAAAATTGACAATAAGATAACAAAGTAATAAGATTTTAGACTTTAGAAGCCTACGGGTTACAATTTTATCCTTGTTAGATCACAACTTATCCTAGGAAAGCTAACTCAGAATGAAGCAGCCAACTAAGAAACCATGCCAACCACCAAGCAGCAATACAAAAGAGAAAAATAGCAGTAGAGAAAAAATAAAGATGTAAGATGCAGCCATTCCAATATATCTAAACAAAATAGCACACTCACAAAGAGAATGTTCATCTTTACATACAAATTTATAAAGAATAAAACCAAATAGAAACTAATGACCAGAACCAAATAAAAAAAATATATATATCACAACTAATCTCAACCATCTCAATGAAAATTAAAATGATAAATCTCAACTAATGCTAATTCAACCACCAAAAAAAAAACCAGTGTATCAAAACTTTATATGCCAAGTTAAAGTGAAATGAGACTAGCTCAATCAGCAAGTCCTCTTAATATTGCTGGTCAGTATCATGGAAACTTCTTGCATGCCAAAGACGTAGCCAATCACTCAAAAACTTCACAGCTTCATCATTACCACATACTTGCAAGACACCAAAAAAATATTATGGAAAAAGTATCTCATCTCGATGAGAAATTGGAGAAAAGGAAAAGATGTCAATCTATTTAGGACCATCAAAATTGAATCACACAACCCGATATAAAAAGGAAACTGGTTCAAGATATTTGACCTGTGGCCTTCTTTGGCTTGTACTTATAAGTCCACAAAGAACCTCAAGTTGATTACCGGACGCATAATATGACATCATCACGCAATTGTAGCAAAATGACAACAATCTCAACATCTAGCAACCTGAAAATCATGCATAAATGATTGAAAGCCTAATAAGAACAAGGGTCTAGTCTTATAAATAATAGAGGTGAGAAAAGGAAGTGTATGTTCAATCAACATGCCCAGTGATTGAGATGAATGGCAAAGCTTATCAAATTGAAAAATCTAAAGTGAAATGATTACAAGTACAAAAATTCAGTTTCCGATGATGAGAGAAATATGGCCATTACAATTCACAATGTTCAAAGAACATGCTCAAAACACCAAAATGAAGATTTTCTAATTTGTAAAGGATAAATATGAAAATGCATGTCTTTTCCACCGATCAAGGATAACTCTTTCAAATCAACCATGATGAATACATATAAAAGTAAACAAATGCAAGAGAAATAATTTTGTATCCTTATAATTCTTGAAAATGGATATGCACACATATATTCTGCAAATACCATGATAGACTAGAGAAATGAGTCTTACACTAGCAAGTATACATAATTAAGAAAATATACATAATAAAGGCTTAATTCTAACCTTGTCTATGATGCTCCATGGTTATATGCATTTACCGAAGCCACATCCCAAATCTTAACTAGTTTGTCAACACTTGCACTAGCATTGTTCCAAGCAAGACCAAGTTGGACCCTTGTATCTTTTTGTATTTGATTGATGTCTAAAGAGTAAGTGATAGAAAATTGGTAAAACAAAGTCCACAAGATATTATATATTTTATTTTATCTATGAAATATAACTCTACCACCATGAATAGACTCTACTTGTCAAAAGACAAGCTAGAAAATCAAGGTCAACAATGGTAATAATTAGAACAACTTTTAGATATTATAACTTGAAGTCATTATGATCCAAGTGCTTGCATAATTTTACCAAAGAGAAGGAAAATAAATATCATTATGTATGATTAAGTCGCCAATGTGGCTAAACAATTGGATACCAACCCAGGATATCAAAACTTCATTCTAATTAAGCATTTAGCAAGAAGAAATATAGGTGTGATTATACTTGTGTTGAACAGCCACAAACTTAGAAAATTTCATCAAAAGAATGTCAGTCCTCTTGATATGAACACGAATTCCACAACAACTCCACCACTTGAGTATATTGCTCTTTTATTTGAGTGCAAAAGCTGCTTCTACTATCAATCCACACAAGTTACTATAGAGCCAAGTATCTTCTTTAGACATATTCCATTTATTGTATAGTTTTAATTTCATTTAATCTATGTTGACTTTCAATTACTCATAATGTACCATATCACAACTTAGGAAAGTGCTAATCACATTTGCGAAATCACTTTAAAATGACTAATAGAGCTACAATTGGAGCTCTTTGAAATCACTTATAAAGCTTATTCTTGCCTAGTATGAAACCAATATGGAAACATCCATGCAACATCCTCGGCACTTGCCCAATGTAGGACTAACTTTATTCTCTAAGAGCATGTCATCAATTGTTAAGGGAAATTCTCATTCAATCAACAATTCAATTCCAAATTTCTAGAATAATCTTAATCACTCACAAAGCAAGGTCACAAACTTAAAGCAGATTAAGAACATACCAACTTAGGGTCCTACAATAAAGCTCTTGGCATCTCCTTCTAATTTTTCCAATCTACTATTCTTATTTCTCTCCCCATGTAGCATTTCTCACTTATTCTAAAACTATTGTTAGACTCCAAAATAAAAATTCAAATACTTTACTATCTTCATGTGACCTTAAAGTAACTTGTGCCTTATTTAGTTTTAGCCTAATTGATCAAGTCCCTAATGTGCTAATCCCCTTTTATAATGCCAACTCATCACAACCATAATAATATCACTTCAACAAAAATCTCGTTTAATCAAAACCCAACAATCAAATCACAACAACAACAATACCACACCCAATCCTTACTACACAACATCCCTCCATTCTCCAAATACACAAAACAACAATAACACCAAATATCACAACACAACAACCATATTCTTTAGCAAAGAGAAAGATGAGAGGGAAGGAAGAGGAAGAATGCATTGCACACACCAAGGGAAATAAAAGTGCATGAACTTTAGGACGGCAAAGCTCCATATGCACTAATAGGACACTAATTGCAATAGAATCAAGTTCATACGAAGGAATAAAGTCTAGCTTAACCTCCATTCCCCAAATAAAAATTTGCAAACACAAGATAAATTTACCAAGTTGGTAAAGTGTACACATCATTGATTGGAGTACATAGAACAATAGAAAACCATATCTCATTCTTTTTTTCAATAAAACCTACTAATATGTAGATATGGTAATTTACATCAAGCACTCCCAAATGAAGAACATACCAATTCTTTTC
Source organism: Carpinus viminea (assembly GCA_013348765.1). NCBI lineage: Eukaryota > Viridiplantae > Streptophyta > Magnoliopsida > Fagales > Betulaceae > Carpinus > Carpinus viminea. Next base: position 15,540,126 of record CP054670.1, on the reverse strand, counting down.
CACACATTCGAAAATTGAGCACGTCGTTTGCTCACAAATGAAAACATCTGATCCAACTCAACCGAACATTCACTAAGAGTCAGTATCTAACAAAAATTCTTATCAAAAGGCAAAATATATTGTAACAAAAATATAAGTCTTAAAATCAAGACTCTAATCCTTCAAGAGACACTGCTCCTCAATGCCAAATTCTGACATAACCAAGGAAAAGATCATCAAACCAAAGATAATATAGGAACAATTGGAGTTTACTCATTAAAAAATCTCAAGTACTCATAGGGTGAACTTGTTAAATAGTGGGCTATTAGAATAGGGGAGTGTCATCATCACAAGAGAAAGAGCAAACATAAACCCCAGAGATAGATTGCCGATAAGGACTCTTCGCATCCATCATATGAAATTAGCACGTGAGGCCAAGTAGAAGAACAAGGTAAATTCCTTTAAATAAGTCCCTAAAGAATAACCATACTTTGTACAGAAAAAGATGATAATAATGTTAAGTATCAAGAAAGCAGGATAGAAGGCAAAGGAAAAATAGATAAGAGAATTTTTATACTACAAAGAATATGAGAAATGAAAGCAAAAAATGTTCAAAACAAATCAGAAACTAGGAAGAAAAAAATATCTACGCTTTAAAATAAATTAAAATATAACTTCTCAAATGCATCATATCGTTTTGTCATAGCATGAAAAGGAAGGAAAAACCCAAGCTTTCCACAAATTCTAGATTACATTTTCTTTCCTCGATTCTCGCAAACCAACAACACATAACTCATAATTGTGACAACAAAAGCAAAAAATAAATATAGAGAGAGAGAGAGAGATTGTATAAAAAAAGAAAACCTTGGCAAGATTGAGGTAGAAGAAGGGCTTCTTGGTGTTGGAGACCTAGATGTGATTCTTCATCTGTGGAGGAAGAATCAGGTCATTTCCACCGTCACTCTCACTCTGTGTGTGTCTCTCTCTCGCTCTAGCTCTCGATCCTAAGATGAAAAGAAGAAAAATGGAATAAGATGAGAAGAAAAATATATAATAAATTATTTATATAGATTGAATTTTTTTTCAATTTTTTTCTCTTGTAATATGTTTTTATTATTGTATTAATTAATAAATTATTATATATGCATATTAATTAATAAAATATATATATATATATATATTAATTTAATAAAAATAACTTATATAGTATATTACTTATTATTTATTAAGTAACAAATTAAAATAGTCAATGTATATTCATTATTAAGTATTTCTCATAAAATATTAAATAACAATAATTATTTGGTATACAATATATAATTATATCTATATATAATTGAATGATGAAAAGTTAATCATATATCACGATCAATAGAACTAATTCACTAGGATCGATTGATCATTTGATCATATATACGAATCAATTGAACTAATTCACTAGAATCGATCGGATGATTGATCAATCATTTGAATATATCATAGTCGATCGAACTAATTCATTATGATCGATCGGATGTTAGATTGAACAATTGATTCTATCATGATTAATTGAACTAATTCATTATGATTGATCGGATGATCGATCGATCATTTGATCCTATCATAATTAATCGAACTAATTCACTATGATGATCGATTAAATGATTGGTCAATCATTTGATTATATCACTATAATAATCGAACTAATTTATTAGGATCGATTGGATGTTCAATCAAATATCCAATAATTTATATAAAGAAATAATGGCATATTATCAAGGCTAATATGACTTAATTTAGTTAACGTTCATAGTTAGACTATCGGTTGACTTGTAGAGATTGACGCTAATAGTTTAAGTATTACTTTTTAAAAATTGTTAACAATTTATCTTAGTCTATTAAAATTAAGTCCTATATAATAAATAAATAAAATTTTTTGGGTAATAATTATATTTTTTTCCATTTTAATTTTTAATATATATATTTATACCATTTTTTTAATTTTTAGATATATATTATTTATTTTCAATTGAACTTGATGGTTATTTTTTTTTATTATTCTTGCCCATTAAAAAATCATATAAGACTATCAATTTTTTTGTTAGCCTCTAAAAATTTAATTGTTTTATATTTTTATTAAAGTATTGACCATAAATAGTGGACACTAATAGTTTCAATTTTATTATCATTATATATAACTATTAGTGTGCATTCTTATGGACGCTAATAGTCTTATTTATTTATTTTTTTATATGGGACTATTAAGTGGACCCAAATAGTTTTATTTTTATTTTTTAATTTTTTATATAGGACTATTAGCCTCAACATATAGTGGACATGTCAAAAATAAAGAAAAAAAATATTATTATTATTATTATTATTTTTATAGAGGACTATTATAGTCTTTTTTTTTATTTTTTATATAGGACTATTAGACTCACTAGTCTTAAGTCTTAATCTTTTTTAAATTTTTTTATGAAGGACTATTACGTCAACATGTAATGGATGCTAATAGTCTTATTTATTTATTTAGTTTTTATATAGGACTATTAGTGTCCACTATAGTGGACGCTAATAATATCTTAATATTTTATTTTATTTTTATATAGGACTAAGTGGACGCTAATAGTCTTAATATTTTATTTTATTTTTTTTATGTAGGACTATTTTTTATTATTTTTTATATAGTCTTCTCAAAAAATATTTTTTGAGAAGTGCATTAGTGTCCACTGAAGTCTTTTACTTTTATAGGTTTGTTTTTTGGCAAGTGCATTAGCGTCCACTTAAAGTGGATGCTAATAGTCCTTGACTTTTATTTGTTTTTTTTTTTAATTTTTTGATAAGGGCATTAGCGTCAACCCTTTGTGGACGCTAATGCTCAACTATTGTCGACGCTAACAGTCGTTTAGTTGACGCTACTAGTTGTTTAGTTGACGCTACTAGTTTTCCCGAGTTTGAGATAATTCCTGCCAGGGTATTAGCGTCGACTTATCAGCGTCAACTCTAAAGTGGATGCTAATACGCATATTTTGGTACAACTATTAGCGTCGACCTAATAGTCGACGCTAATAAGCATATATTAGTGTCGACTTTTGAGTCGATGTTGATAGTATCGACGCTAAAGGGTTAAATTCTTGTAGTGTATGGTCCGACCCACAAGAGCAAATGGAGTCATTATAGGATCCTAGTTCATCCTGCAATTTTTTTAGCCTTGTATAATAAGCCGCAACAGTCATCTGATCTTGAGCAAGACAAGCAATGTCCCTCTCAATTTGAAAAGTACGAGGGGCATTGTTTTGAGAAAAAGGGTCCCGAAGGTCTTCCCATACCTCCTGACGGTGGTAAAAAAAATGACATTGTTTGCAAGATTCTGTGTGAGTGAATTGAGGGCCCGTTTGAGAGTGTGATTTTAAAAATTGTGTTTTTAAAAATTATGTTTTTGAAATCACTACTTTTTAAAATAGCACTTGCATTTGGTAAAATATGTTAAAAAATACTTTTTTTTTAATATATTTTTATTTTTATTTTTTTATCAATTGAGTGTTTGAGTAAAATTAGTATATAATTGCGATTTCAAGCCAAATATGTAAATATTACCTCAAATATTTTTTAAGTGAAATTGTGATTTTGGTTTAAATTCGCACTTATTCTAATGAAAATTGCACAACTTAAACCCAAAATTTGCCCAACTTTCTTGATTTTTTTTTTCTAAATTACATGTGGAGGAGAGAGCCTTAAACTAAAGAGAGAAAAAGAAATTTAGTTTAAAAGTTAGGCCAAAGTTGGGTTTAAGTTGTGCCTATATCACACATCTTTTCAAATAAGCACCTTCTAGTTAGCTTATTGAAATCGCAGATTTTTTTACGATTTTAAAATTTATGTTTTTAAAATCGCAATCCCAAACACTCCAAAATTCCGATTTGGTTTAAAAACGTAAATTATTTTTAAAAAAACACACTCCCAAGCGGACCTTAAGAATCTAAGAGAGGATCATATCATTACATTTTTTCCATGAAGCATAGTTGTCTGGTTTGGCTGTGGCAGACAGCATTTTGGTGGTCCCGTCTATGAAACCCAACTTGGATTTGGCGTTCAAAGAAATCGTCATGGCTTTGCACCATGTCGAATAATTATCCCCATAAAGAGGCTTGGAAACAAGCACCATTCCTGGATGATTAGAATGGTGAAGAAAATATGGATTGGCAGCATCAAGCTTCCTTCCATTCGAAGGTTGTTGTTCCGTCATGATATTGAGAAACGGCAATAAAAAGAAGGCAAAAAGAAAAAGGGCAAAGAGCTAGGGTACCATTCCCTGCTCTGATATTGATACTAGGAGTGAAATAGCGGTTGCGGTTAGCGGTTAGTGGCTAAAACTGCTAACCACAACCGCCTCATCTTAGGATAGCGATTAACCGCATCTGATGCGCTTTTATTGGACTTTTTTTTTGGCCAGTTTTGTGCTAACTTTAAACCCTTTTTTTTGCTCACTTTAAACATTTTTTTCCCATTTCATGCCCATTTTAGCATTAAAAATTGTTAATTTGAAGTGAGCATTATATGTCGGACCATTATACCAAAATCTTATTGGTCACCTTTTACAATATATAATATATGAATAAAATTACAACAAAATTATCACTTCACTTGTAGTCTTGTACACAACATAGAAATAAAACACAAAATAGTTCATAAACTCACATGAATAAATACAAAATAACCATTAGGCTACAATAACTCATTGTTACTTATTATATAAAATATATATAATATAAATATATATTATATTTTAAAAAAAAGCAATTAGTGGTTAACGGTTAGCGGTTAGGCGGTTTTTCAAAACTCACTAACCACTAACCGCTAACCGGGGCACTTAGGCGGTTAGCGGTTTTTACTAACCGCTTTCAAAGCGGTTAGCGGTTAGCGGATGCGGTTAGGCGGTTTTAAATTTCACCCTAATTGATATCATGTAAAGAAGGAAAATAATATTTGCCTTTGAATGATTTTATTGAATTAGGAGACATAGCTTTATACAAGATATTTCCTATAATCATGCTAATCTATTCTAGGTAGTCTAAGTATAAAAGGCAACTAAACAAATATGCAACTAATATAATAGAGTAATGATATTCATACAACCGATGGATGAATAGTATTTACGTTGGTTGTATTCAATATTATTTTATTATTAAAAAAATGTGACAGTAATATTAAAATAAAATAATAATAAAATACAACCAGCGTGGATACTGTTTATGCACGTTGATTGTATGAATATCATCATTCAATACAATATATTTGTCAATGAATGGCCAGATATCATTGACCTTCCCTTCTTAACATTCATGAGGTAGGAGGCAGCCACTTGAGATGTTCAACTTCTTCATATTTAAATGCACATGCCAAGTGGGCCACGTAACTGCATTCTTTACAATAATAGGCTCCATACTCCGTCTTCACCTCTTGGTAGCAGAGATTACAAGTTATATTGTTGTGTTCTTTAACTTGATGAAGAGAGTAGGTGAGAGTGAGTGAGTGATCATGATTTGTAATTTTGATGATGTGTGAAAATCGAGCACATTTGCCGTGAATCAAGAGTTGACAGATACTACATAGGGAGGCTAACTCATTGCCTTCCTCGCCACAAGCTTCACAAGTGAAGTGGTTCTGCTTCAAGAAGGAGATGAATGTGTGTCGACATTCGTCAGAATTATTAATTTGTGAGCGGGTAGCACATGTGAAATCAAGATGGAAATCGCACTCATTGCAACAATAAAAGGGGTATGCATTGCAGTTTTTACCGCAAGCATTACAATGTGTATTTTGTGGCTTCACAAGAGAAAGGGTGTGGTTTGGGTGGTGGAAGGGGTGTTGTTGTACTTGGGGAGGCAGCTCAAGGCATGATTTGTGAAGGAGTAAATTGCATTGAGAGGTAGAGCATTTGTATCCGGCACCAGATACTGGCTTTTCACAGCCAAAGCAAACAATGTTAACATCCTCTTTGCCATCATTTTTCACTTCTTCTGTGAAGATGAAGGGACCATGTTTCGGATAACTGAAGTGTAACAAAAGAGCTTTGTAATTTGTGGGTACATTATTGAGGCATGATATGTGAAAGTACATACCCCTGCATTTAAAAGCGGGACCCAATAAAATCGGTTTCCGGCACACCCTACAGTCAGCATCTCCCACCAACGTTGTGAACAGCTCTGCATCCCAAAAATATCTCTGTTTCAGCAACTTTTGGACGATGCGCTCCATATATATATATGGATGAGTCTAGAACGGGGTCCGAGTAGTAGTGGTATAGATATGAAGATGGAGGTGGTTATAATTAGTATTATTTCTTGGAATTGGAGGAAAGGCTGCTCTTTGGTTTGGTTTGGTTTGGTTTGGGCCTGAGGGAATTCAATTGCTCAATCAACGTACATTTATTTATTTATTTCTACTTTGGAATAATAAGCTTTGGCATTCACTTGTCCACAATTAACGCAGGCAAATTCTGTTTTGGGAGAATCGCTTTGTATATGCGGTAAGTAATATATTCTATTCTAACTCAATTCAAAAAAGTAATATATTCTTACTTTTTAGCTACCTAAACATCTCTTCTGCTTAGGGGAAAGGATCGATATTCTAATTTTTATTTTATTTTATTTTATTTTCTCACAATTGTTTTATTTTCTTTTAAATTTTTATATAGTTCTTTTATTTTTTTTCTTCAACTTTTATTTTTTTTCTTTTAATTTCTCTGTTTTATTTTCATACATTCTCAAATCACCACCAATTTGATAATGTCCTTCTCAAATTTTTAATTACAACAACGTCCCCCAAAATAGTTAAACTGCCAAACAATTGACGATGTCCTCCAAGGCCAACAAAAAGACAAAAGTGACCCTAATTTTTTTCATAAAACAAAAATACTCCAATAAATTAAAAAATAAAAGCAAAAAACTATTTATTTATTTTTTAAAATGTTCACACCCTGATTTTTTTTTTTTAATTAATGGTATTTTCGTCATTAGGGGAACATTGAACATTGTCAATTTCTGGTAATTTGACTATTTGGAGATGTTGTCACAATTGAAAGTTTAGGAGGATATTATAAAATTGGTGTTAGTTTGAGGGGATTTGTGGACTTTCCCCACTTTCCCCACTTTTTATTTTTTTTTTTATTTTTATTATTTTTTATGTGGAAAAAAAATATACATAGCCTCTCAAACTATGTGTGTGTGTATATATATATATATATTTTAAAAAATTATTATTATTATTATTATTTATCGAAAGATGTTTTCGATTAAAAATATTTTATAGGAAAACTAATGATATTCCGTTTCTTTGGTTGATAGCTTAAAAATAATACTGAAAATGTTTTCAATTGTTGGGCTCCCACTGAAATTCTTATCACTCAAAGCCACGTAAAAAAAAGTCAAACACCAAAAAAAAAAAAAAAAAAAATCATCCAGGTATGGAAATGAGATAGAAGATCTCTGGATAACAAATCCAATTAACTCAGTATATATTTCAGTTGAGTCCATTTATTATTGTTACTTCAAGAAAAGAACAATAAATTATTAAATGTTTAAATAAGAAGAAGTCACTAATTTGACTTGTTGTATTGATGGATATACAACATGAAGCATGGACTATACAATTAATCTATTAAGAAAAAAGTTCAAGAAAATAAAATAGAGAGTTCTAAAATCGTGAAAACAAACAAACTATCAAAATTAGAATATACTTCACCTCCTCACAAGATATGTTTTCCTTAGCTTAGAAGTTATTTTTTATTTTTCCGTTACTTCTTTGATTCTAAACAAGTTATTTCATACAAAATAGTAGGTTATGTAAATCTTTTCCTTTATTCTCCAGGAAATTACTTGGCACAAAAGAGTGGAATTTGAGCAATGCAAACCTATCACAAATTTGAAAAGAGATTTTAGAATATATATACCTTACTACTAATTACTTGAGTGATTCTCGTAAAGACAATTTGCTTATGTTGTAGGCAACCGAATGCCACTCAACTTTGGAATAAGGATTTGGTCTCTATTCCAAGGGTTAGATCAAAGTATAAATCATTTAATAGTAGGATCAGAATGGGGCCTACCATGGGATTGAAATGGGCCACGTAGACTTAAACATATGCCTAGCTTGCCTCCTTTTTTTTTTTTTTTTTGTTCACCCCTCCACTAGGATTTAACAGAAAATTCATGGGTGAAATTGGAAAAGAAAAAAAATAAAATAAAATATACATACACTAAATTGTGAGTTTTGAAAGTTTACGAGAATAATTATATTCTTTTTCCTTTTTATTTTTTCTAAAATATTAAATTTTGATTGCTTATTAAATTCTTTTTTTGTTTTGTTTTTTTAATTTTTTTTTTTAATTTATCTCACATTTCGAATGAATATTTCACATATGTATTGAACCTTGTTCAACTTATACATGAAAGAGAGTGTTAAAGTATTATTTATTTTTATTTTTATTTTATTAAGGATATTTTCATCATTAGGGAACATTATCAATTTTTGGTAGTTTGACTGTTAGGGGGGAAGCGGGGAATGGAGAGACATTATTAAATGGATGGTAGTTTGAGAGAATGTGTGAATTTTCCCTCATTTATACTAACGATTCTATGTCGAAAAGAAAAAATTAGATGGCTTTATGTATATATAAATATATGAAAAAAAAAAAAATTATACATAGCCTCTCAAACTAACACATAATTTGCAATGTTCTTTCTAAATTTCCTAATAAAAAAAGAGAACGACCCACGACCATCGTGGGTCACCATACCCATGAATTCTTTTAGGGGCATTTTTTCCTTATTAGAAATATTTTAAGGACATTTTTGTTTTACATATTGTCTTTTCTTGCTTTCAATTTTTTTTTTTTTTTTTTTTTGTGACCAATCAAAGTGTAATACTAATATATGTGAGACTTAAATAGTATAAGTTAAGAGTCCAAAACCCTATTTTTTGTAAATAAACCACATTAATGTTTCCCTGTAGCTTTTTTTCCCCTATTCAATTAGAAGAAGAAGAAGAAGAAGAAGAAAAAACCACATTCATGTAATGGAAGTCCAAAAAAAGGCCCAAAAAGATCTTTGTTTGGATAGCAAATCCAATTGGTGGCATAAATAAAAGAAATCAAATCAAAACAATAATTTCCAAAATCCACCAAAATCATAGCCCCAACATCATTCGTTGCCTTTTTCAGTGGCTTTTTTTGCTGGGGGTTTTCAGTGGGTTAGGGGTTCTAACAATTAGAGGGAGATAGGTGGGTCGTTGTGGGTCACAGAGGCCAGAGGCTTGAATTAGGGGTGTTCAAGTAGTTATAATCGATGGTTATTTGCAATAACTGCAATCGCCTCCACCTTAGACAGCTATTGGATTTTTAATAACCACAATTGCCTCCGCCTAGGCAGTTAGCAGTTATTTTATAATCGACAGTTAGCGGTTATTCAAACCGCTAACAAATGGTTATAACTGTTTTTTTTTTTTAAAAAATATTTTGAGCCTTCATTTTCCATATATTTTGGGCTTATTTTGCCCTATTGGCCAAAAAGATGCTATTCATGAGAGACATTGAGACAGAAAAGGTCGATAGAGGGGCTACGTCGCTACGAAAGTGAGACAGAGAAGGCCGAGGGAGGAAAATTTAGAAGGTAACTCAAAGACAGAGGGGCTGTGCGCTGCGGCTTGTGTGAATGAAGGGCTATGGCTTCGGGAGAATAAGGTTTCATCTTATTCTCCAACCAAAATGACGCCATTTTGATTTTTTTTATATTTAATTAATATATATTTTTATATAATTATATATAAATAAAGGCGGTAAGCGGTTATAACTGCTTTTTCATACCCCTAAAACCGCTAACTGCAATCGCCCTGAGCGGTTAGTGGTTATTAAAAAACGGTTATAAACGGTTAGCGGTTGGTGGATAACCGCCCTACTTGAACACCTCTGGCTTGAGTTGAGAAAAATGAATTACAATTTTTAAAAGTGCCAACAGAAAAAAAAAAAAAATCGGTTCTTTAGAATTTTTTTATTAAAAAAAATTATTTTTGTTGTTTTGCAAATTAAAAACTACATATGGGCCAAAAAAGTGAACATTTGAAAGTGTAGGCCAAAAATAAAAATAAAAACTTAATAAGTATAGCTCAAAAAATTAAGAATAAGGCCATTTTTTTTTTTATTGAATATGGCCATAAAATCTAAAAATAGGGCCAAAATTTTTTTTGGGAGGGGGCCAAATGGCCAAAATTAGAACCAAACTTTGCATTTTTATTTTTTTTTTCCTTTTTTTTTGGGGGTGTTATGCAAATTTGATTGCACTCGCAATAGCACAAGTCGTTGATTGTGTAGTGTTGCGAAATACGGTATCGAATCACAAGGAAAGGCGTTTGTTCTCAAACTAATATCAAACCTAGATTAACCATATTTTAACCTAGTTCCGAAATTTGGTCATATGATCGAACACAAAACTTGCAAAAATGTAAACTACTCTAAAAAAAACTTAAATGAATAAAGAAAAGCAACTAAGGTTAAAGACTCAACTTCACCCAATATAAAAATGCTTGCTTAAACGTAAAACTCATACTTCCGTCTATCGAGTTAACCCTTAATCACACTCTGTTGCCTTTTGTGATACAAGTCAAACCGATTTGGTGTGTTTACCGTTAAGGAGCCACAACGGATATTAATCCTTGATAAAATCATTCACTGTATCCATGGATCACAGTTGATATTAAATCAAGTCTCAATCATCCGTAATGCACCCGGCTTGGAATACAACAAGGGTTGGACTTTCAATGCATCACAAATGACAATCACCACAATTTTTGTCACATAAATTGAAATGAAACGAATATGGAATATAAATGACGGAATGTAATGCATTAAACGTAAAAGCTCAAAGAAGTGCTAAGGGTGAGGCTTCATCTTCAACCTTAGTTGAAGATTTAGCCACCCATGTATAAAAGCAAAGAGAACTTAAAGTAAAGCATTTAATTAAAGTAAATAGAAAATTACATGAGTGTCTTATTTATAGGAAAATAGTAGGCTAGAAGCGATGGAATCAGCTAGGGCAACCAAGAACTCCATAACTTCTCTTTAGATCCATTTCGCCCCTTTGTAACCGTGTATTGTATGCATTGACCTGCAACATCAACAAGATACTAAAACAACACAAATGTTTAGATATTAACAACACAAAAGGATTATCAAATATAAGTTAAGAGGGGTCAAATAAAAATGTTTGGCACCGATCAGGGGGGGACCATGGCCCACTCCAGTCCCCCCCTCCCTTCGTCATTGAGTGTTAACCAAAAAATATTTTTAGATCGACTAATATTTTAAGTCTATATAATAATATAAATACCAAAAAATGTGTAAAAGATTTTTAAAAAACATTTTACAAATGCAACCTTAGTCAAGCATTTTACGAGATTGTTATAGCCGATTGATGATGATAGTTTCTTAACAAAAAAAATGAATAGGCAAATACTATTCTTAACAACAATTCAAAGCAAGTAAACAACCATTTTCACGGTTCGGGGTAAATCGTTTTGATGAAACATGTGAGTGAGAGCACTACCAACGGTGCTAGTTGTACCGGCCGATAATGTGAAGTTTTTGGTCCTAAACTCGACCATGGTTTGTTGTCATTTGTGATCTAGTGTAGTTAATTGGTAGGAGTCCATTTATTACTGCTATGCCAAGAAAAGAAGAAGAAGAAGCTATTAAATGTTTAAATAAGTAAAAGTCACCAATTTGACTTGTTATATTGCTGGATATACGACATGAAGGATGAACTATACAGTTAATCTATTAATAAAAAAGTTTTAGAAAATAAAAAATATAACTTAAAAAGAAAGTTCTAGAATTGTGAAAAAAAGAAGAAGCAGCAAGATTAGAATATACTTTCACCTCATCACTAGATGTGTTTTACGTAACTTAGAAGTTTTTATTTTATTTTTCCTTTTCTTCTTTGACTCTAAAGAAGTTACTTCACACAAAATAGTGGGAATTAAGCAATTTTTTTTTTTTTTTTTTTTTTTTTATTCTCTGGAAAAGTTACTTTGCACATAAGAGGGGAATTGGGCAATATAAATCTAATACAAATATGAAAGAGATGTTAGAATATATATCTTACCACTTACTTAAGTAATTCTCAAAAAGACAATTTGTTCACGTTGTAGGCAACCAACACCACTCAACTTTATTCCAAAGACTCAAAGAGTAGATCAAAAGAGTAGATCAAAGAAGAAATCATTCAATAGCAGGGCCGGGATGTGGTCAATTATGGGCTTGAAATAGGTCATATGGATTACAGTGGAAAGTTACTAGGCGTTCAACGCAAGCAAATTATTGTTTTATTGTTTTTTTATAGGATCACAGTGGAAAGTGGTAAAGCAAAAGAAACACTTATATACGAGGTACTCAATAATATATATATATATATATATATATATATATATATATATATAAACCTTGTATACGAGGTAAGTAATATATTCAAACCAAATATAAAAAAAGGTAATATATTCTTACTTTTTCGCTATGTAAACATCTCTTCTTGTGAGGGGAAAAGGATACTCTTTATCGCACTTTTTTTTTTTAAAAAAAAATTTCTTTTAATTTTTCTGTTTTTATTTTTATACCATCTCAAATTACCATCAATTTGATAATGTTTCTCTCAAATTTTCAATTGCGACAACGTCCCAATGAAACAATTAAATTACCAAACAATTGACAATGTCCTCAAGGTCAGCCAAAAAAAAAAAAAGTGACACTCAAATTTTTTTCAATAAAACAAAAATAATCCAATAAATTAAAAAATTAATTAATTTTTTCTTAAAAAAAGATTTTTATTTTTTAAAAAACAATTCACACCTTGTTTTATTTTTTTATTTTTAAAAATGTTTTTATTTTATTTTAGCAAGGGTATTTTCATCATTGGGAGACATTGTCAATTTTTGGTAGTTTGATTGTTTGGGTGGGATGTTGTCGCAATTAAAAGTTTGGGGAGAGACATTATCAAATGATCAGTAGTAGTTTGAGGAGATATGTGAACTTTTTCCAATTTATATTAGGGTTAAATACTTAATTAGTCTCTAGGGTTTTGAAACTTTATTTTTTTCTCCGTAGAGTTTGAAAAGTGACCAAATTAGTCCTTGTGGTTTTGAAAAGTGATCAAGTTAATCCATCTGTCAGTTGACAGTTAGTTGACTTAAAAGACTGACACATAAACCAATTAGAAGTTGACACATGATTTCCTAATTAAATTTTTTAATTATTTTTAAAAATATTTTCCAAAAAAGAGAACCAAAAAAAAATCGTAGCATTGGGCTGGGGTATAAACCACCATTTTGCTTTTATTGCCAAACTCTTTCTCTCTAAATTCCATTCCTTTTTCCAAGCTCTACCCTTCTCACTTGTTCCTCTCGACCCACTCATCCTCGCAACAATCATGTCTCACGATGACGATCGATCGGAATCAAATGGTTTGAGTAACACTTACCTAGATCGACCAAAGGCGACGAGGCTGGGCCACCCCAATGGTGGATTGGGGAGGCTTTCTTCTTCTTTTTTTTTTTTTTTGGAAATTTTTTTTAATTTTTAAAATAAAAATTTAATTAAATGACCACGTGTCAACTTCTAATTGGTCCACATTTCAGTCCATTAAGTCATCTAACGGTCAATCAGCTGAGATGGACTAACTTGGTTATTTTCAAAACCACAAGGACTAATTTGATTACTTTCCAAACCATAAGGAAGAAAAATAAAGTTTCCAAACCCTAGGAACTAATTAAGTATTTAACCCTTTATATTAATCATTCTATATAGACAAAAAAAAAAGAAAAAGAAAAAAAAGAGAAGAAGTATTCATAGCCTCTTAAACTAATAAACAATTTGCGATGTTCCGAAGAACTCTCCAAGAAACCTCCAAATTTTGCAATTCCTCCCAAATACAAAAATTTCCTAATAAAAAAAGTTGAACGATCCATGACCATATATCGTGGGTCACCATACTCATGAATTTATATCAAGAGTCCAAAACCCTATTTTTGTAAGTAATTTTGTAAATATGATTGATAATTACAAAGTATTGGTGGAACAAATTAAGTGCTCTACCAATTAAGGGATTAGTTGGGATTAAAGTCAAGGATCAAGATTTTCTAGAATTTTTAGAGTTTTATATTAAGTAGATTTCTTTAACTTGTCAAGGATAAAAAAATATTGAAATAAATTTGTTAGATTATATAGGTAGTCTTGTCCCACATTGGTTATGTAGATATTGCATGTATTACTAGCCTATCAAAATACCCTCAACTAATTGAGGGGGCTAAAATGATTTGGTAGTTGAGCCATTTAACAACTTTTTATTTTTGCTTTTCGTTTTCCAGCCACCTTGCATGGCTCTCTCTCTTCTCATGCTTCTTTTCCACCTTTTCCACCTTGCATGGCTCTCTCTTCTCTCATGCTTCACCGCCAGATCATCTATTACCGACTCATAGCAGTTTTGGGTTGGGTAAGATCAATTCTATCCGAGTTGAGTTTGGCCCTTTTCGATCAAGATATTTCCATGAACTTTGCAGAAGATGGAGAAAATCTATGTATACCATTACTATAGTTTGGTCGCCCTGCAAAGAGACTCCCAATATCCCACCCCTATAAAGTATATACATATATATATATATATATATACACACATATTATTCGGAAAAATTACATAATTTGAGGTCAAAGCATAGAAAAGGAAAGGAAAGGATGAAAGAAGATAGCCCAATTGAAAAATATTCTATTGACAAAATGTTGTGGTAGAAAAGAATTGTACATGGGTGTTGGAGAATACCGGAAAGCACAAGAAGAGTCATTTTTGGTGGCACAAGCAGACGCAGCATCTGAGCACACAAAGCAGGAGGAATCTGAGTGTCCTCGATGACACGTGAGGTGTCATATACTTTTTTAAATGTCACACCCACCATCCTCTCATCATCATCTTTTTACATTCGAGATCTCTAAATCAATGGCCTTCTACTAGTACCTCAATGTTTCTCCAAGCCTATCCCACTTCTCACGCTCACTCGCAACTCAACTGCCCTTCAGCAATTCCCATCATCCAATTCTCCATGATCAAAATCTCCATAATCTTCTTTATCATCTCTATGCTTTTAACTCTTTGATGGCACTACAATGATTTCACCATTATGCAATCTTTTCAATTGATCTTTACAGTTTTTGATCATCGATGAATTATGATGATCTCTTCATCAATAAACGCACTTTTCATTCTTTGCTTATCAATTGTTCGGCGCAGTCCACCTCGATCCTTTGTAATCAAATTCATATGCCACCAGCTTGTATCTTTCATCGTCTACCTTGTCCTTCCAAACTATCCTTCCTATGATCAATTTATCTCTATCCAAACCAGATAAAAAAAATCTGGAAAATCTATCTCTTTGATCGGTGAAAAATTGAAATCCTACCCAAAGATGGCATTTTACCTCATTCATTGGGTATGGCTACAGAATTTATCCTTCCTTTCTTATCAAGTTTCATGTCTTGAATCAAGGACTAGCTGTGTGAACTTGGATATAGACTTGTTGTTTTGAAAGGGGTGTGCAAGAAAAAAAAATCACAAGAGGGAATTCATTCTCATCCTTCCTCCACCAAAAGTTGTCTCACCATCTCTTGCACTTTGGCATTAGCGTCTTAGTCATGCTTCGCATCTCGCATTCAGCTTTTAACATCAAAGGGTTTGTTAGGCTCGGTGTCAAGAATTCTTTTGATTGTATTTCTTGTCAACTTGGGAAACAACTCGCTTTACCTTTTTAATAATAGTGAATCTCATGCTACCGCTTCTTTTGATTTAATTCATTCGATGTTTGGGGATCTTCTCCTGTTGCTAGTATGAGTGGTTCACGCTATTTTGTTATCTTTGTTGAGGGTATTTTAATGAAATAATTATTGGATATTTATTGCAATTTTGCAAAATGGTTAAAACCCAATTTTCAAAGCCCATTAAAGCCTTTCGATAATGCTTTAGAATATACTCAACATGATTTTCAATCCATCCTAACTTATCTTGCACCTCACAACAAAATGGTCGTCTGACGTAAACTTAGGCACATTTTAGACAATTGTTTCATTTGCTTCTTTCCACATCTCTTCCTACCCCATTTTGCTGTCTACACAATCAAGATTGCCTACTTATCCTTGATAATTGCACTCCTCACGAGATGTTCTCCTTCATATCATCATCTTCGTGTTTTGGCTCAACATGTTTTGTTTTACTCCAACCTCATGAGCGCGCAAACTCGAGCCTCGTTTTCTAGGTTGTGTTGCTTTCTTGGGTATGGAATAGAACAAAAGGCTATGATGCTATGATCCTGTCTCTCGTCAGTCTTCATCTCCCGTCATGTAGTTTTTGGGAGCATCGCCTATTCCATGAAGTCGGCAAATTCAATATGCCATCTTCTCCTCCCTTTTCTACCCTTCTTGAGATTCCTCTTTAACTCCCACTAGCAATGTCTTGCAGTTTACCTCGCTTGAACAACAATCATCGATGCTCTCGTTCGCCTTACGTCCCAGTTACATTCCATCCGAGGATCCACCACTTGACCTTCGTCGATCAACCCGAGTAAGATCCCTCCCATCCCATTTACAAGACTTTCATTGCTTTCATGCCTTAGCTACCTTGCATGAGCCTCACTCCTTTCATGAGGCCTCCACTAACCCTCTTTGCAGCTGCGATGAAAGAGGAACTTGATGCTTTACACAAGAACAATACATGGGATTTGGTTGACTTGCCTCTATGGGTGTAAGTGGGTTTACAAAATCAAGACTTGTTCCTGATAGGTACAAGGCTCACGGTGTGGATTATGAGGAGACTTCGTGCTTTCTTGGTGCTGCAGCCTCTCGACATTGGTCACTTTGTCGGATGGATGTCAAGAATGCCTTTCTTAACGGGTGACTTAAATGAAGAAGTCTATATGCAGCCACCTCTGGGTTATCTCATCCTACAAACCTCGCCTTTGGCTATTCCATAATTCATATGATTCAACCTTATTTATTCGCATCGATTAATATACTTCTCTTCTCCTATATGTTGATGACATGATCATCGGAGATGATCTCACCGGTATGAGGAGCTTAAGCAGTTCCTTAGTGACTTTGAAATGAAAGATCTTGGCCCTCTCGGCTATTTTCTTGGTCTTGATAAATGAGGGCACATATTGAGACCTTTTGACTACATCTTTCTTGGTATAATAGAAAGGATTCTATTTATAGAGCTGATAATTTGAATCCAAATTTAGGATGATTTAATCTCATCAAATCATTATTCAAATTCTATTTACTCTTCTAGTCTTCTCTTATATCATTAATTTCTCTCCTTATCAGGTTATGGCATATGTTGTGGGCTGAGCTCTACCAGGTTATTGTTGCGAACCGCAACATTTCTTGGTTGTAAGAAACAATTCGTTGATGGCTAACTTTCTAATTCACTGTAAATAGAATATTTTATTGGCTATTATAAACTACTCTCTGTTCTTTGGTTGCGATCACAAACAGAGTTTCTCTTTCTTCTATGAATATTTTAACGTGTTTTACTTAATTCATTTATTGACGATTTTTTTTCATGAATGGACCAAACATATTGAGATTGATTGTCATTTTGTCCGTATCATCTTATGATGCCAAACACTATTTTTTCATTCTCATTCACATCTGAGATATTGTGGACATCTTTGAAAAGTCACATCCTCATTTTTTCCAAAAACTCAAGTTGGTCTCTTATACTCACCTTGAGTTTGAGGGGGCTATTAGATTATATAGGTAGTCTTGTCCCACATTGGTTATGTAGATATATTGCATGTATTACTAGCCTATATAAATATACAACATACTTTTAATAAACATTCAAATTATGCTTGAAGATAAAATGTTTTAACTCTTAACACCAATCTCTAGTGATCTTCAAAATTTTCCATGATCCTTTGCAATTAGCTAAAATCTCCATCACCCTTTCATCCTCCTTAATGGTTTTAATGTTTGGGATTTTTTTTTTTTGCCTCTTTTGCTTACTTTTTTTTTCTTTTTTATATTTTTATTTTTGATATGTTCACACAAGAGGGAGAGGGGATTCAACTAGTGACCTCCGCTTCAAAGCATTATTACAAGCAAATAACAAACTACCTCTTAGAGACTCTTTGGGCACAATGAAGTTGAAGAAATACAAGGAAAGAAACTTATTGATGCATCTCATTGTGGCCTATGATTTTTGAGGGGAAAAAGCCCAGAATGGATGTAACACTAGAATTTATTAGATGACTAAGAATGCCTTAGTATAATTGAACTATCTCTAAATCAAATATATTGGACATATACTTTTGATGTCTAATTTAATATTATTGTTGGAATCTAGAGGTAGATGGTTTTAGCTTCTTATAGTTGATTTTATTATTTGTTTTCAATGCTTTACAAATTAAAAGCTTAAGAGTAATAGTACAAATATATTAGTTTGATTTTATATAAAATATATGGCTTAAAAATCACCATTTGTAGACAAAATCAATTAATCACCATATATATATATATATATATTTATGGTAATAAGTTAATCTACTAACAAAAAATTGAAGAATATATCTATATATATAGAATGTTCTAGAATAGTGAAAAGAAATAAACAATTAAAACTAGAATATACTTTCACCGCTTTTAGTAAGATATGATAAGGAGGTAGCTTAGAAGTTACTTTTTATTTTTCCTTTTCATCTTTGACTTTAGATTACTCACACAAAGTAGTGGGTCATGTAAATATTTTCCTCTATTCTCTTGGGAATTGAAGTTATTTGGCACAAATGAGTGGAATTTGGGCAATGCAAATTTATCACAAATCTTAGTATCTCAAATATATACCTTGCTAAATAGGCTAACGGTCCACAAAAAGACAATTTTTTGCAAATTATAGGCAATTGAATGAGATATATATAACTTTAATAAGCTTGGTCTTTATTCAAGGGTTAGATCAAAGTAAAAATAATCATTCATTAGTAGGATCAAAATGGGCAAACTATGGGATAAAGGAAAGAGATAGAATTTAAATTATGTCAAGAATTAAGGTGGTTCAATCTATAGTCTGATTGCACATATTGAGACCTTTTATATTACATCTTTCTTGATAAGTTTATAATAGAAAGGATTCTAGTTATAGAGCTGATAATTTGAATCCAAATTTAGGATGATTTAATCTCATCAAATCATCTTCAAATGTTTTAATTTACTATAATCTAATCTTCATTAATTTCATTTCTCTCCTTATCAGGTTATGGCATATGTTGTGGGCTGATGTCCAGGTTAATATTAAGATATCAACATTTTTGTAGTTGTGTTTCAATCAAAGAAAAAAATAATCATTCATTAGTAGGATCAAAATGGGCAAACTATGGGATAAGGAAAAGAGATATGAAAAAAATGAAAGATTTTGGTAGAATTAAGGTGGTTCAATTTGTAGTGAGTCTAGGAATAAACATTTTTTTTTTTCGCTAATGTTAAAAAATTGTGTTATTAAGAGGGGAGAGATTAGAACTAGGAAACCATTTCATTAGGCGTAAGCTTAGGTAAGTTCAAACTACCTCTTGGGGACTATACAATATTGAGACCTTTTTACTACATCTTTTCTTGGTTTATTTTAGAAAATGAATATATTTATAGAGCTGATAATTTGAATCCAAATTTAGGATGATTTAATCTCATCAAATCATCTTCAAATTCATAATTTACTATTATCTAATCTTCATTAATTTAAAGGATTTCTCCCTTATCAGGTTATGGCATATGTTGTGGGCTGAGCCTACCCAGGTTAATTGCTGCGAACCGCAACATTTTGTAGTTGTATTTCAATTCGACAGATTTAACTTTCTAATTCACTGTAAAATAGATCTTAGCCTTATTGGCTATAAATATAAACTTCTACTCTCTGTTTTTGTTAACGAAACCAAAACAGAGTTTCTCCTCGAAATCTTCTATGAATATTTTAACGTGTTTTACTTAATTCATTTATGATGTTTTTTTCTTTCTATTATGTTGATTTGTGTATGCGATTGGTTCATTAGATATTATGTTGTATTATGATGCCAAACACTCATTTTTTTGAAGTTCATTATGTATATATATATATATATATATATATATATATATTTGAAAAGAATTCATTCTAATTTACTAGAACTTAAGAGCAAAATTTATTATAATCATAAAAAAACTTTGCATAATGGTAGCTTAGTTACAACAGGTGAGAAGAATCTGAACAAAAAGGCAACAAAAAAGAAATGGTCAATCAACGAAATTTGAAAACACATCCGCTACCTCATGACTAAAATAGTAGGATAAAATTGTTGTGACAATTTTCTAGATGAGTTCAAAGACTATTGAACCAAGGGACTCCATCAAGCACGAAGTGTTTATTCCATGATCCTAAGAGGTAAACCTTTTATGGACTCATCCTCAAGACAGTAGAAAAGCTAGTAATGTTTATGTGTGTATTTTAGTAGTTCTCTCATGACCATTTTCTTCCTCGAATATATTAGTTAGGGTATATACATCCAAGTAAGTATGTGTCAAAGGGGGATCCAATCGAACCATCAGTTGCTAAGCATATTACAAGAAAATTTAACATTAGATGAAAAGAAAAGCAATATGAGGAATACAAGCAAAAAGAAAAAAAGAGCTACCAATGTTAAGGATTTAGATAATCTCACAAAGAAGAGCACGGAAGCTGTCATGCTAAAAAAGGAGCAATGGACGAACGAAACCGGCGTGGAGAAGATCAATGAAACTGCAAAAAAACACAAAAGTAGAAAAGTAATACAGCAAAACACCAAAACAAAACCGGGATGGAGGAGGCGGGGGAAGAGGAAAAGGGACGGGGGGCACCAGGTCTAGAGACATCAAGTAAAGTACTAGAGGCAAAAGGGAAAGGGATGGGGAGGAGGGATGGCGAAGGCCATCCCTCCTCCCTTGCGCTATGTTGAGGGGGCGTGGTTGAAGCTAAGAAACCCTAGAGAGCTACAATGACACATTACTCATTCATTGGCTGTATTTTGTTTGTGTTAATTTGTTCATTGAAAAAAAAAAAAAAAAAAACTCAGTGCCTCTCAACATCCTGGTTCCACCCCCACAAACAAAAATTTATAGTTCCTTATATAAAGAGACTATATATTTATGTTTATTTATTTAAGTAGGTTCAGACCCTTTACACAAAAAATTCCGATTCTGCCCGGATAACAATAGTTTGTCATTTGGATGGCCTTGAAGAATTGAAATGGGGCGATGACATTTCTCTTGTTATACATGGAACTAAATTCAAGATTACAAAGAAGCAGAAAATAAACTAATCTCACGAGATATCAAGATTTAAGTTGTTTGGTTTAACAAGCCTACATTCATTGACAGAGATGACCTGGTAGAAATTTACTATTAAAAGAAAGATAAAGTACCAAAGAGTAAGGAGAAAACCACTTAAAGCTCAAAGATGCAATACACCAAAATCTCATTCTAACATAAAAGAGAGAATAACTGACACATGAAAACTCTCTTTTAGATAGCATGACTCTTTTTGTTTTTGTGCACCTTTCCAAAGATGGAATTGTTGTCACATCACATTTGAGAAGACTCTAAGATGACTCTTCTCCTTGTATCATTACTCCCTATTATAAGCCTTGAAGTCGGTCACTAAAAGCCACAATGACAAGGAATTATACTTTGTCAAGGACAAGGATTGCACAATGCGCTGAAAACAAACTCTAAATCTTGGTAGGAAACCAACACAAAAAACAAGTAAAGCTGAAAGAAAACGGATTACAATTTTTAAAAGTGTAAGCCATTTCCTTAAATTTCTGTTTTTGTTGACCAATAAATATTTGTAGATCGGCCAATATTTTGAGTATGTTTAAACACCAAAAAACACTTAAAAGATTTTCGGAAAAATATTTTACATCAAGATAAACGCAACCTTAGTCTTGCATTTTACGTGATTATTATAGCCAATGTATGAGGATAGTTGCTTCACAAGAGAATGAATAGACAAAACTCTTCTTATCAACAATTCAAATCAAGTAAGCAAACCTTTCAAAAGTTCCGGGGTGATCGTCTTGATGAAACATGTGAGTGAGAACAATACCAACAGTGTAGGTTGTAGTGGCCTATAATGTGATGTTTTCGGTCCTAAACTCAACTGTGGTTTGTTATCATTCGTGGTCCAGTCCTCGGAATGGAACTGAATGAGGGGAGTTCCTTATTTTATGTCAAATCTAGGGTAAGTCATGAATGAGGGAACTGAAATAAGTAATGGAACTGAAATTTCACATGAAACCCGTCACACAAAGTAACAATGCCAACGATTCTACAAAAGCACAAAACCCAATTCACAAAAAGTTCTCAAATTCTTGAAAAAGGAAATTCAACAAATTAGAAGAAATCTGTAATGGAACAGAAATTCAGATAAAATCCATCAAGAAACATGACAATTCCAGTGATTCTGCCAAATAAAAAATAAATTAAAAAAAAAAAAAAAACCAATTCAGTAAAGGGGTCAAAATCTTTTGAATAAGAAAACCCAAAAAATCAGTAATGAAACTGAGATTCCAGACAAAACCCATCAAGGAAAATACCATGCCAAAGATTATACATTTTTTTGATGAATAATTATACAAAATTACAAACACCAATTCAATAAATATATCAACATATTGAATAAGAAAATTCAATAAATTAGAAATTAATTAGTCATGCAACTGAGATTAATTCTAATTGTGATGTTTCAATGGATACTCCACCTGGGGTGCCTCACAAACACCCAGAAGTGCTTAAATCCTTTGGTCTGATCCATTTCGTTCAATCTTTTCCCGTAATCTGAAGCCATTTCGAACTGCTCAATCTTCTCCCATTCTTCCTAGTCCCTCACCTCGCTAATCAGGGTCACCCCTCATCAGAGAAGCGGCTGCGATTGGGTCGCCGACTACGACGCCTCCAGGAGTAGGGCCCGAACTCGCCATACTTGTACCAGTCGTAGGGGTGGCGCAGATTGGGGTCGTCTTTTTCCATGAAGCGGACCATCCGGTCGTAGCCGAGGCCGATTTGCTGGAGCTCGTCCTTGGTGAAGTTATCGGCCTGGTTCTGGCTCTTGCGGTTCTTGTGGAGGCGGTAGAAGCGGGACTTGGCGAGCTTCTTGCTCTTCCGCCGCGCCCCCTCCTTCACAGCCCGGCGGAAATTCGCGTGTCCCTCGATGCAGCCAGGCGGCGCCCCTCCGCCCTTCTTCTTCTTCTTCTTATTCTTCTCGCTTCACCCCGCCATGCACAAGACACCATTTTGGCTGTGGAATTGAAGGCTTCGTGGGTTTGGGAAGGTGAGTTTGGGCAGGAAGAGGCCGATCTGCTGGAGCTTGTCCTCGGTGAATTATCGGCCTGGTTCTGGGTTCTTGTGGAGGCGGTAGAAGCGAGACTCAGCAAGCTTCTTGCTCTTCTGCCGCACCCCCTCCTTCACAGCCCGGCGCTGGTGCCGGTGGAAGGAGAATTTGGGTGCCGGTGGAGGGAGAGCGGGGTTGGAGGGAGAGTGGGTTTGGGGGGAAATTTTTGGAGGGGAAAATGAAATAGTCACCCCCTCACGTCTGTTTTGATTTGTGTTTTTTAAAAAATAAAATAAAATAAGAAGAAAGAGTAGAAACGTAAAAGCCTGATGTGGCATGTGCCACATTAGGGGTGTGATTACTGTAGCAACCCGAAGGTTGTAAAAATATCACCACTCATTTTCAAAAGATCTTAAAACTAAAAATAACAGCACTCAAGCCCAGCTCAAGGGCTAGGCAACTGAGGCAGTTGCCTAGAGCCCCCGAGTAATAAGGTCTAATTTTTTTTTTTTAATAAGGTCCTCAAATTTTCTTTTGATAAGGCCTAAAATAATTTTTAATTTTATTTTAACTTAAGGCCTAATTTTTTTTAAATAAGGCCCAAATCTTTTTCCCATAAAAACTTAAAGTCTCTAAAATAAGATCCCAATATAATAAGTTCATAGTAAAATAAGACCAACTTATCTAAAAAAACAAATAATAAGCCCTTTTTTTTGGGGTCTTTTTCCTTCATATTAATCTTAAAAAGTAAAAAGAGTCATTCTCTCTCTCTCCTCTGTCTGAGTGTCGGCAAAGTCCATTTCTCCCATTTGAGCTCTCTCTCTTGTTTTTCTCCTTCCTCTTCTTCCTTTTTTTCTCTCCGTCTGAGTCGTAATCCAATTTCTACGTTGACAATGAAGATTCATTTATTATTAACATCCATGCCAATTTTTAGGTCAATCAGACCACAAACACTTGTCGATCAAATGTGTTTTGTTTGGTGAGTTTTGACAATTTTCGCTCAATCCCTGCCGATTTCTGACATTTTTTTGGTGAGTTTGTTTGAAACCAAGAGGCAAGAACTCTAAATATACACCCACAAGATACATTAATATAGATTTATTACTATAAGAATTAGAAGTTACAGTAAAATACATTGAGAACTCTAAATATAATAATATTAAAAAATATATTATTTAATTAAAAAAAAAATTAATATTTAAATATTAAAAAAAAATAAGGCATCGTTTAGAAGTTTCGTCTAAAGCCCCGAAAAGCATTGAGCCGGCCCTGACAGCACTATTCTCCACTTTCTGTAGCATACCTTGAGTTTTGTACTTCTCATATATGTGAGACAGTTATGAGTAATTTGAAGCTGTCAAAGCACTGTGATTTTTTTTTTTTTTGAAAAAAAAACTCCAGTTATGTCACAAATTGAAATAAATATGATATATAGACTGGGATTTCAAGACATACCCAGGAAGAGTTGATGATTGATGTTGAAAAGGGGCTGATTTGGAGGACACAAGTGAGGCTTTGATGGATGGGATCGAAAAAGCCATTGAAGGCCATAGAGAAGAGGAAGAAGAAGAAGAAGAAGTTGGGTTTATTTTGGTTTGCATTAAACCATTAAAAGAAGCAGAGAAATGCATGGCAGCCATTTTTGCTTCCCTTTGGAAATTCGGTGGCTTGGGACCAAAGAAGCTTTCTTTTTTTTTTTTTGAAAGAACCAAAGAAGCTTTCTAGTTCAACGTGAATCCTGCTCTCTCTCTCTCTCTCTCCCTCTCCCTCTCCCTGAAGAGTTACATTTTATGGAAGTTATGGTTACACGTGGTCTTTTTGTCTGCCTGTTTTTCCTTCTGTTCTTTTCCTTTCCTTTTTAAGTTATCCAAAACCAAAAGGACTACCGCTCTCTTAAAAAAAAAATATTAAACACCTCTTCATATTATTTTCATATTGTATTATAGCAATAATTTGAATAAACTGTTTAATCTTTTACGAAAATAAGAACTAATTTCTCATTTAAAAAATTTTAAAGATTAAAAGAAAAACATAATCATTCATATTCATTCTTGCATGCCTTGATCGGAGTTGATGCATGGCTACTAGGAATGCTCTCAGATTGATGGTACGTTGGCTACCCTAAGTAGAGAATGAATAGTTAGAGCATCCACTACAACCTCTTCAAAATTATTTTTTTATTATTTTGAAAATGTAATTTAACCAAAAGGGTTTAAAATGTCATTTCTCAACCTCTCTATTTTAACAAAAAAAATAACAACATGAACAGTAAATCTTCAAACATAAAATTTATTATTACTCTCTATCCATTAAACAAATATATTTTCTCTCTCTTTTTTCATTTTCCTCTCCTTTTTTTTTTTTTTTACATGTCCACACAAGAGGGGGAGGGGGGATCCAAACTAGTGATATCTTCTTTATTAGGCGTGGTCCCAGCCGATTAAGCTATCTCTTAAGAACATTTTCCTCTCCTTATCATGTCTACCTAGTTTTCATTTTTGTTCTCTTTTAATAATATTTGACTGCTTGTAATTTAAAAAAAAAAATTATTCCTATGAAATTTATAATTATTTTGTTATTTACATTTCAAATTTTATTTAAAATTATAAAACTCTTTTGAAAAAAGTTAGCAATGCGATTATTTGGGTTTGTTGAATTATGTTTTTGCGGTTTTTAGGAGTTTCTAGATTTTCCTTATTTTCTTTCATTTTCTTGACTACCAAACAAAGGGTAGATGAAATTGAGCAAACTCTTGGGGACATTTTAATGTTTTATTGGTTTCTTTTGTTTAACATATCATAAGAATACTCTTTTTAAATAAAAATATTATCTTTTGAATAAGACATATTCTTAAAATTGACCATTAAAAAAATATAAACATTCAAAAATATAAAAGTTGGAGAAAGAATAAATAAATCTTTGAAAAATAATATTTAAATGAAATAGTGAAAGTAAATTGTTAAAGTAATAAGGCTGAAAATGGTACTTTAAAAAGATAAATTGTTAAAATAACAAAAAGTATACTTTTGGTTATTTTGAAGAGTAAAATTTAAAGAGGTTACTGTGGATGCTCTTACACGGTCATTCATGTCTTGATTGGAGTGGCTGCACAGCTGCTCACTTTTCTTTTCTTTTCCTTTGATTTTTTAATTTTTCAAATTTTCTTAATTAAGTAATGCTATGCATTTGTTTGAGTTTTCTTTTTTCTTTTTTGAACCCTGTTTGAGTTTTCTTAAAATAATGTGTATTGAGCCTAAATTTATTATTGTATATTCATGTGTTATAGCCCAAAAAATATAGTGATGAAGGACCTGACACAAAGATTGGGTGTCTTGTTGTTTTTGGGTTTTCCAGCTTAAATGCTATAGTGTGTCAGTGTGCGGTTGTATTCTTTGTAGTGCTTTGAAATGTGTATATAAATTGATCATTTGTGTATTAATTTATTCATTTTGCAGTATCTTGAAAAAATGCGGTTGTATTCTTTGTAGTGCTTTGAAATGTGTAAATATATTGATCATTTGTGTGTTAATTTATTCATTTTGCAGTATCTTGAAAAAATTGACCTGCAAACAAGTTTGATCTTTTCAAGGGTCAGTTGACACTAAAAAAAGGAGACTTTTTTGATGTGTCTATAGTAACTTATTTTTTGCCATGTAACTAATTAGTGACATGAAAAAAATTAGTGACGTGACAAAAAGTGTCACATTAAGAAAATATTTCTTGACGTGTTAAAGTTACCACGTCAATAATTACTGACGTGGCAATTTTAACGCTTCAAGAAATAGCAACGTGTCAAATATTGGCATGTTGCTAAATTTAAAATTCATTTAAATTACAAAAAAATATTTATTTTATATAGTTTAGTAACATGTCAAAATGTGATGCGTCAATATTTCTTGATGTGTTAAATTGACACGTCAATAAATATTAGCATGTTATTTTTTACAGGTCAATATATGATGTGTCAGAATGTCATGTCAATAATTAAATTATAAAAAAATATATTTTAATTATATATTAAATATGCTTAATATTTAAATCTTATTATTGATGTGTCACATATAACATGTCAAAAAATATTGTTGTGCCACGTGTGACACGTAAGAAACTTGCATTCAAAAACCTGCTTCAGAAACCAGCTAGCATCACAAACGTCCCATCACCTGATCAGTACTCATGAGTATTAGAAAACATAATGCAGAAATATAAAAGAGTAAGAGAGAAATAAATAAGAGACACAAGATTTAAGGTGGTTCGGTTTAAGACCTACATCTACACACTAAAGCCCTATAGGCTACATCTTGTTTTATTGAGTGAATGTATTGTACATAAGAGGCCTCCTTATATAGGAGCCAAAGGAGAGAAAGACTTCATGCTTTTCCAATGTGGGACAAGCCTTAGCTGAGGCTTATTTATGTGAGCATGTGACAAGAGATTTCTCAACACTAAGCAATGTGGGACAAGCCCACATTACTATTCTCTAACATTCCCCCTCAAACTCAAGGTAGAAACTTGTAAAAGCTTGAGTTTGTTTCTTGACCTCAGCATTGAAGGAGGTGATTGATGGCCCCGGAATTGGAAGCGGCTCTTGAACATCGGCAACTTTTGGTTGGAATGGGCCAACTATGGGCCTTACATGAAAGCCAATTATGGGCGAAAATGGGCATGGGCAAAACCACAAATGCCAAATTACAAATAAAAAGGCCAATGACCAAATATAAAAGCCAACAATGGGTTGAAATGGGCTTGGGTTAAAAACAATACCACAAAGGCCAAAATATATGAGCCAACTATGGGCTAAAATAGGCATGGGTTTAAAACAATACCACAAATGCCAAATATAAATAATGGGCCAAGGGCCAAAAAATAAAATGGGCAACTTGGGCCTCTTTTGGTGGGCATCTTTAGGCCTCTTTCTATATTAGAAAACATAATGCAGAAATATAAAAAAGTAAGAGAGAAATAAATAAGAGACATAAGATTTAAGGTGGTTCGGTTTAAGACCTACATCTACACACTAAAGCCCTATAGGTTACATCTTGTTTTATTGAGTGAATGTATTGTACATAAGAGGCCTCCTTATATAGGAGCCAAAGGAGAGATTCATGCTTTTCCAATGTGGGACAAGCCTTAGGTGAGGCTTATTTATGTGAGCATGTGACAAGAGATTTCTCAACACTAAGCAATGTGGGACAAGCCCACATTACTATTCTCTAACAATGAGTACCCTTCAGTTCTTTTTGCTTTTCAATTTTTTTTTTTTTTTACTCTCCCTTCCTTTTTCTAATTCTCTCCTGCCCAAGCATGGTGTAAGTCACGAATTTGACTTGTTATATTACTCGATAGACAACATGAAGCATAGACTATACAATTAATATATTAATAAAAATGTTGAAGAAAATAAAATAGAAAGTTCTAAAATTGTGAAAAGGAACAAACTATTAAAATTAGAATATACTTTCACCTCTTTACAAGATATATTTTACTTAGTTTAAAAGTTATTTTTTATTTTTCCTTCCCTTCTTTGATTTTAAAGAAGTTACTTCATACAAAATGGTGGACTATTCAAAGCTTTTCCTTTATTCTTCAGAGAAGTTATTTGGCACAAAGGAGTAGAATTTGGGTAATACAAATTTATTACAAATCTGAAAAGAGATTTTGGAATATATACCTTATCACTTACTTGAGCAATCCTCGTAAAGACAATATTTTGTTTGCCATATAGACAACCGAATGCCACTCAATTTTGGAATAAGGATTTGGTCTTTATTCCAAGGGTTAGATCAAAACCCTTTCATGTCTTGACTGGAGTGGATGCACGCCTACTCACTTTTTTTCTTTTTCTTCTTAATTTTTCAAATGTTCTTAAGTAAATGCTATGCATTTTTTGAGTTTTCTTGAAATAATAAGGTATATTCTATTAAAAACAAATTTTTAAATATGAATCCCACTATTATAGCTAGACTTCTAAAAAAAACAATATACATAATTATCCAACTATATTAACAAACCGAGCCTAAATTTATTATTGTATACTCATGTGTTATGGCCCAAAAAATATAGTGATGAAGGAGCTGACACAAAGATTGGGTATCTTGTTGTTTTTGGATTTTCTAGCTTAAATGCTATAGTGTGTGTGTGGTTGTATTCTTTGTAGTGCTTTGAAATGTGTATATATATTGATAATTTGTGTGTTAATTTATTCATTTTGCAGTATCTTGAAAAAATTGACCTGCATGGAACAAGTTTGATCTTCTCAAGGGTCAGCTGATCAACTTTGTGCAGGTTGAAGGGGCTCACAGCAAACCCCTAGCTAACTTGCAACTACTTCCTTAGTTAAGTTGGAAATTCTCCAAAGAGTATGAAAGAATTCGAAGAAACATCAATGGGATTTATAACCTTAATTCAATAATAGAAATCCCATTCTTTTCTCTTGGACTTGTCGGATGATACAATATGTTGGATTATGGATCAACCTCCTGGAAGCCTAACGGACATTGACCCGGTTTGAAGCCCACGAGCGCTTTTGGCCCAGCATCTTCGAGACTGAGGACTAAGCACTCGAATTCGAGACCTTCGAGACGTAGGGTCCAGTCCTCAATTCGAGGCCCCACGCTCGAGGTCTTCTAAAGATCGAGGACTCGAATTCGAGGCCTTCGAGACCTATGGGTCCTAGGCTCTCAATTCGAGGCCTCCGCGTCGAGACCTAGAAACCAAATTCATCCGAATCGCGATGTGATCTTATCCATCGATTCAGATATCGAGCACTGAAACCCGGGTTTGGTAATCATCAACCAATTCAAAATTCAAATGACAACGCTAAATCCTATCTTGATCTCCAAGATCAAGGAACGAGTAATCTTTCAGATCCCACGATAACAAATCGCCTCAAAGCAAATCGAGAAAAGCCAGTCATTGACTAGGTGACTGCCACTCCGTGCCTATATAACACAAGTCTCTAATCACATACAGAGGTAATGCAACTCTAACACACTTCAAGCTTTTGTTGCTTCCCGACTTAGGTCGGAATGAGGCTCACCCGGTCTCTCTTCGACCCTATTGTGTTTTTCTTTGTGCAACATTCATACTCGGAGCAGTCAATCCAAAAGCCGAACAAGCATGCTACGTCACCAGCCGGAAACTGTGCATCAACACAATAAAATGGCTTGTGTTGTCGTTAATTATTTTGAATACAACAATGATTGATCGGATATACATGAATCTGGTTTAATTAATTTAAATAAACTATAATCAGTGATGTCCTGTTAACACTAAAAACATCTCAACTTCCTTCATCTCATTTTGATTGCTATGAATAGAAGAACAATGAAGAAACTTTTTTATAATACTATTTTGAAGCAATATTCCCAATCAAGAACCAATTATTATTCACTTAATGTATCAATATTCCCCTAAAACACATTGAGAATGAGTAAGGAAGTCGCATTCGGTTGAATAATAGAACTATTGTTTGGGATCTTTTTTTTTTTTTTTTTTTTGCAAATTAAACAACAATATTATTCACAATGAGTTTCAGCATTGTCGGTGAGTTGAAGGAGATGATCGTCATCATTGTGTCTTGCTACAAGTGGAAGAGTTGCACATTCGAAACCCAAGGCAAAATCACAATAAGTGAATACATGCACACAAGGTTTGTCGTAAGAAGTGAATTACAAACAGAACATCTTCTATTAGAATTAACAGCAAGGAAGAGAAAGTGTTGGTGACCTTCATGTTTCAAGGTTTTCCGAATTCAACAACATTGAAGGTAAAAGCAGAAACGACACAGTCCACATACATAGGTGAAGCCACTCCTGCGATGTTGACAAGCCTTATATGTGAATACTTCACGCCCATAAATTATGAGGAACAGCGAGTGTGGATGAAGTGTATGTCGCTTGCACTACAAAAAATTGGCGTAAAGTCGGCGTTTCCAGCTCCGGCTTTTACGAAAAACGCCCAGGAAAGCAACATCTGCCGACGTGTTGTGCAGACGTCGGGAATGGACCAGCAATGGCAACGCGTTTCATCTAAACATCGTCCCTGGTTCAGTTGGGTCAGCGTTTGCAAAAAAAAAAACGCTGTCCATTTCGGGTTAGACGTCGTTTGAGATTTCTGATCCTTATTTGAAAGTTCAGTATCATACTCATTACTCATACTTCAGAGTTGAAGATGGGTGGACGGGGCCAAAAAATTTCCTTAAAAATCTTCCACATATATTCTAGTTTTCCACCCTCAATATATACTAAACAAATATTGATACTAATTTTATTAAATAATTAAAAAAAATTGAAACTCCACTTTCTCGGCAACCAAACAGTAGGAAAAGAAATTAGGGGAAAGATGACGGGTCCTATCTTTTACCCTGTTTTCTTCTTCTTCTCGTTTGTCTTCCCGTCCATTAATTGACGCACAAGTGCTGAATCTCTCGTCAACCAGAACATCACGAACACAGCAAGTCTAGAGGATTTTCTCAATAGTCTTCCTGAAGGTTGAAGTAAGAAAAGAAGAAAGATGAGAAGAACAAGAATTTTAAAATTAAACATAACTTTGGGAATAGAAATCGCTGGGTAGCAGCAAGATTGTGACTTTGCATGTCCCACGACTTGACGGCGGACGCGAAACGGTATCCTCATGAGGTGGAGCAGCAGAGCAGCTCAGGGGCGGAGCCCCAAAGGCAGTTGAGAGGGCGCCCGACCGTGACTCCATTTGATGCCCCTGAGTGTGAGTGAGTGAGTGAGATAGATTTTGGAGAGTGGAAGAGAAAACGTGGGACTGAAAGGAGAAAGAACGAGAGAGTGGAAGAGAAAGCGTGGAGCTTTGGGAGATTTGGGGAAGCGGCCGGCAAGAAGATTCAACATTTAAGAGAAGTACCCTTTCAAAAAAAAAAAAAAAAAGGTCCATCCTTTGGGCTACGTGGCAGATGATCAACGGACTTGGTTAACACGTATAAACTTGTTCTTGTGCCTATTTGACCTCCAGGACTTGGTTAACACGTATAAACTTTATAACTATATATTATATATATATTTATAATTTTATGTTTAGGTTATTTAAATGTTGAGCAATTTCTATGCAGTCTATGCACATTTAAGGATATATAGTTAAGGAAAATTTGATAATAAATTTTGAATTAAAAATTCAAATTTCATTTGAAAGAAGAAAATTTCTGTTTATTAGCATTCTCATATTTACATTCTTCAAGATTCTTTATAATTTTAAGATTAGAACTTAATATTAAATAATATTTGAAATAAAAAATACATTAAATTTGTATTTATTCTTATTAATTAAATTTCTTAAGGAAATGTGTTTAATGAAATTCAAAATAAAAAAGGAAGATGCATTCTTTGGCCATAAACGCATAAGTCAAACAATATTAATGATTCAATATGGCCGTGTATAGCTTAAATGAGTGGATCTTGTAATCCTGATCATTAATTATGATAATCAATTTAAAGAGTTAAATTAAATCATTTGATCAAATCTATAAGATTGAGTTCATGGTTATTTAAAACACCATATAATTTGTAGAGTATGAGGTGGCCTACAACTGGATCACATTTTCCTATCACCAATAGCTTAGATTAAACAGAAAATAATCTAACAGCTCATATTAAAAATCAAACCACACAATCTATTGCCAGTGCTTCTACACCAGAAGATGCACAAGAACTTGCGTTGGTATAGTAGAGTTTAGGCAACAAATGAGAGGTTAAATTATATTCCATCAATTTCTTAAATTATGTTATGTTATATTACATTCATTTGGTTTCATCAACTATATTCTAATTGTTTGTTGTATAGTGATTTATGCACAAGAAAGAGCGCATTGAGGGTAGAGATAATCGAGTTGAGACCCTATTTGAAAACTTTAGGTTTACAAATGAAAGATCGATCTTACCGATTCTACTTGACCAAAAAAGCAAAATGTAGATTGTATAACTTTTTATATTTACGTTATACATGACTTAATTGGAGGCTAACAATGTTATGGTTTTGTTTTTTTGTTTTATAACTAGATATTGTATTGAGTTTTTGGTTAGGGATATATGAATTTGGTTAATGCAATTTTCAATGGAATGTGTTTAGTGTAATTTACGGTAATATTTCAAATTTTAATGCCTCATAATATCATATCATATGACTTATAAGATTATCTATGATAATTACGTATGATTATTATGACTTATAGTTATCATAGTTATCCTAATTTCAAAGTATGATCATATATATGAATCTCATAAGACCATATGTTATATGATTTATATAATCACTATATAATATAAACATAATTAATATAATATAGTATTATCAATAATTACATATAATCATTAGATTACGTGGTCCAAGATCTAAGATTATATGATGAATTAGTCATAATATATAATAATCATAATTCCTACATATGATAATATGATCAATGATTATCATATAATAATATGATAATTTTGAGTTGTAATGAACATAATTCCTAAGTATGTGGTGACACGATCTAAGTATTATCATATGATCTCTAACAATTCGTATGATCTTCGATTTTAGATCACATGATCTAATGATTTTATGATTAAGCATTAATATTATTCACTTTTATTATTTAGAGAAATGATAGAAACTTAAATTTGGCCAAACTTTTCTTTTCTTTTGATCATTAAAAAAATTGAAGTAATAACATCTTATGTGATTTATTTATTTATTTGGTATATATATATATTTAAAATAGTATTTTTCTTCATAATAATGACCATTTAAAAAATACAATTTTTCTAAAGAAAATACATTTTTTAAATAAAAAAAAAAAGGAACACATAGAATGTTATTATAATATTTACTTAAGATATTTTTAATTTTGGTTTTTAAAAATAATTAAATAAGAGAAAAGTTGACTAAATTGAGTCAAAAGTTAGGACATTCACATCTGGTTATTGAGAATAGCCAAAAAAAAAAAACCTCCTCCATCCGTCTACGATAACCCTTCCATTGTTGAGGTGCTAAGTAGTCAAGATTCTTGAAGTACCTTTATGTATACCAAATAGATTATAAAATTCGCCACTATTCCATTTTTTAATAATAAATATAATTTTCTTTCTCTCTCCGAATATAAAGTAGGCATCATTTCTCCACTTTTTCTATGCTACGTTGATGACCGTTGATTCATAGAAACTAAAGAAAGAAATAATAAAAATAGAATAGAGAAATAATATTTAAATGATAGGTAAAAATATTTAAATGAGATAATAAAAGTGATAAGTTAAAATGTCGAGATGTGAGTGCTTTTAAAAATAAGTAGCTAAAATAAATAAAGGTGATTTTTTGACTAAATTTAGCCAAACATCTTGATGCGTATGTAAATACTTTATATCTTTATCATTATTCTATTATTTAATATTAATATTTAATGATTATTGTGATGTTATTAAATCACACAAATTTATTTAATTACCCTTGAAATATAAGAATATTTTTAAAATAATAAAAATTAAAATGAACATTTCTCTAAATTTTTAGCGCTAGCCACGAAATGGATGAAAATTTAATTCACCCACCTTCTTCAAATTCCCCCAAAATTTGCACTCCTTCATTATCGTAGCAACTGTTTTCCCACTACACCACTTGCTTTTGTACTGACACAGGCTTACTTGTATTGAGTCTACTGATACAGGCTTCTTGTTTTGGGTGAAAACAAGCACATACCTACCTAATCCTTTTTGTAGTTGTACTTTAATTTCTTTTTTTTTTTTTTCTTTTTTTTAAACACGGGCTTCTTGTTTTGGTTGAAAACAAGCACATACCCATAGTCCTTTTTTTAGTTGTACTTTTTTTTGGGGTGAAATCACATATTCCTCCTACCTATTCCTTTCATCCTATCCTCTTTTCTTCCATCTATTCTTCGGGAAAAGTACGATTACCTCCTCAAGTTTAGAGCGATTTTCAATTCGCTACCGATGTTTAAAATTCACAATGTACCCCCAAAGTTTCAAATCAAACCGTCATTGATTAATGATTGATGGTCACGTCTTGATGACGACAGTGGTCACGCACGTCGTGACCATCAGCCTTCTTCTGCTTCCCAAATGCCCCAATCCCATTGAATAACCCTAATCAATGGTGATTCGATGATACCCTTGATTCCGACGAAATTTGGCCGGAATCCGACAAATTCTTGCAAGCTTTTTTTTTTTCCTGATCTAATTTGGTCATCCGGCGCCGGCCTTGGGGGAAGTTTGCGGTGGAGATACAAGACCCCAACAAGAAAGGCTCGCGGGTGTGGCTTGGAGATACCGCCATCGAAGCGACTCGCGAATCGGCAGAGCTGCGTGACCTAAACTGCTGGTGAGAGGGAAACTGTAAGCGAGTGAGAGAGAGAGTGAGAGGAAGATTGTGAGTGAGCGAGAGAGAGAGAGAGAGTGAGAGGGAGATTGAGCGAGTAAGAGTGAGTGTGAGAGGGAGACTGAGCGAGCGAGAGAGAGAGACAGAGACAAAGACAGAGATGAGGGTGAGAGTGGTGAATCGCCCACCACCGGACCCAAACTGTTGGACCCAAATTGCACTTGTGAATCGTCCACCGCCAACTCCCGCTTCATGCGGCTCGCGAATCGGCCCCCAAATCTGTTTACCAAAAAAAAAAGAGAGAGAGAGAGAGAGAGTGGAAAAGAAGCTTACCAGATTTTGGTCGGATTCCGGCCAAATCTAGCCGGAATCTGCTGGGGTATTGTCGGAATCACTGTTTGAGGGGTATTTTGAAAGTGGTCACATGACGACGCGTGACTTATCAGTCAATGACGGTTTGATTGAGTGAGACATTGAGAGATTTTGAAACTTTGGGGGGGTACATTGTGAATTTTTAAACATTTATGGCTGAATTGAAAATCGCACTAAACTTCAGGGGGTAATCGGTACTTTTCCCACTCTTTCCTTTCCTTTTTTATTTATGGGAAAAGTACGGATTACCCCTTGAAGTTTAGTGTGATTTTCAGTTTGGCCACCGATGTTTAAAAATTTACAATGTACCCCCCCAAAGTTTCAAAATCTCTCAATGTCGGCACTCTGTCAGTCAAACCGTCATTGACCGACAGAAAAGTGGTCACGTGCATCTCACGTGACCACTATAGCCTATTTCTTGCCCAAAATACTCCCTATAACACTGAGACACACGCCTAACCCTGTACTCACGACACATGCCTAACCCAACCCATTGTCCAACCTAACCCATTAAACATAACTACTCAGTCAATCGAAACCACACGAGCTAAGCTACCAAAGAAGGCGATTTCACGATAGACAGGGTTGCGACATAGGGAACCCATATCCTCGACAACGACTCGACAACCCTCGTGAGTACCACTTGTAACCCACCCAAATTTTGAACTTTTCCACATTTGTGTTCTAAAAAGGTCAGTTTTCACCCTTTCTGATTCGCATATTTGAACAAACTTAGGTAGTATAAAGCTAGGGTTTTTGGTAATTTAGGGTTTTTGTAAGGATTTTTTTTAAAGGGTTTAGCTTTAGTATCTGATGTTGATTTATTGTTAACAAAAATGGTTTTCTATTGTATTTGGATTTATTGCGAAGAGAGAGAAAAATGATGGAGTATACCTCAAATTCTGAAGCTTCATCTTCATGTCAACGACTTTCCTATTGTGAGCAGCCGATGGTTGTAAAAACAGCTTAAACAGAGCACAATTTTGGTAGGAGGTTCGTGGGTTGCGAAAATTACAATGCAAGTTCTAAGTTTTATGATTTAGGGTTTTGAAAATTTGGGCAATTTGTTGAACATGTAATTTCTTGTTTAGGGTGGTAATTTTCGTTATGGGTTCTTTGTTTAGGGGTTCTTGTCAATGTCCCCAATGGTTTATGCATTGTATAATTTTATGTGTAATAATAATGGTTAATCAATTTACAATAAACTGCTAAAATTTGTCAATGTCCCCAATGAAAATGGACTTAGGCCTATTAAAGACCAAGCGTGGTATTTTGTCTATTTTGAGTTTGAAAAAAAAATATGAAGTTCAAAACAAATGGACTTAGGTCTTAGTTGTTTAGGGTTTAGGAGTGTAGTTGACCAAAAAAAAAAAAATGATTTTGAAAAAAATTCACCATTGAGCTTTTTGGAATGTCAAATTTTGTTGTACATATTATGACCATTATGTTATATAAAGGAAACCCTAATTGAAGCTCCAACTATTATGCATTCACTACTTTAATTTTTAGTGAAAAGCATTTATCAAATTTTTTTTAGTGAAAACCCTAATTATGTATTCACTACCACTGCATTCCAGTTCATGCAAGAACATATAACTGATTTTTTTGTTCCAGTTTATGCAAGAACATATAGTTGATTTTTTTTTCATTGGTATTTTGATTAATATTTTTTGTCATTGATATTTGTGATTAATATTTGTTTAATACCATACATATTAACTGAGATTGTGGTTACTTTGAATGGCTTGATCCTGAGTTGTGTCTGAAATGTAAAAGGTTTGGAACTTGCTTTTGGCGACGGCACCAAAAATTGTTATCACAAGCAAAACAGACTGAAAACATGGTTAAAGTTGAAGTCAACAAGGTGAAGGTAGAAATGGAGAGAGAAAATCTGCTTGTGAAGGTAGAAAAGGATAACGAAATTGCCAGGTTTCATAAGGAAGTAGAGATTGTGGAATTCAAACTCCATGCAATTAAGAAGAATTACCAAACAATTCATGTGTGTTCTTGGGTAATTTGCATTAGTGTAATTTTCATTTTGTTGTTTGGATACACTCCAAATGTTTCGTATGAATCTAATGTTGGTCGTATGAAGTTGAACTAAAATTAGGGTTTTTGTAATTTTGAGATCACGTTGTGATCTTTTATGTTTGTGTCATCCCCAAAAATGTGTAATTTTGTTTATGGTTGAGGGAGCACAATTTCTTATTTTGTACCATTGTAAGCTAATCTATTTTGTGTTAAGTTATTTTGTAATTGTGTAAACTAACATATTATGTAAGTTATTTTGCAAATTATTTTGTGTTTAGTTTACATGAATTGAGTATATATAATGCCTTCGACCATAAAGTCAACTTTTTACCAACAATTGCCGGCCAGCAAACATGCAATTGTGGCAATCACAAAATATGTCCAAACATTTTCCACACCTTTTAACCACATAAATATTTGTATATCACAAACACATTCAACCTAACTAAATGTGTTCACTTTGCCAATCACAAAATATGTCCTAACATTTTCCATACCTTTACAACCACATAAATATTTGTATATCACAAATACATTCAGCCTAATCAAATGTGTTCACTTTACCAATCTCAAAATATGTCCAAACATTTTCCATACCTTTACAACCACATAAATATTTGACTGAACTTCCTACATCTACTTGTGTATGATTAACCATATACATTATAAATGAAAACCATACAAAATATGTCCAAATATTATCAACAACTTCATCAACATAAATTGTCATATTCTAAACCTAATTCCAACCATATAAATTGCTATCATTGACTACATATATTGTTATCAGACACTACCAAATTAACAACAAACTATTACATAGCAAAACATGAAAAAAAAAAAAAAAACAAGGCTAAATGTCCATATGTCCATCACTTTATGGCTTCCACCCTGGATTCATTCGATTTCTCATGGCTTCCATAATTTCAACACCTTTTGCTATAGTTGTTACAATGCGTTTTCCTGCCAGCTTAGCACTAGTAGCTGCAGCACCACCTCTTCCGGCACCATTGGTAGCTACAACACCACCTCTTCCTGCACCACTAGTAGCTGCACCACCAGCACCATCTCTTCCTGCACCACTAATCCCTACACCTCTACCTCCACCAGTTTGAAATGCAAATCCCCTAGTTCTAGCCCCTCTAGGTCCACCACCAACAGTATTCCGTCCAGTTCTACCACCTCTAATTTTAGGTCCTATACGTGGAGGATTAGTTGTAGTAGGGGCCTCTTTAGTTAGGTCAATATGTATAGGAGGCCTTGTAGGAGTACTACGAAAAATGCCTCTAATCCTATCAGATACACAAGTCCTTGATGCAGGACCTGCTGTAACCATTTTATCAATTTCATCAATGTCCATATCTTCTGTACATTCCATTCTGCCCTATGCTGGTGGTAAGACTATTCCTCCACCGAATTGAGATGCATTTGTAGGATTACTGTCAAGACCAACAACAGGTAGAGGTGTTACTCCTCTTTGAGGTTCAAAGCCAGGGGGAGGTGTGTGCTCTCTTTCATCGACAAGTCTGAGGATTACAAATGGACGTCGAGCTTGTGTAGGTTGAACTTTCTCCTTACCCTTCTACAACAAAAACAAATTGAACAAAACAATCAAACGTTATGTGTTGGGGTTGAGGTGCATGCTTGTGTATGGTGCATAATTAAAGGGGGCTACCATATAATTAAATACCTTGAGTATGGTGTATGCTTATGGACCACCATTGCCACCACTTGCTTTATTCTTCTTGGTCAAGTCCTTTTTTATTGTTAACAAAACAAAACAAAAAATCAAAAAACAAAATAAACAAAAAAGGTGTTATTTTTTACTCAACACAGCAAATGTAGCCAACAATGGGTGAGATAAGATACCTTAATTGCAGTGGGTGAGTTGCTGGGACCACTACTGCCGCTACTTTGTAATGCTTTAGCTCTCTGTTAACAATAAAATACACTAATTGTTAAATGCTTTAGCATTCACCATCATTGCATGTCAAATAAATGATAGCTATTGTAAAGTCTACATATTTACACAAGACCACTAAAAAATAAATTGTACAAAGTTAAACAAATTTCTACCTTACGCATAACTCGTGTCTTGCATTTGCCCCTAGTTTTAGTACTTGAACCAACACTTTGTGACTGCATAAAAAATGGCCTAAAAATGTTAACATATTCATTAACATAGTCATAAACCAAGTCAATTCAATTTAATTTAGAATATTACACAGCAATGATAGGGATCAATAACACTTACACTTGTCAAAGTCCTATTTAGTGGACAACTCCTCTTGTTGTGCCCCAAACCAGTACACTTCCCACATCTCATGATTGCTCCAAATTTCCTCATTCTGTGTGGATTTTTAGGGTCTTTATTCTCTCCAACACCTCTCTTCCTTAACCTCTTTGGCCTCCCAGAGGTCACTCTACAGGTAGGTGGTTCTAAATGATCATGGCTGATTTTTATCTATTGCTCCTCACTACGCATTGGGTAAATGATTGGTACATATGCCTTTTTGTACATCTCGATTGTGTAGCATTCATCAACATAGTCCTCGAGATTCTCACAATTATATAGTATAGCAGCAAATGCATGGGGACAGGGGATTCCAGTGACTTCCCACTGCCTACAACCACAAACTCTTCTGTGTAGGTCCATCACATACTGTTTGTTATTGGGAGCAGTGACCTCAAACATTCTCTCACCGGCATAATCTGCAATATGCTCCATTGCCTCCAACCCAATTGCCTCCAACTTCTCCACAATTCTAGGGCACAATCTACCAATCAACTTCTTAATTCCTTGTCTCTGAGCTTAATATCTCCTCAACAACTTTTTTCTTATCGTCTCCAATGTTGTTAAAATAGGCTTGTCACATGCCTTGATGATATATGAGTTGAAACACTCATATATATTATTCACTAGCAAGTCACATCTTGAATATTCGTTAAAGTATGCCCGGGACCACCCAATAGGGTCAATCTTAACCAAGTAGTTGTAGGTAGTCTCACTAAGTTTCTTCAATTCTTCCATATGAGCTGTAAACTCATGTAGTGTGTATGCAGTTGCTACAGCCCACAACTTCTCCTTAAATGCCAATCCTTTATGCCCTTCTAAGTCCTGAAAGTTGGCACACAAATGTCGAACACAAATTCTACGATCCGCCATTGGAATAATAGTATCTAAAGCTGGCATAAGACCTTACAAAACAAATTCGTAATGCATGAAAAAAAAAACACAACTTAGCAGCAATTGAATTTTATTTAATTGAAATATAAAAATATTCACCAGAATTAAATCTAACACAACTTACCTTTTGTCTATCCGAAATGAATGTTGGTTTGCAACCCCGTTCATATACTTCAAGATTGGACACAAGGGTCTCCAAAAATCATGTCCAGAGTCTCTCTCACTTCAACAACACCAAATGCAATAGGATACATATTGTTATTCTAAACCTCCAACTACCAATAGTTGTCCTTTAATGGCCTTTCAAGAGAAGTATCCATCTACCCCTATAACAAGCCTACAACTAGCCAAAAACCCTTCTTCACTTCAGCAAGAAAAAATATAGTCTCCCAAATTTTGGAGGCACATGTGGGTTTGGTCTGTCAACTTTGATTATCAAACAACTTCCCTTATTAGTCCCACAAATGACCATACTGGTTTTCAAACTTCCTATATATTTTTTGACATGCCTTGGCCTTAGCTCTATACATGCAACTTGTAGTGACAACCACTTTCCATTTTTCCTTAACTTCGTGTTGTATGACTTCCAATGGCATTTTGGGCTGAACTCTGAACTTCTCAATCAACTTGTTAGATATCTAAGCTGCATTGACAATAGAGTTCTTGTATTGCCGACCACACACATGTTTTGACTGCATAGATATTATCTGAAATGTTTGTTCATTACAGACCTGCCTCCCATAGACTCGGTATTTGCACTTCTTATCCTTACACACGACAATAGACCTTCTTTTGTCATTTTTCTTGAACCTAATTTCCTTGCCCTTCTATACATTGTACTCTTTAACAGCCTCTTTAAATGTTTGTATGTCTGAGAAAGTCATTTTGAGCTTCAAAACTGGGTTAACCATGTCAATTTGGTGAAATTCTGGAGTTTTTTTCAGATGTTACTCCATCTTCCTCATCACCATTGAGTGGTGACTCGAGGATATCACTTCTACCCATTTCAGAGTTTGTGTCATCATCATCTACATCTTCAAATCTTTTCTTATTCTTAGGCCCGATTTCAAACCTAACATAACCAGAATGGTTCCCATTATGCTCCTCAGCATGGTTCCCATCTTCTTCATTGCCCTCATTCTCATTATCACCATTACCAACTCCACTGGTTCTAGCTCCACTTGTTCTAGTTCTAGTGTCAACTGTGTCAACTTCCACATCAAATAAATCCTCAACATCACTGGCCTTGTCTTTCCACCAAGGGTCATTGTACTCAACCCTCGCCTCATCTTCATCATATTCCTCAACATCACCCTGACCCTCCTCAAAACAAACAACATATAAATGCACAATAACTTGCTCTTTATGGTAGCTAACCATAAATAATACATCATCATCACAGTTATTAAATGCAAACCACCCATTAATGTCTTATCAGGTTCTTTGAAGTACATTAGATCCCTACCTTGTACCCGTAGTCTTTACAAATATCTTCAAGTTCAAAGAATGACAAGTTATCGGGATCATAACTTTCACCATGAACACACACATTTCCACCCATGTAATCGCAATGGAACTCCGTAATCGACCCCATAACTAACTTCAAAGACATCCTACAAAATTAATGAATAGAATATATGACAACTACCAACTACCTTTAACTATACACAAATATAGTTGCTAAGAATTAAGTTATGCAAATCTAAAATAAA
Organism: Carpinus viminea; assembly: GCA_013348765.1. Classification (NCBI taxonomy): domain Eukaryota; kingdom Viridiplantae; phylum Streptophyta; class Magnoliopsida; order Fagales; family Betulaceae; genus Carpinus; species Carpinus viminea. The sequence goes on along the minus strand of CP054670.1, from coordinate 15,497,119 downwards.
ACTAACTTATAAAAAAATGTTATATAAAACTAAAAATATGTAATTGTCATTTGTAAGTACATGGGGCTTGGTTTGTCAACCAGGTGATAATCAAATATTTTTAAACCTAAATGATAACTTTATTTTTATAAGTTGTCATTTTATTATCATTCAATTTAATCCTTGCATAGCGAGATATTAACATGAATTCATACATTTTTAAAAACATAATTACTCAGCAATAATAAACATGTGAATAATTAGCTAAGTATGCATTTATATGCAATTGTGGATGGCATATGCGTTCATATATATGATTGATACATTTTGCATAGTCAAAGACAAATTTACAACTTACTAATTACCTAGACAAACTACATTTTGCATAGTTAAAGACAAGTTTAGAACTTATAATTACCAAGATAAACTATATTTTATAGTCAAAGGCAAATTTACAATAAACCCTAACAAATTAACACTCAGTGTACTCCAATTTACCGAAAATTTGGGTAACGCAGTGCAAAATCTCTATCCAACAACATTATAAACTTTGGGGACCACTTTTGTTCACACAATCAAAATGTTATACAATTTGGGGACCACTATTGTTCACACGACAACATTATACACATTGGGGACCACTTTTGTTCCAACCCTTTACAATAAATCCAAATACAATAGAAAACTATTTTGTTAACAATAAATCAACATAAGAGACTAAAGCTAAACCCTAAAAAAAACCCTTACGAAAACCCCAAATTACCAAAAATCCTAACTTTTTACTACCCAAGTTCGTTCGAATATGTGAATCAGAAAGGGCGAAAACTAACCTTTTTAAAATATAAATGCGGAAAAGTTGAACTTTGGGTAGGTTACGAGTGGTACTCGTGAGGGTTGTCGAGTCGTTGTCGAGGATGTGGGTTCCTCTACCACGACTCTCTGGCGTGAATGGCATTCTTCAACTCATGTGGTTTCGTTTGACTTGTTTAGTTTTGTTTAAAGTTAAGTCCACTAGGCGTGGGTTGGTTGGACGATGGGTTGGGTTAGGCATGTGTCGTGGGTTTAGGTTAGGCGTGTGTCTCAGGTTATGGGGGTATTTTGGCAGGAATAGCTACAGTGGTCACGTGAGACGACGTGACCACTTTTTCATTGGTCAATGATGGTTTGACTGACAAAACAATATTGGGAGATTTTGAAACTTTGGGGATACATTGTGAATTTTAAATATCGGTGGTCGAATTGAAAATCGCACTAAACTTCAAGAGGTAATCCGTACTTTTCCCTTTATTTATTTATTTTTATGAATTATTTTATTTTATTTTATTTTAATTAATTTATTGGTTTTATATTGTAGGATTGCTGAACCAACAGATTGTTGATTACACAAGAATCAAGTCTTGGTGATGGTAAAACCAGTAAGTTTGCTTTAATCTACTAGTTTTTGTATTGACTCTTTTATTTTTAAGCCTTATTCCATACCTCTTCTTGCTGCTACTTCTTCTTTTCTTCTTGGCAGTTGATTCCACCTATCAGCAATAGAGGCACAAAACTCATGCAAAGTAGATGGAAACCATAATTTTTCTTCTGAAATGCAGTATGCTCAACCCACTTCACCTGTAAAATTATTGGGTCATCAGTCAGATTTTTTTTCCTGAGATAATTTGTTACTTTACTTATTGTATTCTGTATAATTTTAGTATTCAAGAAGCTTGTATTCTGGCTAAATAATTAGGGTGTATTGTATTTATTGAATTTAAAAGAGATTTACTCATTAATAAAATAACTTTGACAGTTTGACAGCTTTATGCTTTATCTTTTTATTTGCTTTATTATTATTATTATTATTTATTTTGCTTTATCTTTGTTTATCGAGCAAACAAAGAGGAGTACAACTAGATGAAAAAAAAAAAAACAATAAAATAAATTGCAAAATCTCCAGCGTTGACAGAGGCGGATGCGTTGGTGCATAATCTTCCAGAGTACAGAGGAGGATGCGCTGGTACAATTAAATAAGCGAAAAAAAACAGTAATATTCCGGCATCAGACTTTCACCGGAAACATGGCAAACCTTCACCGGTACAGCATTTTCTCAGGCGTTTGCAAGGGCGTCGGAACAGAAACTTTCGCCGGCGTCAACAGCTGACGCCGGCGATTCTTCCTTCTCCGGCGTTTGCAGTAGACGCCGTCTTTGATATATTTTTCACCAGCGTTTGCTCAAAATGACGGCAAAAATTTTTGCCCACACTGGTTTTTCCGGCGGTAGCAGCAAACGCTGGGATGACAATTCCCAGCGTTTTTTTTTTGTTTTGGGGGGGTCTTTCCCAGCGCTTTTTGGACGCCGGCAGAACACTAATTTTTTGTAGTGTTGTTTCTTGGTAGCTGAGCACATCTACTGCAGAGAAAGAAGCCGTATTGTGTACAACTATAAAACGGGGTGGAGATTCACAAACCTTATCATTTACGAGCTCCTTGTTGCTAAGAAATAAATCATGTTGATTGCTAAAATGTCGTTTCTGCCCAGTCCCTTCAACCTCCATAACGTTTGTTTATAAATCAACGAATTCATGAGGCAGCCACTTGAGATGTTCAGCTTCTTCATATTTAAATGTACATGTCAAGTGGGCCACGTAATTGCATTCTTGACAATAATAGGCTCCATACTCCATCTTCACCTTTTGATAGCAGAGATTACAAAATATATTATTGTGTTCTTTAACTTTACGAAGAGAGTAGGTGAGAGTGAGTGAGTGATTATGACTTGTAATTTTGATGATGTGTGAAAATTGAGCACATTTGCCGTGAATCAAGAGTTGACAGATACTACATAGGGAGGCTAACTCATTGCCTTCCTCGCCACAAGCTTCACAAGTGAAGAGGTTTTGCTTCAAGAAGGAAATAAATGTGTGTTGACAGTCATCAGAATTATTAATTTGTGAACGGGTAGCACACGTGAAATCAAGATGAAAATCGCACTCATTGCAACAATAAAAGGGGTATGTATTGCAGTTTTTACCGCAAGCATTGCAATGTTTATACTGTGGCTTCACAAGAGAAAGAGTGTGGTTTGGGTGGTGGAAGGGATGTTGTTGTACTTGGGGAGGCAGCTCAAGGCATGATTTGTGAAGGAGTAAATTGCATTGGGAGGTAGAGCATTTGTATTCGGCACCAGATACTGGCTTCTCACAGCCGAAGCAAACAACGTTAACGTCCTTATTGTCATCATTTTTCACTTCTTCTGTGAAGATGAAGGGATCATGCTGCCACGGGAAGCCGAAGTGTAACAAAAGGGCTTTGTAATTTGTGGGTATATTATTGAGGCATGATATGTGAAAGTACATGTTTCTACCTGTGAATTTAAAAGCGGCACCCGACAATATCGGTTTGGGGCACGTCCTACAAACAAGTTTCCAATCTTCTTCCACCCATGTTACGTACAGCTCTGCATCATCATAATATCTCTCTTCTAGCAAATCTTCGACGATGCGCTCCATGATCTCTATATGGATGAGTGTGGTGTAGGAGGAAATAATGATCGAGGATCCGAGTAGTAGTAGTAGTAGTATAGATTTGAAGATGGAAGTGGTTATAACTAGTATTATTTCTTGGAATTGGAGGAAAGGCTGCTCTTTGGTTTGGTTTGGCCCTGAGGGAATTCAATTGCTCCATCAACGTACATTTATTTATTTATTTCTACTTTGGGATAATAAACTCTGGCGTTCACTTGCCCACGATTAACGCAAGCAAATTCTGTTTTTTGAGAATCGCCTTGTATATGCGGTAAGTAATATATTATATTTTCACTCAATACAAACAAGTAATATATTCTTACTTCGTAGCTACCTAAACATCTCAAGCTTCTCATCTGCTGCGGGAAAGGATCGATATTCTAATTTTTTTTTTTATTGCTTTTTTTTCACGATTTTAAATTTTTCTTCCAAATTTTTTAACTAGTATTTTTTTATTTCTTTAATTTCTCTGTTTTACCATCTATTTCGCAATATTTTCCTCAAACTTACAACTGCGACAATGTCCCCTCAAACAATTAAACTACTAAACAATTGAAAATGTCTCTCCAATGCCAGCAAAAAGACACAATTGATCTTAAATATTTTCAATAAAACAAAAGTACTCCAATAAATAAATAAATAAAATGAAAAAAAAAAATTCACACCTTGATTTTTTTTTTTTTTTAAAAAAATTGTATTAATTTTAGGGAATTTATTTCAGATAGGCATGGGTGGGAGGTCCAAAATTATTAAATCCTTAAGTGTTTTTTTTTTGACAAATAACAGCATGGGTACATCGACGCCTATCATAAAATCCTTCCGTCCAATTTTGTTAATCGCTACCTTTTTCAAAACGCACTGCTTTTTACCAATAAAATATTATTTTTAAAATTTAATTTTAAAAATAAAATATATAAAAAAAAAAAAGAGTGGTGGTGAACCACCCCATAAGGGGTGGTGCCTGGGCCATGGGGTGGTTCGCCACCCCGTATGGGGTGGCCAAACCACCCATGGCAAGTGGTGGCCACCACCTATGGGGTGGTTCGCCACCTCTTTCAGATTAAAGGGGTGGCTCGGCCACCCCCCATGAAGTGCCATCCACTCTATGGGGTGGTTTAGCCACCCTCTATTTTTTTTTCATAGACTTAAAGGTGGCTTTAAGTCTATGAGATCTGGGGTGGCAACCAAATGGCTCAAGTGCCACCACCTATGGGGTGGTTCCACCACCTCTTTTTTTTTTTTTTTTTTTTTTAATTTTAATATATTTTATTTTTAAAATTAAATTTTTAAAAATAATATTTTATTGGTAAAAACGCTGCTTTTGAAAAAGGTAACGACAGTTAATAAAATTGGATGTATGGATTTTATGATAGGCGTCGATATACCCATCGTTATTTGTAAAAAACACCTGGATTAAATAATTTTGGACCTTCAACCCATGCCTATCTGATATAAATTCCCTTAATTTTATTAAGGATATTTTTGTCATTGTAGGACATTGTCAATTTTTGATACGTAATTTCATTGTTTGGGGGAAACATTATTGCAATTAAAAGTTTGGAAGAGACATTATCAATTGAGTTATAGTTTGAGGAAATATGTAAACTTTCCCCCCTGTTGCACAAATTTAATTGTACTCGCCAATTGCACGAGTCGTTAAGCAGTGTAGCGGATGTGCAAGTGCGAGGTCGAATCCCACAGAGAATCGGCTTTGTTAAAAACTAATTTTAAAGTGCCTAAACTAATCCTATCTTAACCTAGTCTCAATATCAAACATGTGGTGTGCATAAAATATAAACTAAATTAAAATGCTTTAAAATAAAGAAATAAAAACGCTAAGGTCCTAATCCACCTCACAACAAATTAATCTACATATAAACATGCTTAGCTCATATTTATTAAACATTTATGCTACTAGGCATATTTTGAGCACTAACACATTATTCATATTTCCGTCTATCGATTAAGCTCATATCGTATCCTATTGTTTGTCACAAATCTTGTTGAACTCTCGAGACAAACATTGTTACAAGAGGTCTACGGATATTGGTCCGAAGACGAATCATCCGATGTATCTCCGGTTGCAACGAGTGTTGACGTTTGACGATTTGTAAACAACAATCAACACACTTTTGTCACTAAAATGTATTGAAACGAATAAACATAAATCTAAACGACAGAAAATACGAACTAAACATGAATATATATATAAATAAATCTATAGTGAAGGGAATAAGAGACTAATTAAAAGTAAAATAAAACATTAAATTAAAGAAATGACGTTAGGAGTATTTACAATGAAGAACAATGAGGTTTTGGGCCACTAAGGGCGCCTCAAATTGTCTCCCAAGCGTCTTGGTTCATTTACAAAAGAAATGGGGGTATTTATAGGCTAATTTTTAGGGTTTTAGCGTTGCTAGGTCAGTTAAGTGCGTTCGAACGCACTCGTGCAAGAATTTCTGCATCAAATGGGCATAAGTGCGTTCGAACGCAAAAACGTGCGTTCGAGCGCACTGCCTTCAGAATTAGCCCTCACAAGTAGAAAACAAAGTTGTAGATCTTTGAGTTAGCTTTCCAAAGACATCAAGATCACCCCAATCGGAGTTCTATAACTCTAGATATGGCCATTTTGGTGGGAGTTGTTGGGTGCAAATTATAGCTTGACTCAATTTTGCCGCCAAAGCTCATCGAACTGTTTTAAGCCCCAGAGTTGATGGCGTTAGCCTCAAATGCAACTTAACAACCTGAAAAACACGAAAACACAAAACTAACCAAAACATTAGAAATTAACAAAGTTAAGAGTTTAACAAACATAAGTTAAAGGGGATTAAATATACAATATTTGACACCGATCACCCCCATTTATATTAACCGTTCTATGTCGAAATAAAATAAAATGGATGGATCCTTTATATATATATATCAAAAAAATTGTACATACCCTTTCAAACTAACATACAATTTGCAATGTTCCTCTAAACTCTCACGCAATTTTCCAAAATTTTACAATGCTTCACAGATGGAAAATGCTTCTAATAAAAAAGGGTGAACGACCCACAATCATTGTGAGTCACCATACATGCCCATGAATTTATTTTTAGGGGTATTTTTTTTTCTTATTATAAATATTTTAAGAGCATTTTTGTCTTTTTGTATAAAAAAATGGGTGCATTGCAAATTTATATATATAGTCGTTTCTTGCTTTAATTTTTTTTTTCTTTTTTTTAAAAAAAAAAATTTGTGACCAAACAATTTATGTGTAATATCTCTGAGACACTTCAATAGTATAAGTTAATAGTCCAAAACCCTATTTCTGCTAATAAACCGTATTAATGTAATGGAAGTCCAAAAAAGAAAAAAAAAGAAGGTAATATATATTTTTTTTACGTAGCTTAGAAGTTATATATATTTTCCTTTTCTTCTTTTTCTTTATTCTACGAAAAGTTACTTGACACATAAGAAAGGAATTCGGCAATGCAAATCTAATACAAATATGAAAGAAATGTTATAATATATACCTTACCACTTATCTAAGCAATCCTTAAAGACAATTTATTTGCGTTGTAGGCAACCAACGCTCAACTTTGGAATAAAGACTTTTATTCCAAAGGGTAAAAAAAAACCTTTTATACGAGGTAAGTAATATATTCTAACTGAATAGAAAAGAAGTAAGGGACTACTTGAGTACGATTTCAATAAGTGAGATTTAAAAATTGCATTTTTAAAATTGTGTTTTGAAATCGCTATTTTTAAAATCACGATGCATTTGGTAAAACATATTAAAAAGTACTTTTTATCAATCAAGTGTTTGGGTAAAATTAGCTTATAATTGCGATTTCATACCAAATAGGTAAATATTGCCTTAAATATTTTTAAGCGAAATCATGATTTTGGTTTAAATTTGCACTTTTTCAAATGAACACCCTCTAGTTAGCTTATTGAAATCGGTGATTTTTCATGATTTAAAATTTTTATTTTAAAATCGCAATCCCAACACTCAAGAATTGTGATTTGGTTTAAAACACATTATTTTTTTGAAAACGTACTCAAATGAACCCTAAATATATTCTTACTTTTAGCTACATAGACATCTCTTCTGGTGAGGGAAAGGATATTCTTTATTGCTTTTTTTTTTTTTTTGGTACAATTCTAAAATTTTCTTTTTTCTTATTTATTTATTTATTTTATTTCCTTTAACTTCTCTGTTTTATTTTTATAATTTCTCAAATTACCACTAATTTGACAATGTCCTTAAATTTTCAATTGTGACAATGTCTTCCCAAAACAGTTAAATTACCATATACAATTAACAATGCCCACACAAGGCCAAAAAAAGACAAAAGCGACACTTAATTTTTTTTTCAATAAAACAAAATGATCTAATAAATTAAAAATTAATTATATTTTTCTTAAAAAAAAAACAATTGCTTTTTTTTTTTTAATTTTCACAGCCTGATTTTTTTTTAAAAAAAATTGTTTTATTTTTTCTTTTATTTTATTAGGGGTATTTTCGTCATTAGGGGGACATTGTCAATTTTTGGTAGTTTGACTGTTTGGGTGGAATGTTTTGTTGCAATTAAAAGTTTGGAGAGACATTGTCAAATGAGTAGTAGTTTAAGGAGATATATGGACTTTTCCCAATTTATATTAATCATTTCTATATTGAGAAAAAAAATAGATAGCTTCTTTATATATATATGAAAAAAATATATATTCATAGCCTCTTAAACTAACACACAATTTGCAATGTTCCTCTGAACTCTCTTGCAAACCTCCAAAATTTTGCAATGAGTCCCAAATACAAAAATTTCCTAATAAAAGAGCTGAACGACCCACGAAAATATATCATGGGTTGCCATACCCATGAATTTAAGTTAAGAGTCCAAAACCCTATTTTTGTAAATATGATTGATAATTACCAAGTATTGGTGGAACAAATTAAGTGCTCTCTATTAAGGGATTAGTTGGGGTTAAAGGCACGGATCAATATTTTCTATTAAGTACATTTCTTTAACTTGTCAAGGATAAAAAATATTGAAATAAATTATTTGTTATGCTTGAAGAGAAAATGTTTTAACTCTGCACCACCCTTTAGGGCAGTTCATTAGAATGTCTTTAATGTTTGGGATTTTTTGCCTCTTTTGCTTACTCTTAATGAAAGCATTGTACCTCTGATTGTATTGTAAATGAAGTTGAAGTTCTGTGTTCAAACTGGTCACAGACCACTGCTTATTTATGCATCTCATTGTGGCCTATGAATTTTGGCTTCTATAGTTGATTTTAGTTCTTTGTTTTTCTAATTCTTTTTATAATATTTTCTAATGAGTAATGCTACGAGTCCTTCGTATGTCTCTCTTGTGTTTCTCTAAAATTGATGTGGCATTAAAATCATTATTGGACAAATCCAATTAATCACCATTATACAACATGAAGCATGAACTGTACAATTAATCTACTAATAAAAAATTGAAGAAAATAAAAAAAAACTTCTAGAATTTTGAAAAGAAATAAAAATCAAAATTAGAATATACTTTTACCTCCTCAAAAGATATGTTTTACATAGCTTAGAAGTTATTTTTATTTTTATATTTTCCTTTGACTCTAAAAAGTTATTTTATGCAAGATAGTGGGCCATGCAAATCTTTTCCATTATTCTATTGGGAAGATACTTGGCACAATGAAGTAGAATTTAGGCGATGCAAATATATCACAAATCTAAAAGAGATGTCATAAATATATACCTCACTACTTGAAGGAGTGATCCTCAAAAGACAATTTGCTTGCATTATAGGCAACCAAATGCTACTCAACTTTGGAATAAGGACTTGGTCTTTATTCCAAGGGTTAGATTAAAGTATAAATCATTCGATAGTAGGATCGGAATGGGGCTTACTATGGGCTTGAAATGGGCTACATGGGATAAACAAATGCCATTTTTTTAAGGGTTAAATGTATTTCCATACTTGTGCTTTGAGTCAAATCAAATAGCCACCTTGATTTTCAAAATATCACAAATGGTACTTGTGGTTATCAAATAAACTCATTTAGTACTTGTCAAGATTCTTAGTTTTTTTGAGTGTCACGTCATCCTTACACATGGCATGGTACATGTGGTTTTAACAGGCGTGGTACTGAGTTTTGGATGCCATGTCGATTAAATAATATTAAAATTATGTAAAAAAATTAAAAGAACCTGTGTACTTCCTAAAAAAAGAAAAAGAAAAAAGAAAATCCATCATCATCTCCATTCTCCTCTCCCCAACCACTTAGGTTTTGATCCAAATCTATTTTTGCAAAGAACCTTATCAAAACAAATTGTAAAAATAGTGGGAAACGACTTATCTCAAATGAAGGGTAATGGGGAAAATATTTTCCGAGGAAGGTGACGTTGTATTTGGAGTGCAGACGAGGGCTTTCATAGAGCTTCGGTTGAAGAGGATTTCCTTCGCTCCATAGTTGAGTCGATGATGCCTCGAGACATACCCTTAGCCTTCAAATAAGAACTCTTATCGCATTTGAGAAGAGGCTTTTGTCCGTCGAGACAATCCGGTAATTGGACGAGCATTGCTGATGGAACCTTGTTTAGGAAGATCTTCCTCAGAATCGCTAGGGTCTATAATAAAGTTTGTAATTGGGACCCTTGCGCTTGAATTTTTATTTAATTTAGTGTCTACTTTCTAATTGTGCGTCTGTCGACTACCGTTAATAGTCTATTGTGAGAGTTCCTCTGAATCATCATTGAGGGAGGGATGACAAAGATGGTATTTGGGTTTACAAAAACCTAAGTGGGGGGAGAAGAGAATGGAAAGGATAATGGATTTTTTTTAGGAAGTACACAGGTTCTTTTAATTTTTTTTACATAATTTTAATATTATTTAATCTGATGTGGCATCCAAAAACTCAGGTACCACACCACGTGGCACCTTGAAACCACAGGTACCACGTCATGTGTAAAGGTGACGTGGCACCGTTAAAAAACTAACGGAATTCGAAGTACCAAGTCGGTTTATTTGATAACCACTGTACCATTTGTGATATTTTTGAAAACCGAGGTGGTTATTTGATTTTGGCTCAAAGTACAGTCGAAAAGGCATTTAACCCTTTTTTTAGTTGGTTTTGTTTCCTTATAGTTTCTTGCATCGATTTTTTTTTTTTAAACTTAATCTAAATAAAAGAAGATTTTTCCTATACCACACAATTGAGTCATTGACTATGCACTGCACATGCACCTATTCAAGTTTTACCACGCAAACCACGAAACTTCTCCCTTTGTTCTTCAGACTTCTCTATGAACCATGCTTGATGCAGTGTTGTGCGAGACAATGATTTTTGTGTTGTGAAAAAGGAAAATGAAAGAAAAGAGGCTTTTGGCACCATATAAAATCTCATAATAATCTAAGGAGATAAAGGAAAAGAGATAAAACAAAGAAATGAAAGACACATAAAATTAAGGTGGTTTAGCTTTAGCCTATTTATAGAGTTTACAATACAATGAGTTGTATTTATAAAGCTTGCAGATGATTTGAACGCAGTATAATCCTAATCAAATTCTTCAATTTAGAGTAATTCAATCTCATCAACTCATCTTTAAATCGCTAAGTTTAGGATGATCTAATCTTCATTAATCTTAGAGAATTTCTCCTTATGAGGTTATGTCACATGTTGTGGGTTTACAACTTAAAAGGATTTTGTATCCTATTTTGTAAGTATTTGGTTTATGTAGCCTTTTTACTACACTTAAGCCAAATCTTTTATGTAAAATCCCCTTAAAATTATGATAATCCGGTATGATTGATAATTAATTACCAATCATTTGTGGAACAAATTAAGTGCTTTACTTATAAAAATATTAATGATGACATCGATCATAGTTCCACCAGCAGTCTTGCAATTAAACTTAATTTGTTGCCATTTTTTAAAGTTTTATTACGGCGGAAGCTAATTTAGACAGTACAAGTAAACTACAGATTACAAAGTTACAAAATCTCAGAAGCTAACCCTATCGCCCTGTCAACTAACAAAACTGCATAAATTACGGAGACCAATAGAGAATTTTACGACAAATATTTGCAGTGTCACCATACTTAACTTCCACTTGGCATCATTTTGATCCATCTTTCTGCTTTTGGGACAAGATGGTAAAACATTGATATGATATCTCTTTGTGCAGGATGAAGGTGCCGATAGCAAACCCCAACTTCCAACACGAGTAAGGTTCAGGGACCTTGATGTTCTTGATTAGAGGGCCAACGATTGTGTGCCAATTATATATGAAAACCAAATAAAATGGCTTATATAGAAGAAAAAAAAAAATCCAATTATGTCACAAAAGAAATTAGTATGAGATAATCACATAGAGACTGGTTTTAAATAAAAGAAAAGGATAAATCGATTCAAAGGTGTAATTTAAATTGTCCCAAGAGAGTCAAACAAGAGTAAGTTATTATACATATTAGGACACAACCAGAGAAAGAAATTTTATGGGAGGGGCCGGCCAACAAAAATTTCGGTTTTTAGAATTTTTATTAAAAAATTTATTTTGTCATTTTTAAACTAAAGATTACCTAAGAGCCAAAAATAAGCATTTGAAAGTATGGGCTAAAATAAAAATAAAAACTTAATGGGTATAGTCCAAACAAATTAAGAATAGGACCAAAATTTTTATTGGATATGGCCATAAAATCTAAAAATAAGGCCAAAATTTTTTGGGAGGATATATGATTAAAATTAGAACCAAATTTTATTTTTTATTTTTTTTTACTTCTAATTATATTTTTCCTTATTTTCGGGGACCATGGTCACCCCGTCCCTCCTCCGTCGTTGGACACAACTTTAGTCCAAAGCCTAAGCTTAGTAGGCTTAAGTTCACTTAGGTATATTAATTACTACTTTTGTTCTTTTCTTTTTTTTCCACAGAACCTTACAAGTGCATGTAGTATGTACAACACATACTGATCACAAGTTTCATGCCTTATGCGTACAAGTATTATTATTTTGTTTTTGGAAATTTACCTCACATTTCAAATAAATATTTTACATATTGAACTTCATCCATTGAAGTAAAGTTTGAAAATATTAATTAAATAAAACAAAATCATCAACTTAAAGTTTTAAATAATTGGTGATTTAATAGTCAAAATACATTTGTGAGGAGAAGACTTCGATGATTTTCTCTATTATTGGCTGGGCATAAATAGCCACTATACAAAGCTTTAGATCCTATAGTTTAGGACTGATTGACTAACTATAAGGAAACTATAGCTGTCAAGATACAATCACATATTTACAGGGATTCTAGTAATTCTAGTCTATCTATACAGCTAGTGGTAGAGACAAATTAGGGGCTTGAATATTGAAGAACCAACTTGGAGATAATTACTTATGATTGTCAACACTCCCTCTCAAGTTGGTGCGTAGATGTCACTCATGCCTAGTTTGTTGAGATAGTCATTAAATGCTTGGTTTGACATTGCCTTGGTCAGCACATCAGAAAGCTAGTCTTGAGATCGAACATGAGGAACTTCAATCAATTTTTCTTCTAGTTTCTCCTTGATAAAATGCC
>CP054670.1:15471572-15481572 GCA_013348765.1 Carpinus viminea | reverse complement strand
AAAAGGCAAAGACTTTATTCATACTAATAGGAAATGGAACACGGTGACTTTTAGCTAGTTCACAAATGTCACACTTAAAATCTGAAACAATCAACTGTAAAAAAAGCCATGGAAATAATTTCTGTAAATATCCAAAAGATGCATGACCTAAATGCCTGTGCCACAACTAGATTTTTGAACTCTGAAGTTTATCAGGTGTATTAGCTGAAAAAACTTGAGCCAACTGATTTGAGCTGGTCAGCATTAGATCCAGATAGTAGAGCTTCCCTCTCCTAGTACCATAACCAATTGTCTTCCGAGTCTGAATGTCCTTAAATATATAAAGGTTAGGCCAAAAAATCGCAACACAATTTAAAGCAAGGGTTATTTGAGCAACAGACAATAAGTCATGATTAAGGGAAGGGACAACTAGAACCAAATCTAAATTCAAATTTTTGGTAAGAGAAATTGAACCTTCTCCTAACACGGGAGAGGGGGTACCATCGGCTGTGGACACTATATGTTGGTCTGAGGATTTTATGGACTGAAGATGATTATTGTTAAAGGTCATATTATTTGTGGCACCTGAATCAATTATCCATTCACTATGACTAATAGGAGTAGAGGTATAAAGAGCCTTACCCACATTCCCAGAAGTGGCAATGAAAGAGGAGGCTTTCTCAGGATTGTTGGTGAAAGTATGACTAGGCTCGACCATAGCAATTGAAGCATGATGGTTTGTATTTGAATTTCATTTACGAGGTGCCTTGGCAAAATTCCACCATTCTGGATATCCAATCAATTCATAGCATGTGACTTAGTGTGTCCGGCCACCACAATGAGTACACATATGCTCGGTTGTGCAGCTCCTATTTTGTAGCTACGATTTTGTGATCCAAATGACTGATTATGATCGTGATTTAGTGGACCAGATGTTCAATCTGGTTTCGGGTTTGTTTGTGGTCATTGATACTTGACTCGGCGAGCTACCATAGCAGATGGCTCTGAATGTTTAGATTCGCCATTCAATGTAGCTTAGCGAACAGAATCACAACGAACATACACAAAAGTTTCTTCAAGATCTAAGACATGATCCCTCTTGAGAATCTCACCTAGAATTTGTTCAAATTCTGCATCTACTCCATTAAGAAAATATGCACCCGTAGTCTCTCAACTGATTTTTTATAGGCAATAACATCATTGGGATTGTTCATGACAATTTTATCACGATGATCTAGCTATTGAAAAATTTCTATTAGATCACCATAATAGGTGGAAAGAGGACAACCAACCTGTTTGGTAGAGAATGCTCGTTGATTCAGTGCAAAAAGTTGTGATTCATTTGCCCCATCATAGAATGCTTTGGCAAGAACACTCCAGATTTCACGTGCAGTAGGCAGTCTAAGATAGCGTTTCATAATCTTCGATGACATAGAGGTCAGCAACCATCCTTTGACCTTTTGATTCCCAACAACCACTTTGCATAAGAATATATTTACAAGGATTCTAGTAATTCTAGTCTATTTGTACAGCTAGCGTGAGAGACAAATTAGGAGCTTGAATATTGGAGAGCCAACTTGGAGATAATTACTTATGATTGTCAACATTAACACCTTTCAAGTTTTACCTTGTTTTTTGTTTGTTTCTTCAACCCTATTTTAATTTCTTATATACCTTCCAATTCTTTCTTATTTCGATCGAGGGGTGCAAGCAAAAGAAAGAACTTGTACATGAGGTAAGTAATATATTCTAAACTTCCCTACATAAAACATATATTTGGAGATGGTAAACTTCTCATCTATCAACGCGTTTATTGAGTAACAAGGTTAATGGACGTCGTTAATCGATGTTGTTGATTTGGGGACAACAACTAGTACGTAAAAGGCAAATTGGCTTCATTTGGGTCCTTTCCACCAAACTAATTGCAATGACTTAATTAATTAAGTTGGAAATTCTCTAGAGAGTACTATGAAAGAATTCAATATATAATAGAAATCCCATTCTTTTTCTCTTGGACTTGTCAGATTCTAAAATAAAATGGCTTATATATATATGTGTGTGTGTGTGGTCGTTACTTAGTTTGAATCCAACATTGAATCTGATTTAATTAATTTATATAAACTATAATTAGTGATGTTAACACTAGAAACATCGAGCAATATTCACAATCAACAGAACCTTCTCCTTAAACATGCTAAGAGAAACATCCTTAATTTCTACTAATATCATGCATCAACAAGCACCATACATAAGCACAATATTATGCAATACATATTGAAAAAATTATTCACCAAATTCTATTTTCCTAAACTTAATAATTAAAGATATAATCAAATCTCTCATGAGAGGTATAAACTTCCTAAACATTCACGGTTCTATGGACATTGAATTTGCATTGAGTGCATTCTAGGGCCAAGCCATCAAAAGTCTTACCACAAGCATCACATGGAGGAGAGGACTTAGTCTCAGGGACAAAAGTGAGAGGGTGCTCATGAAAATATTCGAATATATGTGAAAGTACTTCCAAACTTAATGTATGGATATTTTCCTAAAATGCATTGGGAATGAGCAGGGAAGTCGCATTCGGAACAATAATAGAACCATTGTTTGGGATCTTTTTCTTTTTTGCAAATTAGGCAATAACATTCTTCACAACGAGCTTCAACATTGTAGGTGAGCTTGAGGAGATGATTGTCATCTTTGTGCATAGCTACGAGCGGAAGAGTTGCACATTTGAAACCCAAGGCAAAATCGCAATAAGTGCATACAAACAGGCAAGGTTTTTCGTCAAAAGTGAAATTACAAAACATGACATCTTCTATTAGAATTAACAGCAAGAAAGAGAGAGTGTTGATGACCTTCATGGTTCAGGGTTTCAGGAATTGAACAACATTGAAGGTCAAAGATGAAATCACATGTTCCACAATAATAGGCGATGCCACTCATGCAATGTTGACAAGCCTTACATGAGAAGAATCCAAGAACATAAATTGACTGTTGGCTATAAAGGGTGAGCGAATGTTGATGAAGTGGATGCCACTTATTTTTTGGTAGTTGAATGCATTTACTATGGAGAAAGAAGTTGCATTGTGTACAATTGTAAAACGAGGTGGGGATTAGTTTTATGCAGCCATCACAAAGCTTGTCAGCCATAAGCTTTTCATTGCTAAAAATTAAATCATGTTGATGGCTAAAATGTTGTATTTGCCCAGCCCTTTCAACCTCTTTAACATTTGTTTCTAAATCAACAAGTTCGTGCAACCATGTTAGATGTACACCTTTTCATATTTAAATGCACATGCCAAGTGGGCCACGTAACTGCATTCGGACAATAATATGCTGCATATTCAGCCTTAACCTTTTGATAACGAGTTTACAAACAAGACTATTGTGCTCTTGACTTGATGAAGAGAGTAGAGTGAGTGAGTAATCATGACTTGTAATTACGATGATGCATGAAAATTGAGTACATTTGGTGTGAATCAATTGACATATGCTACATAGACTAACTCCTTACTTTCCTCACCACAAGCCCAAGTGAACTAGATTTGGTTAAAGAAAGAGATGAAAGAATGTTGGCAATCTTGAATGTTAATTCTCGAGCGGGTAGTACATGTGATATGAAGGTTCAAATCGCACTCACTATAATGGTAGAAGGGGTATGCATTGCAATTTCTACAGCAAACATTACAATTTTTTTTCTCTCGCTTCATAAGAACAGGGGTGTGGTTTGGGTGGAAAGGGTATTGTATTTGGGGAGGCAGCTCAAGCAAGATCTATGGAGTAGTAAATTGCATTGAGGGGTTGAGCATTTGTATCCGGGACCCGATATAGTTTTTGGCACCAAGCAAACAACATCCTCCTTGTCATCATTTTTAACTTCTTTTGTGAACTTCAAGGGATTATGCAAATTATGCGTCCAGTTGCTAAAGTGTAACATAAGAGCTTTGTCAATGGTGGGTGCATTGAGGCATGATAAGTGAAAGAACAACTCTACCCCAGTATTTAAAAGTGTCACCCAATATTGGTTTCATGTCCTACAAACAACTTTCTAATAATTTTCCACCCATCTTATGTGCACGGCTTGATCCGAATAATAGTTATCTCTTAGAAACTTTTCCATGCCTTCATCTCTCTTAAGATTAATAAGATCCTACTACTCTTACATGCCCACACAAAGGAGATGGAGTGGTTAATTAGCGTATTATTAGGATTTGTGATTGGATATTGACAAATAGGCTGCTATTTGTTGGTCCGTGTTTTGTTTTTGGGAATCGCCATGGAAAATGGTAAAGGTATATATTCCTACAAACTCTTTGAGATTTGTGGTAAAGGGAGCAAGAAAGCAAAAGAAACAACTTGTAGAATATGCAGTAGGTAATATATTCTTACTTCTCACCTACATAAAACAAACATATCTTAGTTCTGCATTTTACGATATTGTTATAGCCGATGTACAAGGATAGTTGCTTCACAAGAAAATGAATAGACAATAATGTTCTTAATCAACCCTTAATTTCCACGGTTCGAGTAATCGTCTTGATGAAACATGTGAGTGAGAACACTACAAACCGTGCTAGTTGTAATGACCCATAGTGTGATGTTTTCGGTCTTAAACACGACCATAGTTTGTTGTCATTTGTGGTCCAATGTAGTCAGTATGAGTTCAATTAACTAAGTATTTACGTTGAGTCCATTTATTATTGCTATTAAATGTTTGACTTGTTGTATTGCTGGATATACAATATGAAGCATGGACTATGTTAGTTTCAAGTATTGGCTAATGTTTGTGAGCAAAATGGAAAGAAAAGAGCCAAACTACTACGAGCATCCGGACGGGATTCATAGCTGTCCAGACGGGAGATGAATGTTGCAAAATTAATTTTTTCCCAAGAGGCTCGTTTGCAAGCCCGTTCGCAGTCCTGTCCGGAGGCCAAAAAATTCCAAGAGCCTTGTCTGGAAGCCTGTTCGAACACACCACTACAAAAGAATGGAGAAAGCGATGTTGCCCTAGCACCATCCGGACTGACACTACTCTGCCCGCAGACCTATGTTCAAGATACTAATCATCGTGTTTTAACAACCCGTCCAGACGAGCCCACTTACCATCCGGATGGCCTGTAGCTTCTAGGTCTAAAATACATTGTAATTGAGTTCTAATATGTCTAGGAGTCTTTAGGTATTATATATAGATCTTTACAGATTTTTATTATAGATGAATTCTGCATCTAGAATTTGTCATTGTGTGCTAAGAGAGCCTTTGATATTGAGTGTTGTTCTCTCTTTCTTAGAGTGTTTGTTCTTTGTTAATTGATTGTGAGCGTTATTGAGAAGCCTATCGGAAGGGTATGATAAAGGAGAATCACGTTGAAGAAGATTGTGAGCAAGGAGGCGAGTTGGAGGCTTGTCGATCTTCTGAGCCAAGGTCTTGCAAAGGCGTAAGTGTTCCTAGTGTCTGTAATCTTTGGATAATCTTTTGATAGTGGTTTCCTTGGTTTGGTTGCCCTGGAAAGGTTTTACAATTAAAGAGTGCTCTAATTGGTTTATTCTTCTTAACCAAAATATTTGTGTTTGCTTCTTTATTGCTTTAGATATTTTGGTGATTGAATTGTTTATTGCTTTATTATTTTAATTCCCCATATATTGTGATAAACAAGTACTTGGAATCTGTATAGGGTTTTTCAATTGGTATCAAAGCGGGTTCACTCTGTAGGGATTAATTTCTTGAGTGTGATCCTAGACTCCGTCTAATATGTCTCACACAGTTGCACCTAACTCACTTCCCTTTTTGACATATCCAATTATATGTTTTGGAAAATTCGTATGAGAGCTTATCTCAAATCTGTGGATGTTTGACATATTGTTGAATCTGGATGGATTAATCCTAATAAGGCAATTGCTAAATTGTCGAGGGATGAAAAGAGTGCTTCTTCTGCGAATGACAAAGCGTTACATGCCATCTTTACATCTATGTGCCCCAAAAAATTTGAAAGAATTTCTTGATGTGTAATGGCTAAAGAAGCATGGGATACTTTGGAAATTACCCATGAAGGCTCTTAAATTGTGAAGGCCTCTAAAATTCAGATGTTAATGTCTAAATTTGAAGAGATTAGGATGGAAGAGGAAGAGATTTTGATGAGTTTTATTCTAAGCTTAGCACCATTAGAAACTCTACCATTAATCTTGGAAAGAAAATGACTGATGCTAAGATAGTCAAGAAAATTTTAAGATCACTACTTGCTAGATTTATACCTCAGATTGCTGCAATTACACAGAGCCAAGATCTAGAAACCATGAGAGTAGAGGAACTTGGAGGTTCACTTCAGACTTTTGAGCTCTTGCTACCTAAGCCCCAAAATTCAAAAAATCTAGCACTTAAGATCAAGAGTACTAAAGGTAAATCTATAGATCTTTTTATGAGGAGTTTGATGATGAAGAAATGGCTATGATGGCTAGGAAGTTTAAGGAATTTCTCAAAAACAATTGAAATTTTAGAAGTAGAGTTCAAAAATTGTATGAATCTTATGAGGTTAAGTGTTATGAGTGTGATGGTGTTGGGCATATACGTCTTGATTGTGGAAATTTGATCAATTCAAAAGGCGGGACCTTGAATGTGACTCAAAGTGATGAGTTTGACAAAGAAGAACAAGCTGAAAATGTTGCTAATTATGTAGCTTTGAGACTTCTTATGATGGTGAGCATGAGGCTAGTAAGTCTAACTCTCTAGATAGTGAATTTGGTATTTGTGATAATGAATCAAGAGGAGGGTGATCTGCAAAATGCTTATAAATCTATTTTTGAAATATAGTAAATTGAAGAAGTTGAATAAGCAACACTTGCAGAAACTTAAAGAAGTTAATCTTGAAAAGGATAAACTGTCTAATACCTTAACTGAGTCACATGTTATTAAATGATACTTTGAAATTTGAAAATCACAATTTAATTGCCAAAGTGAAATCTCTAGAGAATGATCTTAATGATTCAAGAAATCATCTGAAAACATTCTCTAATGAAAAGCTTAATCACATGTTGCATAATCAGAAACATTCATTTGATATAACTGGATTGGGCTTTGATAAATCTGCTGTTTCCTCTACTAATGTTGTTTCTCCTTCAAAGTTGATTTTTGTGAAACTTGTTTGTAAAGAAGAAAACTTGGCTAAGAAGAAGGAAATGCTTCCTCCAGTTTCAAAAGGTGAAAAAGGTAAGGGAATTCTAACTGATTCCTATGTGTCTTGTTGTAACCGCGCACAATAATGATGAACAGTATATAGAATCAAAAAGAGAGAGATCAAGAGAGAGATACAGATTTAACGTGATTCGGCAATTTGCCTATGTCCACAGAGAGGCAGCTATTATTCTAATAATGATGTCAGGTTTACATCAATGACATATATATATAAGAAAACACCCAAAAACCTACGCATACGGATTCCGTACGGAATCCCTAAAATACCCTCGTACACTCGTACCATATTGCGAGGGCGTTGCCCCTGCACCCCCACAACCTAATCGTTTCCCCCGCAAACTTAATTACACCTATAAAGGAAACTCCCGCTCCACAAATGTCATTATCACGACATTCACTATGCTCCTGTCTACTTGGCCTTCCATTGGTGTTAATATAAGCCACTAACTCTAACAATCTCCACCTTGGTGAGTATTCACCTCTTTGAAGGATAACCATTTGGATTCACCTGGGATTGATAAGTTTGGGGATGCCGCCTCTCTCTTCTCCCTTCTAGCAATTGGAGACATTTATCAAGTCCAAGCAATGCTTGAACTTATCTGTAGTAATTGGCTTTGTCAACATGTTTGCTGCATTCTCAGAAGTATGAATCTTCTCAAGTAACAATTCAGCTGTAGTAACCAATTCCTTGACTTGTGAAATCTCACATCAATGTGCTTTGTTCTCATATGATACACCTGGTTATTTGCCAAATAAATCGCACTCTGGCTATCACAATGTAGTGAAACTCCACCTTGCTGAATACCCAGTTTCTTGACTAACCCTATAAGCCACAAAGCTTCATTTGCAGCTGATCGGTGCCTAAAAGTGCTGATTTGGACCCCTTAATTTATATTCGTTAGGCCTTTAGCATTGTTAATATTTAATCATTTGTAGTGTTTTTAGTATTTTGTGTTGTGCAGGACATTGCATTAAATCATGGCTAGCAAAAGGCAAATGCACCAAGTGAAGAAGTCGATTTCGCCAAGTGCGTTCGAACGCACTTGAGTGCTCGAACGCACTCACGGTCGCACGCATGAGCAGGGGTCGAACGATGCCCAGCCGCCCTATCGGTTATCTGCGTCAACGCAAGATGTGTCGAACGACGCCTAAATCAGCCCTAGCCGCCACAAAGAAGATTATTTGCGATCGAACGCACACCTGCGTTCGACCACAAATAATCAGTGCTCAACGCAGTAGTGAGTTCAACGCACTCGATGACCTGCCAGCCTATAAATAGGACCTTATGTTTTCTTTGTTCTTTAAGTTTGAGGTGCCCTTGAGGCCAAAAACCTCCCTGCTTATCACTGTAAACCCTCTAAATTGTCATTTATTTATTTTATGTTTTATTTTACGCTTAATTAGTCTCTTAGTCCTTCACTTGAATTTATTTATTTATATTTATGTTTAGTTCGTATTATTCTGTCATTTAATTTATGTCTATTCGCTTCAATGCATTTTAGTGACAAAAGTGTATTGATTGTTGTTTGCCAATCGTTGAACGTCGACTATTGTTGCAACCGGAGATACATCGGATATTCGCTTTCGGACCATTATCCGGACCTCTTGAGTGTGTTTGCCTCGGATAGATCGACAAGATTGTGTAGCAACAATAGGATATACATATGTGCTCATCGATAGATAAAATATGAACAATGTGTTAACGCCGTAATATGCCTTGTAGCATAAATGTTTAATACATATGAGCTAAACATATTTATATGTAGATTAATTTATTGTGAGGTGAATTAGGGACTTTAGTTATTTTATTTCTTTTTTACTGCTTTTTAATTTAGTTTATTTTCTGCGCCTTTATTTCTTTATTTTATTGCTTTTTAGCTTAGTTTTATTTTATGCACGCACGTGTTGAAATTGGAACTAGGTTAAGATTTTATTAGTTTAAGCGCTTTTAAAGTTGATTTTGACAAACACGATTCTCTGTGGGTTCGACACTGCACTTGCACAGCCACATTACTACGATCGACTCGTGCAATTGGCTAGTACTATTTTTGGTACGATCAAATTTTGGCGCGCTGGGAATCGTGTTTTGTTGAAATTGATTTTTCTTGCTTAGATTAATTTTATCTTTCTACTAGTTATTTTAATTGTGCAATTATTTTATTTTATTTTGTGCTTTTGTATAGATAAAATCCAAAAAAAATTAGATTAGCATTTTTATTCCTGCTTTTTGGTTTTTTTTTTAGTCCCTGAAATTTCTGCCTGGCATAGTACGGTCGAACGTAGGTGCTCTACGGTCGAACGCACTTGGGCATTTTCCAACACAGCGCTGCATACTGCGTTCACCGGCACGCCTCTGCGGGCGAAGGCCTCTTTTTAAATCGGCGGTCAGTTGTACGTCAACGCACATCCCTTATGCTTCAACGCACTGCAGATTCTCGCCATACATTTACGTGGCTGCGATTGATCATCGCTCAAGGCTCGAGCGATCTCATCGCAGCAGTGTAACTTATAGGTGTATGTGTTCTATTTTCGCTTTTTCTTATTTTATTTGATTATTTATTTGTTTATTTATTTATTCTGCCTAGTTTATTTATTTACTTGCTGTTTTATTAGTTTAATATTTTGTTAGTTTATTTTAATTTGTTTAATTGGTTTATTATTTTTTGTTAGTTTATTTATTAGTTCTTGTTTAGTTTATTTTTTTAGTTTGTGTTTATTTTATTTTATTTTTGTTAATTGTTTCATGTGGAATATTTTGAACTGTTTGGGTGAAGTATGAGTCTTCCGCTTGATTATTTTAATGTTTCTACCACTTTGCAATCTACATGAACC